>VWZX01003030.1:208367-246962 GCA_013399015.1 Galbula dea
GGGAACGAGCGCCAACCATCCCCATCCCGGAGAGGGCAGCGGCGGGGATCGAGGCGAGAGGGAGGGAAGGCAGGGGAAGGAGGGTGCGGGCCCGTCCCGGGCCCACGCGTCTGGCCGAGGAGGGTGCCGCAGGTTGCTCGGGCTCCGCGCTGAGCCCGTCCCGCTGCGGGGAGGGAAGTTGGGTCGCGGCTGCAGCCATTTGCGCGGCTTTTCTTCTTCTCCCTTTTTTTCCTTTCTCTTTCTTACCTCCATTTCTTTTTACTTCTTTTCATTTATCTCTTTAAAATATTAATTTTCTACCTGCAAATGGATGCCTTGCTGCCCTTTTGTATGTGAGTTGGGGAGCTGCTGGAGGGTAGTGACTTCAGTTGCTCTTATTAACCCACACAGCTTTTTTCTTTGGTTTTTGTTTTTCCTCTTTTCTCCCCCCTCTAATATGCCCAACAGGAGCTAGAGGATGCATCTCTTTGTTCTTGGGTTATACAACATCTGGCTGAAGCGAGACCTGCTTTCAGACTGAGGTGTTCAGGACCTTGTTAGTGCAAATAATAATTACAGGGCAGAAGTATTCAACTCGGAAGTCTTCGTGTGTGTGTTGGGGGGGTTAGCTTTCTTGCAGCTGCAGATAATTTTCCTAGTGTGGGGAGATGTTTTCTCTGCACAGCTTCAAGATTTGGATCTCTGCTTTATTTTTGTTTCTTTTTCTCCTCCACTGGAACCATCTTTGTTGTGTCCAGACTTCGGGGTTTTATCTGAGGAGGAGCATTGCTGTGCTGGTGTTTGTCTCTAATGCTTTAGCCTTGCTGCTGTCCAGGCAGGGTTTGAGCCACTCTTCCTGTCTCCAGGACGTGGTGGGAGTATTTTCAGCGTTGTGGTGGCTTTGTGTGGTTGTTATTTTGTTCATGACATCATTGCAACTTGTTTTTATCCTTCCTTCAGCACTAGCCTTTCCTTGTCTTCCTGGGTGCTCTGCACCAGGGTTGCTCCTTTTTAAAACCTGTTGTAACTAACTTTTTGTGCCTTAGTGTTGGGGAAATCGACACCAGAGAAACTGTTCATCTTTTTAGTTGACATTTTCATGCCTGGGTTAAAACCTGGAGTAGCAGTTTGGGGGTTTTTGTTGAGGGTGAAAGAAGAAGTAGATGAGGATGGCAGCTTTGGAAAGGTCAGGGTGATATTGGCTCTTTTGTCAGGGCTTTAACCCTGCCGATATCATGGAGAAGTGTGTTGCAGTGGAGTGTTTAGTTAAATCATCTGATACACTCCTGTAATTTTCTGCCTCATCCAGGACATGTTTTGTGCAGCTCTTAGAATTCCAAGTGCAACAGCAGCATCTGTGCTTTACAAAGCATGTGGCCTGATGGCTCTTCACCTTCCCCAGGTGGAATGAAGCATGAGGCTTGTCAAGCCTTCCTTCATTGGCATCATGTGTGCAGGGAGCACTGAAAGCTCTGCCTTCCTGTCCAGTCCAAGGCTTTATGTGGCTTTTCACTCCATACCTGCTCTGCTCATGCTTCCTTGGAGCTGCTGTCTTGTGGCTATGCTGTGTGTAATGAGTGTGTAAGTTACCCTGACAGGAGTTGTGGTGTGGATGTGGACTGTGCTGGCCCAGTGTGCCACAACAAGTCCCCTGACCCCAGAAGTAAATGAACCTTTCCAGCAGTGAGAGTCCTTCCTGGGTGCTGTGTCACTTGTAGGTTGCCCTTCTCTATAGCTCCCTCAGGAGAATGTGTGGCTTAAGCTTGTTCATGGAGGATCCAACTGGGGTGCAGCAAGAATAGTGTGACCAGCAGGTCAAGGGGGGTTCTCCTCACCCTCTACTCTGCCATGGTCAGGCCACCTCTGGAGTCCTGGCTCCAGTTCTGGGCTCCCCAGGTCAAGAAGGCCAGGGAACTGCTGGAGAGGGCACAGCAAAGGGCTACAGAAATGCTTAGGGGACTTGGACATCTCTGTTATGAGGAGAGGCTGAGGGAGCTGGGGCTGCTTAGCCTGGAGAGGAGCAGGCTGAGGGAGATCTGATCCATGCTGAGCAATAGTTCCTGGCTGGGGGTCAGAAGGCTGGGGCCAGGCTTTGGTCAGTGGTGCCCGGGAACAGGCCCAAAGTGGAACAGAGAAGCTGCAGCTAAACATCAGGAGGAACTTCTTTCCTTTGAGGGTGTTGGAGCCCTGGCCCAGGCTGCCCAGAGAGGCTGTGGAGTCTCCTTGTGGGGAGAGATTCCAGCCCCAGCTGGAGGTGATCCTGGGCAAGCTGCTGTGGGTGCCCCTGCTGTGCCAGGGGACTTTGGACTAGATGCTCTCCAGAGGTCCCTGCCAACCCCTGCCAGTGGGTGAGCACCACTTTGCTTCCCATAAGCCTGGCCACCAGAGGTTTTATGTTCTAATACTGCCCCTCAGTGAACTGTCTCAGCTTGGCTGGACAGAAGCCCTGTGGCTGGTTGGCTGCACAGGTGTCCACCTCCAGACTGCAGGGGCTTTGGTGTGAGGACTGTTTCAAGTGTTGGAATTCCTTAATTTTTCTCTTGCTCAGGAGCCTGAACCATCTTTTCTTAGTCTTAACCAGCCAGTTTCACTTCTGGCAAGCTCAAACGGGGAAGATTTCAGCCTCCTAAGTGAAAACAAAGAAGCAATAGTGCCTGCAGGAGCCTAGGTTGGGAGCACTGGGGGTGCCTTGTTGCAAATCTCACTTGGAGGCTACATCATGTCAACCTTCTGCTTCCACGTGCATGTCCATGCTCTGGGAGTGTTTCCATGACTGCTGCCACCTGCTCCTCATTCAGGGAGGTTTCTGTGCAGTTTCTCAGGCTCTAGAAAGCTTTGGTTTTTGTTTTGCCTTACCCTCCTCTTACCTGGGGAAGTATCCTCTGAAAGGAAGCAGAGTGGAGTGGCTCTGCTGTGCCCCTGAATCCCTCTTACCAGGAACATCTAATGCAGACTTTAACACTTGAGAACATTGTGTGCTGCCAGTGAAGATCAGCTTGTGGTGGTGATGTTCAGTGCAGGAGATACTGTGAAACTTAGCCTTGGACTTCTTATCTTGTGCTGCTTCTGGAGTAGATCCACAGGAAAAGAAAATAAAGCTGTTTTTCTTTTGTATGTTCCTGATTGCTTGAGTTATTGAATAAAATAGCTTTGAAATACAGCCCTAGGTCTGCTTAAATAACTTCCTCTGCATGGTGGGGATCCTCCCTGGACTGTGGGGTAGTAGGAAGGTGGAAGATGGTGCAGAGGTGACACTTGAAGCAGATCCTTGTGACTCCTGTGGCTCTAACAAACTTCTGTAGCTCTTTGATAGCCATTTGATAAGTGCTTGTCTAAACCAGGGCTGGCTGCAGCCAAGTGTAAATCAAAATTTAGGAGAAAAGTTGCCAGTCATTCCAGTTCAGTTTCCACAGCAGATTCAGAGCTCTGGTGGTGGTGGTGGAGCCCTTCTGGACCTTCTGTAAGGCTCATCCTGCTGCAAGCCTCACACTGAAGCTCTGGGCAGCCTGCTCTGGTTGCAGATGTCCCTGCTCACTGCAGGAGGGGATAGGACTAGATGGCTTCTCCAGGTCCCTTCCAACCCAAACCGTGCTCTGATTCTGTGATCCACTGAAGACCCTCCCTGAGGAGGAGTCAAGTGACATGTGGTCTCTTCTTGCTGGAGCACTGTTTGTGTTCAGTGATGTCTGATGGTCTAAAACCCAGTCCTGCAGTTGTGGGCTGCAGTTGTTTGCCAGAGGATCCAAGATCTGTCAGTTCCTCACCTTCCCACTGTTAATGCAGATCCATGGCCCTGCCCCAGCCTGTCTGTCACTTGCAGGGAGTTTTCCGGTCAGCTCATGTGAAGTTCTTCATCAGCTGCTTTCTGGCTGGGACTCTGAACAGGTGAATATGTCCTAGCAAAGTCCAGGCTTTTCAGCTGCTGCAGGCTGTGAAATGCTGAACATCACCAGCAGCTTCTCCCTCTCCTTGCACCAGAAACTCAAAAGCTGTGCCATTAGCAGCAGGGAGTGGAGGAAGGTCTGAAAGTCCGGAGTTGTGCAGGTTGCCAGGGCTTTGTAGCACGGGAGGGAGAAGCTTCTCACCTGCCTGGGCTAAACCTGGACCCTCCAGGCACCACCCTGCTTTGGGGAGGATTCAGGTCTGTTCTGCAGCCAGTGCAGCAGTGGCAGCAGGGTGCAATCTTGGGGATGTTTTGCTGATTCCATCCCTGTTGCTTTTGCTTTGTCCCAAAAACTGGGGGAGCCTAAGCAGTTGCCAGCTGGACAGTCCTGCTGGGAGGTTGGCTGGAGTTGTTTCTCCCCATGGGATGGCAGCACTGGCTAGGAGGCCTCAGAGCACATTGTCCTGTGGGGAATAGTCCAGTTTCCAGGCAGGAGCAGCCCTGGTGTTCTCAGCAGCAGGGTTGGTGGGAGGGGAGGAGAAGACACCAAGGCTGCACATCCACTTGCTTTTGGAGATCCCCTGGTGTGTTTGGCTTTACAGGAGGGGTTTCTGTCTGAGGCTGGGCTGCTTCTGTCCCAGATGAATCTCCTGGCACACTCCAGGAAGGGCTCCCTCCTGTTGACAGATAGAAGATAGGGAGGTGGAGGCTATATTTGGTGGAGCAGGGAGGAGAGTGGCAGACATCCTGCTGTGCACTGACGTTTTGGTGTCAGTGAGATACCGTGGGGTGGGGTTTGTCCTCCCAGGAGGAAGCTGTAGCTGCACAGAGGCTCTTAGGAGGGAAGCTGTAATCCATCTGAGTGGTGGCTCTGGAGGACTGAAGTCCAGCAGCTCCTTTTCTTCCTGTTCATCATCACTTTTAAGGAGCATGCTGCTTTCAGGGAGGTGGAGCCCTGAGTGCTGGAGGGTGAAGGTGTCTCCCCCGTTAGGTGTCTTCAGGCCCTGGTGCTGGGCTCTGAGCCTCTGCTTCCTCACTCCCCTTGTTTTTGTGGGGTGTTGATTCCTTTTGGCCTCTGTGAGGCTCTGCCCAGGGCAGAGGTGTGAATTGCTTTGTCCCTTTGCTCTCTGTGCTGTCTGTAGTGCCTGTAAATAATAAATGCATTGCTCAGATGCTGCAGACCCAGAGTGACTTCGAGGGTAACTCAGCTTTTCCAGCACTGATACAAAACTCATCTGACTTCAAACCCACCAGCAGAAAAACACTAAAGGATGTTCTCATTTTTAGAACATGCTTCTTCCTTGTAACCAGTGTGATCAAGGATGCAAGCCAAAAGGCGCTGGGTCCCTCCCACTGTTAATTGCATAACCATCTGATTGAAGTAATCAGGTTCAACAAGGCCAGCTGCTGGATCCTGCACTTGGGTCACACCAACCCCAGGAATGCTCCAGGCTTGGGGCAGAGTGGCTGGAGAGCTGCTGGGGGAAAAGCATCTGGGGAGTTGGTCAACAGCAGCTGAAGCTGAGGCAGCAGAGTGCCCAGGGGGGCAAGGAGGCCAAGAGCATCCTGGCTTGGATCAGCACTAGTGTGGCAGCAGGAGCAGGGCAGGGATTGTCCTCCTGGGCTGGGCACTGGGAAGGCCACAGCTGGAATCCTGGGCTCAGCTTTGGGCTCCTGACTCCCAGAAGGACACTGAGGTGCTGGAGTGTGTGCAGAGAAGGGCAGGGAAGGTGGGGAAGGGTCTAGAGCACAAGTGTTGCGAGGAGCAGCTGAGGGAACTGGGCTTGCTTAGCCTGGAGCCTCTTGCTCAGCATTGAGCAGCTGCCCTCTGGGGCTGCTCTTCTCCAGGCTCAGCAGCCCCAGGGCTCTCAGCCTTTCCTCCTGCCAGAGCTGCTCCGGTGCCTTCAGCATCTTCCCAGCCTCCCCTGGACTCTCTCCAGCAGTTCCTTGGCGCTTTTGACCTGGGGAGCCCAGAACTGGCCCCAGGACTCCAGCTGTGTCCTGACTAGGGCAGAGTAAAGGTGGAGGAGAACCTTCCTCAACCTGCTGCTTGCATTCTTCTTCATGCACCCTAGGAGACCATTGGCCTTCTTGTCTCCAAGAGCTGATTGCTGGCTGGTGGTGACCTTGTTGCCCACCAGCATTTCCAGGTCCTTCTCTGCAGAGCTGCTTTCCAGCAGAAGCTGCCTTGGCAGCCAGTGCAGCCCAGTTCAGCTGTTGGGGTCATTTAAAAGGGGTTATTTTTCCTGGAGAGCTTTAATTTCTCTCTAATGTGCTGCTTCTGCTTTCTGCTGGCCAGGCCAGGGGGAAGAGCAGGCATGTGCTCTGGCTTGCCTGTGCAGCTGGGTGGGGAGCTGTGGTGAGGTCCTGCCTGTGCTCGCTGTCACCTTCCTGCCAGGGCCTGAGCAGAGTCTTCAAGTAGAAGGCAGCTCCTCCTTGTGCTCAGCCCATGGCTTCCTGCTGCTCCTGGGTGCTAAATGCATGCAGATGAGCTGCACAAAGGACCTGTTGCATATTGCATCGTGTGGCATGAGATGAATGTCCTAACACATCAGCACTTGGTGGCTTGCAGCAGAAACTAGGAGGTTTGATGCCTCCCAACTGGGTGAAATCCCTATCTGTGTCTCTTCCAGACTTCCCTTTGTGTCAGGTTTCCCCTGCACTGGGATGTCTTTGCTCTCTGATGAGAGCTGCTGATCAGAAGAGCATATTCCTAGAGAAAGGGTTTGGGGTCTGTCTTCTGGAATCCACTTTATTTTGGGTCTTTCTGTGCTGACTGGTAGCATAAGGGGTTGTTTGTTTTCCCTCCTAATTACAGGAATCATTATCCTAATGGCATGCCACAGGAGGAGCCTGTGGAAGCAGAGCTGGTTTCTGCAGGTCCTCTTGGCTGTTCCTCAGCCATCCTCCTGCTGCTGTGATAGGAGATGTTGGCTTCCATCTTGACAGGAGAGGTGTTAAACTAACACCTCCTGTCTTGCCTTTGTGCAGGGTAGCAGCTGATGGGAGCTGACAGGAGGCAATGTCTCAAGTCCTGGAAAGTCAGTCCAATCTCAGCTTGCCCAGCTTCCAGACTGACAGACACTTCAGTTTGCATTGGGTTGAGGTGTAGGCCAGCAAGGTCTCTCCATGAGCCAGGGAAGAGTCTCTTTGTTCCCCACAGCACTGGAAAGCCAGGATTTGGGGATTTGAATGAAGATATTAATCAGTCTTGTCCCTGGCTTGCTTTCTTACCAAAGCTGCAGGGGTAGTTCCCTCCAGGCACAGTTTCCTGATAAGAACTGGATCAGATGGAGGCAAATGAAGCATTGTGAGAGGCCAGTGCAATGTGACAGGTGGACATCATGGAAAGAGCTAAATCTCTGCTGTCAGGAGTCTGAAAGCACCTGCTAGGGAGGAGAACATCCTCTTTCTTATCTCCCCATGGAGCAAGGACGTGGAGAAGGTCTGGATCTTGCTTGCTGGTATGTAGCACAGCTGAGGGGTGGGACTTGGAGGCTTTCCCACGTGCTTTTTAGTTGCAAGCTGCACTTGGCAGTGCAGTTGTCATTGGCTGGTGTGGACCTGCTGCCATCTCACCTTTCTCCAGGAAGTGGTTTCTGAGCCAGCATCATCAGGAAGCACTGGGAGTGAGCTCTGTCTCTGAGTCAGGCCTGGCTGGGAGGTGGATATCTTTGCATGAGATGTGGCTTCCAGGTGCCAGCCAGCATTGGCCCAGACAGAGGAGAAACAAAGCCAGGACAGCACCAGGCCAGGTCTGGCCCTCTCTCCTCTGGGAGAGGTTGTCCTCTGATCCTTCCCTCAGCTGGAGACTGGCAGCTGCTCCAATTCAGACCATCTCAGAGCTACCAAAGCCAGCCCATTCCTGGCTGTTGTCATCAGAGGGTGGGCACAAGGCTCTGGAGCCTGATGGGGTTTGATGAACACCAATGATTTCAGCCATGGCTTCTTGTGGAAGTCATGGAATCATTAAGGTTGGAGAAGAGCTCTAAGATCATCAAGCCAACTGCCTAGCCACCACTAACACATGGCCCTCAGCACCACAGCTCCAGGGCTTGGAAACCCCTCCAGGGATGGGGACTCCAGCACTGCCCTGGGCAGCCTGGGCCAGGCCTTTGTTCCTCATGTCCAGCCTAAACCTCTCCTGGCACAACTTGAGGCTGTTTCCTCTTGTCCTGTCGCTTGTTCCTTGGCAGCAGAGCCCAACCCCCACCTGGCTGCAGCCTCCTGTCAGGGAGTTCTAGAGAGATGTCTGTGATCTTCTGGGTGAGGTTAGCTGTCCAGGGTTGGTACAACCATTGACATCTGCTGGTTGGAAACCAACTGCACCAGGATGTGTGTTGGCTTTAGAAATGCACAGAGGGCTTTGTGCCAGGAGAGCAAAGAGCAACACCAGACAACTACACAGGTAGAATTCCACTCCAACAAGGTTTGATTTGATTAGTCAATGGCAAATGATTTCTTTCTTGCTGGCTCAGTTTTCACTTGGGAACGATTCCAGGTTGGCTTTGCAGGGAATGTGGCCTTTATCTAGACACAGAGGTGGAAGTTTGAGGTAGCTTTAGAAATAAAACATTCTGTGTGTACTAAGTGCAGGGGAAGTGCTTTTTAATCTGATTGAATCCATGAAGTATGAAACCCAGTTACCTGGAAAGAAACCAAACCCTTCATGTCGTGTTGGCCTGGATCATCAAAGGTACTTTAGATCCCTCCCTCTTGCAGGGTGGCCCCACTGCCAGTGGCCACTGTGGCAGGCAGGAGGGGCAGCTGTTACAGCTGCAGACACTTGGGAGCTCTTGCAATAAATCAGGGTGTTGTGGTCTACCTTACCCCCTGCAGCAGCTGTGGGGAGTGAGGGAAGGAGCTCGGCAGGGCAGGGGTGAGGCCCTGTGTGTCACCACCACCATCTTTGTGACCTGCACTGCAAAACTCTGCTCCTGCCTTGCTCTGGTGGCCAAGGGCTGGAGGTAGGCAAGAAAGCATCTCTGCTGCCTCCTGGCAGCACCAGGGAGGAAGCACTGTGGTTACCTTGCAACCTAGGGAAGGGACACAGCTAACTGAACAATGAGAGCTGGGCAGCTGAGAGCTGGGGAGAGGAACCTCAGGGAGGTCAACAAGGGCAAGTGGAGGGTCCTGCACCTGGGGAGGAATGATCCCATGGAGCAGGACAGGTGAGGGGTTGAGCTGCTGGGAAGCAGCTCTGTGGAGAAGGACCTGGGAGTGCTGGGGGACAACAAGGTCACCATCAGCCAGCAATGTGCCCTTGTGGCCAAGAAGGCCAAGGGTCTCCTGGGGTGCATGAAGTGTGAGACCTGCAGGTCAAGGGAGGTTCTCCTCCTCTACTCTGCCTTAATCAGGCCACAGCTAAAGGACTGTTGTGTCCAGCTCTGGGTTTCCCAGTTGAAGAGAGACAAGGAGCTGTTGGAGAGAGTCCACTGGAGGCTAGGAAGATGCTGAGGGCACTGGAGCATCTCTGGCAGGAGGAAAGGCTGAGAGTCCTGGGGCTGCTTAGCCTGGAGAAGAGCAGCCCCAGAGGGGAGCTGCTCAATGCTCAGCAAGAGCTCAAGGACATAAGGCAAGAGGCTGGGGCCAGACTCTGCTCAGTGGTGGCCAGGGCCAGGCCAAGGGGCACTGGGCACCAACTGGAAGCCAGAGGTTGCAGCTGAGCAGGAGGAGAAGCTTGTTTGGTGTGAGGGTGTTGGAGGCCTGGCCCAGGCTGCCCAGAGAGGCTGTGGAGTCTCCTCCTGGGGAGAGATTCCAAGCCCAGCTGGAGGTGACCCTGGGCAATCTGCTATGGGTGCCCTGCTGGAGCAGGGGGTTGGGCTGGATGATCCCCAGGGGTCCCTTCCAGCCCCCACCATGCTGTGAGTCTGGGATTCCATGAAGTGGCCAAAACCTGCTTTAGGAGCCTGTTTCCTGGCAGAGGAGCTGATCTGTGGCTGAACACCACTGGAGAGCTGCAGGAAGAGGCTGAGCAGGCAGTGAGTGATGCCTGCAGCAGGCACCCCACAGCCCACAGGGCTGCTGCAGGAGAGTTCCCACACCCAGATCACAGGAGCCCTGTTGGTTTACTCTCCACAATCAGCTCCAAGAACAAAAGTGCCACTGTGATGTCTGTTGTTTAATGCAAAGCAAACAACATCTTTACAGCAGAGGCTTGAATCCATTATGAGCATCTGAGACTCCAGATGCTTCTCAACTGCACAAAGGGAAGGGAAGAAGGGGAGGAGGAGAACACTCTCTGGAAAGCACTCAGCTCATGAGTGTGGAGCAATATTTCATTGACATGAAAACCATGAGGAGAGTCACCAGCTTGAATGATCAACCAGATTCTTTTTGCCCTCCCCTTTTTCCTCCTCCTCTTTTCTTCTCCTACAGCATCAGAGGTAAAACCACTCCAGTGGTTTCAAAGCCCTGGGAGTTTTCCCACTTACCTTGCTGTACCTCAGCATTGTTTCCCCCTGGACATTGGGGTTTTGTCTCAGTTTAAAGCAGCAGTAAAGCTAAACTAGATGGTGGTGGGAGAGGACAGTTTCTGCCAGTGGCTTTGGATGGGTCAGGTTGTACCTCTGTACCTTCACAGCACAGCTTACCCTGAGCACATGAGGCCTTCACTTTAATCCTCATGGCTTTCAGTGTATGGGGTTGGAGTTTCTGCTGCTTTGAGTGTTCTGGCTTCTGCTGTTTTAGCTTGCTTTGCTCCTCCTGCCTCTGGATCTCTTCCAGCCATGGTGTTAACAGCCATTGATCAGAGCTGACAGGGCATCAAAGGAACCTCTGACACAGTCATGGAGTTAACTGCACTGGGTGATGAGAGGGACTTCAGCCTCATCGTTTTTAAAGCATTTTAAATGACTTCAAAAATCCTTGTTGGCTGCCATCCAAGGCTTCTGGGCTGAGCTGCAGCTCCCAGGAAGTGTCTCTGCAGGCATCATGATAGCACTAGGGTTTCCTTACACCTGCAGCTGTCCTGGTTTCTAAAGGGAAGCAGGGATAAGCTTCCCTTTTCTGGAGTGATGAATGCTCATCTCTGAAATGAAGAGGAGACTCAGGGGAGACCTTCTGGCTCTCTGCAGCTCCCTGAAAGGAGGCTGAAGCCAGGTGGGGCTTGGGCTCTTCTCCCAAGGAACAAGTGATAGGAGAAGAGAAACAGCCTCAGGTTGCACCAAGGGAGGTTCAGGTTGGAGATGAGGAACAGTTTCTTGCTGGCAAGGGTTGTGCAGGCCTGGCCCAGGCTGCCCAGGGCAGTGGTGGAGTCCCCATCCCTGGAGGGGTTGAAATGCCATATAAAAGCATGGTATTAGGGTTAGAATTTAGTGTATCTGTTTCATTGCTCCCTGTAGCTGGCCACCTCTTTCCTTCTACTGCTTGCTCTCAGGGTTTTGAAGGGATCTGGTTTTTGATGTCCTAATTCTTTTAATGTAGTCTGAAAATATCTTAAGGCTGAGCTGTTCTTCACACACTCTGAAAATATCTGTGTGGCTCCTGTCCTCTTCCTTCTCTCTGCAGGTTTATGTTCCTGGCACGTGGGGCAGTGCCCTGCTAACTGCCTAAGCTGCTGCTTTGCTCAGTGCTTGACCACTAGATGCATTAAATAAACCTGCTTTATGGAATGTTTGTGCTGGGCTTGTAATGATTTTCCCTGAAACAAGTAAGTGCAACAGGAGTGGTCTGTGGAGCACAGCTTGCTGCCAGTGACCTTGTGAACTGGCATCCTCCTTGGTGTCCTGAGCTGTTGAGGCTGGAGGAGGGAGGTTGGACATGACCCTTGAGCAGCTTCCCTGAAAGCTAGATCTTGAAGGGGCAAAAATAAGTTCCAGCTTTGATCCCACCTCTTAATAGCTAGTGTGTGCAGACACATCATATGGGGCTACCAGATCCTGAAGGCCCTTTCCTCCAGCAGGGATGGTTATCTCTGGAGGCATTCACAGTGAGGCTAGACAAGGTTCTGAGCAACCTGATCTAGTTGGGGATGTCCCTGCTCACTGTAGGGGGGTTGGACTAGATGACATCTGAGGTCACTTCCAACCCAGATGATTCTATGATAAACTGCAATTCCTTTAAGTCTCTGGGTGCTGTTAGAAGCCTGGATTGTTCAAAGCTCCAAGTTCCTCTCCTGTCTCCTGGTGCTGCTCTTATTTCCCACTTGTAGAAGACCACTGCCACTGGTGGAGGTCATCTCTTCTTCCCTCTTGGTCACAGCCTGCTCACCTGCCTGGCTCAGGAGCCTTTGGCTGCCCTCCCCTGTGGTTCCTCAGTGTCAGTTAACCCTTCCTGTGACTGTTGTCTCCTCCCACAGTAGCTCTTGATGGAAGAACACGGGGTGACCCAAACAGAGCACATGGCCACCATCGAGGCCCACACAGTGGCCCAGCAGGTGCAGCAGGTCCATGTGGCCACCTACACAGAGCAGAGCATGCTGAGTGCAGATGAAGACTCCCCATCCTCACCAGAGGACACCTCCTACGATGACTCTGACATCCTCAACTCCACGGCTGCTGATGAGGTCACTGCCCACCTGGCTGCTGCAGGTAATGGCAGTGGGAGGCTTGGTATTGTTTGGGAAGGGGTCACACACAGTGCTTGAGGGTGGTGGGGGGTGTTGTTGTCACCACCTGGGATGCTCTGAATGCTTCCTTATTGCCCTGGCTTCAGCAGTGCTTCTTTGTCACTCTCTACAGCTCCTTGAGAGGAGGCTGGAGCCAGGTGGGGCTTGGGCTCCTCTCCCAAGGAACAAGTGACAGGACAAGAGGAAACAGCCTCAGGTTGCACCAGGGGAGGTTCAGGTTGGAGATGAGGAAGAATTTGTTCCTGGCAAGGGCTGTGAAGGCCTGGCCCAGGCTGCCCAGGGCAGTGGTGCAGTCCCCATCCCTGGAGGGGTTTCCAAGCCCTGGAGCTGTGGTGCTGAGGGCCATGGGTTAGTGGTGACCTGGCAGTGCTGGGGAATGGTTGGACTTATAACCACAGACTCATTAAGGTTGAAAAAGATCTCCAAAACCATCAGGTCCAACCATCAACCTGTGTCTCAAGTCCACCACTAAACCATGGCCCTCAGCACCATGTCTTCACATCTTTCAAACCCTTCCAAAGAAGGGGACTCCACCACTGCCCTGGGCAGCCTGTTCCAATGCTTAACCAGCCTTTCAGTGAAGAAATGGTTCCCAAAATCCACCCCAAACCTCCAGCTGGAGGCTGTTTCCTCTCATCCTGACTGCTGGGGAGCTCTCCTTACTCTGGTGGGGCTGCCCTTAGGACCCATCCCTGGGTGGGTGATGTCCTTTCTGGCTAGCCCCTGAGCAGCCTGTGCTGACCCCGTGCTGTGCTTTGGTTTCCAGGCCCTGTGGGGATGGCAGCAGCTGCTGCTGTGGCCACAGGGAAGAAGCGGAAGCGGCCGCACGTCTTCGAGTCCAACCCCTCCATCCGCAAGCGGCAGCAGACGCGGCTGCTCCGGTAAGGGCCCCGGGGGCTGCACCCTCTCTCTGCCCCAGAGCCGTGCTGGGGAGGGACCATCTGCTGGCCAGAAGTTGTCCAGCTTGGGGATTTATTGGCTGTCTTTCTTAAAACTCGAGCTGTGGTTCGGTTTGGCAGTAAGGGTGGAACTGGAGCTCTCCTCATCTTCCCTGGGATGTTGTGGTCACCGGGGCTGGCGTGGGGGATCCATCGCCCACGGTTTGACCCCAGCTGCTCACAGGTTCACTCTGTCGTGGTAGCATTGCCTTGCAAGATACTCAGAGGGGCTGTAAAGCAGCTGGGCTGAGAATCTGGGGCTCCAGCTGTACCCCAGCTCTGTGGTGACACAAAGGAGTTACCTACCTAAGGACAAAAGTCTTCTCTGTGTTGTCCTGGGAATACATCCAGTGTGTGTCTGACTTCCCTCCACCAGCAGAGCCTCTTGGGTGAGCTCCGTGCTAAAGACTGACCCCACAGGGCTGGGGGAGAATAACTGAGGGGAGATGAGCTGAAACAGAGCTGAAACACTTTCCTTAGCTTTAGAAACTGGCTCTGGTGCCACCAGACACCCGTAGCCCTTCCACAGTGTTGCACTGCAGGTGCTCTGAGGCTGTCTGCCCACCTGATGGCCACCGAGGAGCACTGGTGCTGCACAGGCTTCTCCACCAGCCTGAAGAGCTCACCTGCAGTTCCACCTGCTGGCAGCATTTGTCAGTAGTGGCTGGTACTGTGATCAGTACCTGGTAAACTTGGGTTTGGAACAGAGATGACTTTTGCTTTTTAAACTGTTTTGGGCTCAGTCAGAAGAGTTGGAGTTTTGATCACCCCAGTTCTTGCTGGCTCCCTCCTGTGTGCACATACAATGCAGTGGAACAGCAGTGGCCAGGGCTGTGCCTTTTCTGCATCTCTCCTGGTTTGACTCTTGTAAAGCTGGTGAGACATGAAGTTGATTTCTTTATTCTGCTTCCTCAGTGCTGAGTCCTGCACCACATGACCACACTGGAGCAGGGTTAGTGTTCAATGCTGTTCCCTGGGAGTGTGCTCCCTGGTTTTTATAGCTCCCTGCTGCTTTTCTCTCCTTCCCCCAGCCCAGCTCTCCCAGCCAAGTTTATCCCAACATTTCTGGAGAGCAAGCTTTTTCCCCTTTTGAAAGAAGCTCCTCTGTAAAGAAATGATTTCCTCTCCCTTCATGCAACTACCTCATTTTACTACATGTAAGATAATGCCAAAAGGCATCAAGTCTTTGTTTGCCCTCTGATAGCTGCACGTGTTTGTGCTTGATTTTTGCACCGCTCTGAATCGATTGGAAGCTTCCAGCTTCTGAGTCTGGGATCTCTGTGGAGCTGGAGGGTGGTGTTGGGTGCTTTTTGGCTAACAGCAGCTTCTGCAATGATCAGGGCAGATCCTAAACTGTCACTTTATGGAGTGCTCAGGTTATCTGTTGAGAACAGCTACTCCCTCTCTTGCTTTATGGATTGCTGCCAACATTGCTGCCAAAAGAAGAGGTGGGAAGTATATGATGGAATATTTTCCTCCTACAGAGAGATCACTCCAGAGGGACTTGCTGATGTCCAGGTGGATGAATGCAGAACCCTAGAATGGTCAGAGCTGGAAGGGAGCTTCAAGATCATCTAGTTCCAACCCCCTGCCTGCCAGGGACACCTCCCACTAGAGCAGCTTGCCCACAGCCCCATGCAGCCTGGCCTTCAAAGCTTCCAGGGATGGAGCTTCCACAGCCTCTCTGGGCAACCTGTGCCAGTGTCTCCCCACCCTAACAGTGACGAACTTCCTCCTAAGATCCAATCTAAATCTGCCCTCCTCCAGTTTGCATCCATTCCCCCTAGTCCTATCCCTACCTAACCTCCTAAACAGTCCCTCCCCAGCCTTATTCTAGGCCCCCTGCAGATACTGGAAGGCCACAGGAAGGTCTCCTCAGAGCCTTCTCCAGACTGAGTGTCTGGGTTTCCTGTGCTGAGCTGTTGCAGTGTTTCTGTTTCTTGCCTGTCCTGTGGTTGTAGGTTGAACTCTCACAGTTCTGGGTTGAGTAGGACTTTGGTAGCAGAGAGCTGCAGTGCACTGGCAGGAGGCTGGATGCTAGCCTGTGTCTGCAGCCCTCTTTTGTTGAACCCTTCTTTACCTTCCAGGCTTTGTGTTGCTGATACACTTGATGACAGAGTGGATATGCAGACTCTCTAGCTGGCCTGGCTTTGCTGCTCTGCTGATTTCTCTTTTTTCATCAATGGAAAGGGGAAAAAGAAAAGGAGAGAAGGGAGCATAAGAGATACTTGAGCTGCTGGGGGGCTGCAGGAGCACAGCAGGTCTGCGGGAGCTGAGGAAGGAGAGAGATCCGTGGCTGATCCCAGCAGCTGGGCTCCGTTCCTCACCTGCTCTGTGAATGGGCAGCATGAAGAAAGGGAATTCACGACGCGAAGGGCTGTGTTTCTGCAGAGCTCTCAGCTGACACCTACTGACAGGCATGCCTCTGTTTCAGGAAGCTCCGAGCCACGCTGGATGAGTACACCACCAGAGTGGGGCAGCAGGCCATCGTCCTGTGCATCTCCCCTTCCAAACCCAACCCTGTCTTCAAAGTGTTCGGTGCTGCCCCCTTGGAGAACGTGGTAGGTGTCTCTAGGCCAAGCAGCTCTCACTCTGCTCGAGGCAGCACTGCAAGCCTGGCAGTGATCTAAAGGGCATCTTGAAAAGCCTGGAACTGGGAAGTTCAGGTTGTGCTGACGTGAGGGTAGTGCTGAGGCCCTGTCTTCTCTTCATGGGTGGTCACCTAGCACATCCCACCAGGGCTGGATATCCTGGATTGAAAGAAATCAGAGGGAGCAGAGTAGTGCTGGTGTGTTTGAACTCAGCCCAGCTTAAATGGCACAGATCCTGGCCATGATAAGTCCTGCTTCAGAACTTTTAACCCCAGAAATGCCTCCCCTGGCCAGTGTTGCCTGGTGTTTCATCAGCAGCTCTCTGACGTGGCTAAGTGTTCAGGGCCACGAGGTGTTTTTTTCCTTGCCAGCTGTGGCCCTGTTTGCTCCTCCTTTCCTGCAGCACCCTGGGGAAGGTGGCTGGCCCTGCAGCCCTGCCCTCCCCTCCCCTGCTGCCCCTTCCCTGCTTTGCCAGAGCCTCACAATTCCCCCAGGTTCGCAAGTACAAGAGCATGATTCTGGAGGACCTGGAGTCGGCGCTGGCCGAGCACGCTCCCACGCCTCAGGAGGTCAACTCGGAGCTGCCACCCCTCACCATCGATGGCATCCCTGTCTCAGTGGACAAGATGACCCAGGTAAGCTGGCAGACTGGGCATCCCGCTCTCACATCCTCTTGTTTTGCAGTGGAGCTTATGTCTGCCTCTCCAGGGGATGCGTTTGAGCTCCTCGTGCCCCTGGGACTGTAGCAGCTCAGCTAGATGGGAGGCTTTGGTAGTGGTGCTGCTTTTCTTGCTGAGGCAGTGGAGATGCTGGTGAGGACTAGAGCTCAGGCTGCTGGGAGCGTTCTCCTTTGAGCTGCTTTTGTCACCTCCCACAAACTCTGAGCAGGAGAGATTGGTGTTGTGCACTGTGGGGTGGTTTGGAGGCCCTGGGGTCAGGGAGGTCACTCATGGAGCACCGGTTTGGCTTCTCCATGGACCTTTCCTGTGTGCTCTGCTTGGCTCCCTCCTCTCTTTTCTGCTGTGGATTGGAGCAGAAGGGAGCTTGCCAGTGGTGTCACTCCAGATCAGACCCTAAGGTAGTTCTGATGGAGGCAGGGAGTCATCTGCCCTAGGCATGTGAGGGACTCCCTTCCTCTGCAGGTCCAGCCCCTGGCTGACCTCGTTATGGCTAGGAGAAAGTGGAGGGGACCCCCAGGCGAGCTTGCTGGATGTGGGAGTGGATCATCCCTAGGGAAATCTCCTCCCCCTGGGGTGCAGGGCCTGAATGCAGGTGAGTGTGTTTTGCAGGAGGTTCTGGATGCACCACAACAAATGTCAAGCACTGAAAGCCAGGGTTTGTGTGAGGAGTAGCGAGATGGAAGGTGAGAGGCTTTGGGCAACACACAAAGAGGGGTTGTGGAAGAGCAAAGACACAGATTTCCTCTGAGCTCTGCAGAAAGATCGTGTTGTGGTCAGAGCACCATTGCCATTCCTTAGGTGGAATCAAGACAAGCTCACACTTGTAGCCAGATTTTCCAGAGGAATCTCCTGTGCCTGGGCTGACACCAGATCATGTTCCTAACCCAGGCCAACAGAAGACAAAGCTTGGTTGCTAGATTTGTTTTTAAGCCACTGTGGAAGGTGGTGTCTGCAACAGCTGTTCCCAGGCAGCTCCTGGCTTGTGCCATCAGCAGTTCCCCATGGAAATGGCCAAGTGGAACATGGAAACACTTTACTTTTAAAGTGATGAGCCCCCCAAAATCCGACAGGTATTGTAGCTAAAAATAACCTTGGCTTTTTTCTTCCAAACACAGCATGGCCTTGGTCTTCAGGGAACCTTGCACAGAGCTTTGTCTGGGCCCAGTTGCCCCTGGGCTTTGATTGCTCTGCGTTTCTGGATGTGAAGCAGCTCTTCAGTCTGGGGCATGAGCTGCTGGCAAGGGCTTTGGTTTGTCCCACACTGTGTCAGGAAGTGCAACATCTCCAGGGATGGGGACTGCACCACTGCCCTGGGCAGCCTAGGCCAGGCCTTCACAACCCTTGCCAGGAACAAACTGTTCCTCATCTCCAACCTGAACTTCCCCTGGCACAACTTGAGGCTGTTTCCTCTTGTCCTATCACCTGTTCCTGGGGAGCAGAGCCCAAGCCTCACCTGGCTCCAGCCTCCTCTCAGGGAGCTGCAGAGAGCCAGAAGGTCTCCCCTGAGCCTCCTCTTCTCCAGGCTAAGCAAGCCCAGTTCCCTCAGCTGCTCCTCACCATACTTGTCCTCTAGACCCTTCCCCACCTTCCTTGCCCTTCTCTGACCACACTCCAGCACCTCCATGTCCTTCCTGGAGTCAGGAGCCCAAAGCTGAGCCCAGGATTGGAGCTGTGGCCTCCCCAGTGCCCAGCCCAGGAGGCCAGTCCCTGCCCTGCCCCTGCTGCCACACCAGTGCTGATCCAAGCCAGGATGTTTCTTTGTCTTTGCTAACAAAAATTGAGCATTTTTTAACTCAGTTGCCCAAACCCCTGTGGGAAAAGGAAACATTTACAAATGTAAATGGGGCAGTGCAATCAAGAGGGTGTTATGGGGAGTGGGAAACCAAGACCTGTGCCTTCAGCAGCTGCAGGTGTCAGCAGGGAGGTGGTAAAGGCTTTCAGCTCTTCAAGAAGGAGATGAAAATAACTCTCCTTTTAATTGCTCTGCTTCCCTGGTGGTCTTGAGGGAAATAAAGCCTTCAGCAGCCTGAGCAAAGCTCCTGCTGTACACTTGGGAATGGAGAGTGTCACCCACCTCAGCCCTGCAGAGGAAGCCATGCTGCAGTGGAACTCTCACCCTGCAGCCAGCACATGGAGAGAGCTCTGGGCTTTATGGACTCTGACTCCATTGCTGCTCTATGTCAGAGGTGGCTTTGCCCTTCAGCTTGATCTCCATTGCTCCCTGATATGATTAAGGGGTGAGATTGGGTAATGCTGAGAGGTCAGTGCTTCAGTCAGCTCCCACTGATGTCACTAGGATTTCTTGATGCTTTTCTAAACAGGCAATTTGTCCTCTAATCTGATGGCTTTTCAAGCCTCTCTTCCAGAAACCACTTTCCTTAGCAGGGCATAAACCTGAAGAGCAGGACGTTGCTGGGTGCTCCACAGCCAGGCCTTGTTGTTTCCAGTGTTCTGTGCTTGTGGCCACTGCAGGTAGAATCAGGAGATTAGATTGCTGCTGTTAACACTTGAGCTGAATGGTAACACTGAGAGGATGCTCAGTCTGTGTTCCACAGCCTGTAAGAGGAACATGTCCTGTGGCTTCTCTCCACAGTAGAGCCTGTTGAGCCCTGTGCAGAGCTGACCATGGCGCAAACCTCAGGCTGCTGCTGTCTTCTTTGAGCAGAGCTGTGAGTTTTGGGTGGTTCCTGGATGCAGTCAGCAGAACCAGGACTCCAGCTGGTGAAGCAGTCACAGCAGTTCCTCCCAGCTGCCCCCTGAGACACCAAGCAAGGGCTTTGTCTTGGTGCCATAACCTGTGTCAGGGTGAGCTCTCGTTATGGCACTAATTAACCAAGGCCTGGTGCTGGAGCAGGGTGGAAAGCTGCTGCTGATTGTCTCCCATGTGGATTAAAGGCAAACCCTCCTTAACAAGTGCCTTGAGGAGCTTGAGCTGCTCAGCTCCCTAGGAGCAGTAGTTAATCCAGCTGGTAAGAAGGAGCATGGCTGGCAGATAGCAGTTCTGGGGAGGAGATTTGAGCTGGGTTTGCACCAGACAACTCAGTGCTGTTAGCAGGTTGAGATGAATAAATGGAACCTTCACCAGGGAACCTGGAACATGTTGGATCCTGCATCAGGGACAGGCTTGGCCTGGGCTGGGGAAAAGGCCACCAGGGGATCTGGTGGTTGGGTTTTGGTTGGGTGGTTGGGGGTTTTTGTGCCCTCATTTATCATTCAGGGGTTTTTATTGTTGCAGTTGGTTGACTTGAAGTTGTTTCTCCTCTTCCACATGCTACTAAGCTGCTCTCAGCTGAGTCCTGGGAGAAGATGGTGCAGCATTTGTCCATCTTCCTCAGGCATTCAGGCCTCTCCCAGTTGACGGTTCCAGCAAGCATGGAAGTTCAGAGTACCGGTTTTGTCCTGTGCCCCTCAGAGCTGCCAGAGACATCAGCTCCCCAACCTCCTCAGCCCTCTTCTGTGCTTGGTTGCAGGCACAGCTGCGAGCTTTCATCCCTGAGATGCTGAAGTACTCCACAGGCCGTGGCAAGCCAGGCTGGGGCAAGGAGAGCTGCAAGCCCATCTGGTGGCCAGAGGACATCCCCTGGGCCAACGTGCGCAGCGACGTGCGGACGGAGGAGCAGAAGCAGAGGGTCTGTACCTGTGCTGCCTGCCTTCAGACAGCTCTGTATCTGTGCTGCCTGCCTTCAGACTGCTCTGTACCTGTGCTGCCTGCCTTCAGACAGCACAGGGGCTTGAACCAGGCTTTGTGGGAACAGTGTTCCTCTGGGCTGACAGAAGAAACTGTCAACCTTTCCTTGGCTTCATGTCAGACAGCTCCGCTCAGACCCCACCTAGACTATTGCAGCCAGCTCTGGAGTCCTCAGCACAGCACAGACAGGGACCTGGGGGAGCAGGGCCAGAGGAGGACACAGAGATGATCTGAGGGCTGGAAGCTCTCTGCTGTGAGGCCAGGCTGAGAGAGTTGGGGTTGCTCAGCCTGGAGAACAGAAGGCTCCAGGGAGACCTTACTGCAGCCTGGCAGTACTGAAAGGGCCTAGAAGAAAGCTGGGGAGAGACTTTATAGCAGGAGCTGTTGGGACAGGCCAAGGGCTGATGGTTTGGAACTGAAAGAGGAGATTTAGCCTGGATAAAAAGAAGGCTTTTTTTTAGACTGAGGGTGGTGAGACACTTGCCCAGAGAGGTGGGAGATGTCCCATCCCTGGAACCATCCCAGCTCAGGTTGTTTGGGTTTGTGAGCAACCTGCTCTAGTTGGAGATGTCCCTGCTGACTGCAGGGCTTGGACTAGATGATCTCCAGAGGTCCCTTCCAACCCAGTCTATGATTCCATTGTTTTCTGATTCAGCCTTGGGGAGCAGTGAGGTGAATGAGAGGTGTAGCCTTACTCCTGCTCTGCCCCTGCTGGGGCTGTGTGCTGAGCAGATGTTTGATGCCCATTTGTTTCTTCAGTGGGTGCCCTCTCTGTGAGCTGCAGAACCTGCCTTCCTCTGTCGCCCCTTAAGCAGCCTACAACAAGTCTGCTCTCCAGATCTGCAGGTTATTTCCAGCAGAGTCTGTAGCATGGTCTCATGAAGCCTTTGTCCCATCCTGAGCAGCAGGGACCTTTGTACCTAAAGGGAAGTGGTCAAGGATGTGCAGTGGAGCCAGGAAAAAATGAGACAACTGGGTGGAAAGGTCTTGGATATCAGTTGTGGCCATGGATCCTGCCTGCAGATGATGTTTCTACCAACCTGTCCAAAGATAATTGAGGAAAGCTAGCAGGGTGTGCAAGGGGCAGGACTTGTGCAGGCTGATGGAGGACTGGCTGGGTGGAGAGGCTGGAAAGGATGCTGTGCCAGTCTGTGATTTACCAGGAAGGGATGCTTTTCTCTGCTGGGCCTCAATCCCTTAGTTAGGGTTCCCTGACAGCTGGTGAAACAGATCTCATTGAGAAGCTTCCCTTTCCCTTGGCCAGAAATGCTCCTGTGTCAGCACACAGCAGTGCAGCATCTTTCCAGGGGCCTTTCTGAGCCCTGGGGGAAGGAGAGGGTGCGGAGAGAAGCTTTAGGTGTTGAGGCCTTCGGATT
This sequence comes from Galbula dea, assembly GCA_013399015.1. NCBI lineage: Eukaryota > Metazoa > Chordata > Aves > Piciformes > Galbulidae > Galbula > Galbula dea. The sequence goes on from VWZX01003030.1 coordinate 230,072, forward strand.
GTTGGAGACCCAGTACAGAGAAATATGCACATCCCAGCACTGCAGTGCTTCAGAACCTTCCACACTGACTCCTCACTCCCTTTCCTTCCCCTGGCAGGTGTCCTGGACCCAGGCCTTGAGGACTATTGTCAAGAACTGCTACAAGCAGCACGGGCGTGAGGACCTGCTCTACGCCTTCGAGGATCAGCAGACACAGCAGCAGACCACCACCACACACAGCATAGCACACCTTGTGCCCTCACAGACAGTGGTACAAACCTTCAGCAACCCTGATGGCACTGTGTCCCTCATCCAGGTGAGTGTGCCCCAGCCATTTGAGACAGCTCTGTATTTTCTGTGAGATCTGCAGTTAGAACAATAAAGTGGTTTTGGTTGAAAAAGACCTTTAAGATCGTTGAGTCCAACCATTAACTAGCATGGCCAGGTCAACACTAACCCATGTCCATCAGCACATCTCCATGTCATTTAAATACCCTCCAGGGATGGGGGACTGCACCACTGCCCTGGACAGCCTGGGCCAGGCCTTCACAACCCTTGCCAGCAAGAAACTGTTCCTCAGCTCCAACCTAAACCTCCCCTAGCACAACTTGAGGCTGTTTCCTCTTCTCCTCTCACTTGTTCCTTGGGAGAAGAGCCCAAGCCTCACCTGGCTCCAGCCTCCTCTCAGGGAGCTGCAGAGAGCCAGAAGGTCTCCCCTGAGCCTCCTCTTCTCCAGGCTAAGCAAGCCCAGTTCCCTCAGCTGCTCCTCACCACACTTGTCCTCTAGACCCTTCCCCACCTTCCTTGCCCTTCTCTGGACACACTCCAGCACCTCAGTGTCCTTCTGGGAGTCAGGAGCCCAAAGCTGACCCAGGATTGGAGCTGTGGCCTCCCCAGTGCCCAGCCCAGGAGGCCAATCCCTGCCCTGCTCCTGCTGCCACACTAGTGCTGATCCAAGCCAGGATGCTCTTGGCCTTCTTGCCCCCCTGGGCACTCTGCTGCCTCATCACCATTATTCTCTGTGGATGGGGGATACCTTTTAACCTGAGAGCTGTTGAGTATCCCTTTCCTGGAGTTCTGTGGGTATTTCCCTTCCCCAGCAGCTGTGCTGAAGTGCATTTTGTTGCCCCCAGGTAGGCACTGGTGCCACGGTCGCCACGCTGGCCGATGCCTCCGAGCTGCCGACCACAGTCACCGTCGCACAAGTCAATTACTCTGCAGTGACTGATGGAGAGGTAAGCACCTGGCTCGTGTCTGTGGGCCACAAACCAAGCTTGTCCTATCTGAACTGCAGCCAAGTTAACTATCAGACCCTTTAATTCTTCATAGAATTAAGTGGTGACAGGAAAGGCCAAGCCTTGTTCCCCTCCCTGCAGTGTTGAGGGTTGACATACATGTGGCAAGAGGCTCTGTAAGTACAAGTTGAGGCAGAAGGTGCTGAGCTGTTGGAGTTTTGACTCAGAACTGTGCAGAAAGAAAAGGGAGATCATCTTGTGGCCTTCCAGTATCTGCAGGGGGCCTAGAATAAGGCTGGGGAGGGACTGTTTAGGAGGTCAGTTAGGGATAGGACTAGGGGGAATGGATGCAAACTAGAGGAGGGGAGATTTTGGTTGAATATGAGGAGGAAGTTCTTCACTGTCAGGGTGGGGACACACTGGAACAGGTTGCTCAGAGAGGCTGTGGAATCTCCATCCCTGGAAGCTTTGAAGGCCAGGCTGGATGGGGCTGTGGGTAATCTGATCTAGTGGGAGGTGTCCCTGGCAGGCAGGGGGTTGGAACTAGATGATCTTTGGGGTCCCTTCCAGCTCTGACACTTCTAGGGTTAAATGCAATTAGTGGAAGCTTCAGTTCTGAATTTCCTGCCTGGTTTTGATGTCTCCAATAGATGATTTGTTTTGTGAGTTCTGCTGTAGCAGGTAGAGACTTCATGTCCTACCCAAGCCCTGGAAGGACTGTTGTGGCTGTGCTGTAGCTCCTGGATGCTGGTTTGACAGTTTGGGGTGGGAGCCATTCTTGTGGCTAGCAGAGGATGTTGCCTGGCTGTGTGCAAATCCTGTGAGTCTCTGGCTGCTGAGCTCTGGAATCTGTGGGTCTGTCCCTTTGCTGCAGCCTTGCAAGCAAACCTTGGAGAGAGCTGTGTAAATGTGCAGTGGTGTAGAGGCAGCAGGAGACACTGTGGAGTTACTGCTCCATTTGCTGGGGAAGGTTCTTCTACTGCTCTACACCTTGGCAGAGCTCTTTGTCTCGAGGGCTGGGTCAGACTCTTTCAGCCCCAAAACCTGAAGGCTCAAACTCCCATCCCTTTATCTTCCCACTGTTGTTTTTAATCAAGCAATAAGACTTTCTGTGACGTTAGGGAACGTTCCTTTAAGACAATGAAGATTATTTATTATTAATTGTTTTAACCCTCTTCACCCCCAACCTCACTTTTAAACCAGGCTGCAGGTCACTTGCTGCCCTTTTCCCTGCCAGAATTCCTGCTGGGATCTCTGCACTGCTCTGCTCGCTGTGGCTGGAGCTTCTCGCGGCGACAGGTGGCAGCACAGAACAGCTTTGCTCTGCCCCAGCCCCTGGTTCCATCTCAGAGCCGGAGCGGAGCAGCCTAGCTCGGGGGCCCTCACCTTGCAATCCCTTACAGCTGCTTTGGGGGTTTTCGAGCAGCAGTTCTGTGTCTCTTGAGATCCAAGGCACAAGGAGAGCTCTGGGAACACAGACATCCAATTCCTAATGGGAACAGAAAGTCTAAGCAATCTCTTGGACAAAGGGAAGGTGCTTTGAGGAGTGGGTGCTGCTGCTCTGCCCAGGCAGATCACAGCCTCTCTAGGGACGTTTGTGTCCTGCCACCTCCTGCCGTGTGAGATCTGAGTTAGCTCAGAGTAAATCCATGTGTTTATAGGATGCTGAGCAGCATGGAGCAGGGATGCTCCGTAGGATGGCAGCAGCACAGCCTCTGGGTTGGTGTGGTGAAGGGCCTGGGCAGTCTCCCTCTTCTTTGCTAGCCTTTACTGCATCTCTGCTCTGAAAGAGCTTGGGCATCTTTGGGGGTCCCTGGGTGTGACAGTGGTGGGAGCTGCCTTATCATCTGCCTTATCAGATGTCTGTCTGTTCCTCCTCTGAGTGGTGCTGGCTGCCTTGCCCAGCTCAGCCTTGCCTCTTTCCACTCTTGACACGGCTAACAAGTCCCACAAGCTCCAAATGGGTCTCCCAAGATCTCTACCATCTGCACCTTGTTCCTCTCTGGGCACTTCCCAACTCGATTGCCTCGTTCCTAAAAGGCTTTGCCTTCTCTAAAGTCCCTTCTTCCTTTTCACAATGCACTGCCTCCCTGCTTCCTCCCTGCTTTGGCTCCTTCTGCCCAGGGCCAGCTCTGAGCACAAGAGAATGAAGCAGTTGCCCTGGCTGGTTGGGGACGTGGCCAGACAAGAGGGATTTGGGGGAGGTTGAGGAGCTTCCCAGATGTTCAGGGGGGTGCACTTCCCATGAGGAAACTAAAGCTCTTGTTTGGAGATGGAACATGTGGAGAGCTGGAGCTGAGCAGAGGGAGGGCTGCAGGACCCAGCCATGTTCTCAGGTGGGTCTCAGGCTTCTCCTTTGTTTCTCCCCAGAGTATATGTGCAGGTCTTTTCTGCAAAGAGCTTTTGCAACTGCCTGGCTCTCATGTTAGGAAGCAGCTGTGCATTCCTGGGGTAAGATCCTCCCCTAGGACCTTCCTCTCTGGTTTCCCCCCAGGTGGAGCAGAACTGGGCCACGCTGCAGGGGGGGGAGATGACCATCCAGACCACGCAGGCGTCGGAGGCCACGCAGGCAGTGGCGTCGCTAGCAGAAGCAGCAGTGGCAGCATCTCAGGAGATGCAGCAAGGAGCAACTGTTACCATGGCACTCAACAGGTATGGGGGAGAGACAGGAAGGCTTGAACAGAGTTACCTGCCATTTCCTACTGGGTTTTCAGTGTGCAGTCCCAGGAGAGGCCTTTCCTTAACAGAGTTCAGGTGTCTGCAGGACGGTTCCTGTTTCCTGCTGTCACCACAGAAGAGCACTGACATGGAAACTTCCTGGAAGAGGAGAAGATGGGTTGGAACTGTACCCTCTAAAGGATCTTCTTTGTGCTGCAAGGGTCCACTTACAGAGTTGAGGTTACGAAGCCAGCAGGAGTCACGATGTGCACCCTTTAAGGGTGCTGCTCTGGGTCTTCCTCAATGCTATGAAGAGTTTCCCTGTTGTGTGGCAGTGTGGTCTCTCTTCCAGCAGCCAGTGGTTTTGGGGGTTCTCCCAAATGTGCTTCTGAAGCAGCAGGTGAATGAGCTGCAGTTAAGAATGCTGCCCCTGTTGTGGAACAAGCTCTGTTAGGTTTTTGGTTGTCCTGAAGTTACCAAGCTCTGCAGGGTGATTCTCTACAGGTCCATGCAGCAGGAAGCAGTCTTTACTCAACTGTGCCTGCTCTTAAAAACTGGAAATGGCTGGGGCACACCCCAGCAGCACCCTGAGAGAGCAGGAGACCCAGAGGAATCATGGCACCAGCCCCAGAAGCATGAGAGGTTTCACATTGCTGAGGTGTAGACAAACTGTTTTCCTCATCCAAATCAGGATTCTGGTCTGGAGGCTGTTGGCTGAGCAGCCATGAGTTAGGACAAGGCACAAGTTCACCCTGCTGATGGTCACAGTAAAGCTCCAAGACCTTGTTAGATACAGAAATTACTAAGGCAGCCACCTTGATCTTGGGGATGTTCAGCTTCTTGCTTCCAAGCTGCTGTTGCAGCTGAAGAATGACTGGACCTAGAACTGTTTCTTCTCTTTGTGGTGCAGATTCAGGTCCATCAGGTGTGTTCTCTTCTGCTGCCTCACAAGGCTGATAAGTAAGGGGGGTGGGGGTGTTTTTTGCCAGTAGTTTCACTGTCGATTTGCCTTTTAAAACCAAGTGATCTTTTTAGGCCTCTGGAAGAAGAACAAGTGAAGTAACTAGGCATGGAATTGTAGGGAGAAGTCCCATTCCCAGGATCCAGCTTGCAGGAGATGTTCTGTGGCTTTGTGTTTTGGTGATGTGGTTTTCAGGAGCTTTTTAGGACTAGGACATCAGTGAGCTTTTGATTTTAGTTTCATCACTACTGGTTTGAGCTCTGAAGGTCACAAGGAGCAGTTCCTTTTCCTTCATGAGCTTAGGGAATCCAGAGTCCCTAATAAAAATAAGTGGTGTTAGAACCAGAGGAGTGGCAGAGCCTTCACCAAGTGATGGAGTCTCTACCAGTGAGGAAGTGTCTGCTGCCAGTGCCCATCCAGGGCCTGGTCCTCCAGGAATGGCTGAGCAGTGCTGAGCAGATGCTGTCAAAAGAGTGAGCTGAGTATCAGGAATTGCAGGGAAAGGGGCAGAGAACAAGGCAGGATCAGGCCCCTGCATGAACTCCTGGTGTGTTTGTCTCTTGAGTGGTGTGAGGAATGGTTGCCCCCTTAGAAAGGTGCCTTCCATTAGAAGCAGCCTGGGGAGGACAGGAGTGATCAGGAGGCAGGAAGAGGCCTGGCACAGTGAGTGTTAATTGTGTGGGAATCACAGCAGTAATGAGGGAAGGGAGTAGAGATCCTGCTGGTGCTGGGTCAGGGGCTGGACTTGATGATCTCAGAGGTCTCCTCCAACCCAGCTGATTCTCTGGCTCCTCACCTTGGGAGGGAGGTTCCTGGGAGCCTGTGGAGTCATGAGGAACAGGAGAAGGGGCTGGCTGTTCCCTGTCTGTCCAGCCAGACCCAGGCAGCAGGTTTTGGGTGTACCCAAATGCCATTTCTCTTCACACCACATCTAATCCCCTGTGGAACTGGTTGCTGCAGGAGGTTGTGGAAGCAAAGCAAAGTAGCAATGGGTTTGAAAGGAGATTAGCTGAGGGTCCAGAGGCAGGCTCTGGTGGAGGCAATCAGTACACTGCCCACCATTGGGAGCTGGAGGCTGGAGGAGGGGAAGGATCATGCACACTGCTTGCTGAGTACCTGATCCTGCCTGTTCTCACGGCAGGCTGGCTGCAGGAGGGGAACCTTTGCTCTGCCCTCACTCTTAGAAGGAAATTTAAGCATCCTGAGCTAAGCTGCCAATCACTCATTAAAAAGAGTTATTAAACCCCTTGAGTGGGGAGGAGGGTTCCATCCTAGCTGGATACAGAGCTGCTGCTGTGAGCCCAGTCATGGTAAACCTCTGGTGAACTGCTGGAACCAGTCAAGAAGGGATAGAGCCCTAAAATCTGTAGAGACCTGGGATGTGGCAGTGCCACAAGAATGAGTTTTGTACCAGGAACTTCCATGGATTGCCTGAGAGCTTTAGGGAAGTCCCAACCCCCAGGCAGTGAAGGTGAGATGACAGAGGTGTTCTGGCTAAGAGGTCATCAAGCTGGAGCCAGTGGAAGTGGCTTCTTCCCACTGGAGATTCTCTGCTGTGGATAACTTCATCCAGGCCCAGCAAGAATCCCTCCTTTCTGGGTTTGTTCTCTTGCCATGCTGGTTGAAATGAGTGCCACTGGAGTGGAGTGATTTGCCTGGTTCTTTTCCTAATTCTCCTTTCTCCTGCCCTGTGCCCACAGTGAAGCAGCTGCCCATGCAGTAGCCACGCTTGCTGAAGCCACTCTGCAAGGTGGAGGACAGATTGTCCTGTCTGGGGAGACTGCAGCAGCAGTAGGAGCACTTACTGGAGTCCAAGATGCCAATGGTAAGGGCTGACAAAGTTTTTACTTGGTGTTTTTTTTCCTTCCTTTGCTCTTAGCCAGAGATTTTTCCTCTCTTTTCCTTGAAGTGTCAAGGTTTTTGCTAGTGACATAGTTCTGCCTCCCTGCAGATGGGCTCTGACTGGGTTGTGAGCTACAGCCTCAGCACAGAATGCTAGCACTAAGCTCTTGCTTCCTTCCCTAGTGCTGGTGGCTCTGCTCCTCTCCTCCTCCTGCCAGCTTGCTCTTTGACCTTGGGTGTTGGGAGGCTGCTCTGCACTCAGTGTCTGCACAGGAGGGGCCAGCCTTGCTCAGCTAACACAAGCAGCCAGTGCCACACTAGACTCATCTCTAAGGCACTTCCCTGTGAAGTGGCAGGGAGGAGCAGGGGTTTGTTAGCTGCTCACTGCCTTCCTCTCTCAGGAGTTCCTGTGTGCTTGGTGGCTGCTCTTGAGCAACTCTTGCTTTTCTGCCTGGGTGGCACCTTCCAGCCACCCCTTGGCACTTGGCTTTGGGTTCTTTGCCTCCTGCTTGGTTTTCCATCCTGCCACCAGTCCATCACTGCTGTTCTGGGGGTTGCCTGCAGCATTCCTCACCTGAGATCTAGCTCTCTCTTCCACCAAGGCTGCTGACATTGGCAGTGACTCAAGCTGAGCTCATAGTGGATAAACCAGTAAGCTCATAGCAGCTGGTTCAGGAGATGATACTGGGACACAACAAATGTCTCACTGGTGCTGATCCACTGCCTGCAGTTGTGCTGTGCTCCTGCCTGATGCCTTTGCTGTGCCCTCCCAGCTTGGGGATGAAACTGGTTGTTCTGATTAAGTGGAAAGGAGCAGGTCAAAATAAGCTCAAAAAGGCAAAACAACCTCAACAAGTGGGAAGTATGGAGAACAGGATGGGGCTGTGTGGACTCTAGGGAGGCAGCTGGGTGAGAGAGTGATGACTTCTTGCCTTGACTTTGCATGTAAAGCAGAAATCTGGCTAGAGGAGACCTCAGGTTTGACTTCCATCACAGTCCTCCTCTCCTGGGGATCATGCTGGGTTTAAAACACCAGCGTTTAGTCTGTGGTGAGAGAGAGGCAGTGGAGGGAGCAGTTCTTTCACTCGGGGTGTGGAACTCGGTGTCTCTTGCTGTGGAGTCATCCAGCCTGAAGAGGGAGCAGAAATGAAGTGCAAACCTTGCCCTTGGAGCGAGGAACGCCTGGGATACAGCCAGGGAAGAGCAGGGTTGGGTTGCATTCGGCTTTGCCGGCAGCCTGGCTTGAGGGAGATGAGTGCTGGCTGTTGATGGGAGGAAGGATCTGGCCCTGGATGCTCAGAACCAGCAACTAGTCAGATTTCTGAAAGCACCTTAGTGTCCTTGAGCAGATCTGCACCCCTGACTCCTTTTGCTCTGCTTCCAGAACCCCTTTCATGGTCTGGATTCCTCTGGGTGCATCCCCAAAACACCTCTCCTCCTCCTCCTTCTCCTCCTCCTCCTCCACACCCCCTTCCCGAGTCACTCCCTCCCTCACCTAGCATCAATACCAATTCAGTGCAGGTTGGGTTGGGCTTTTTATCCACATGCTGTTGTTTCTCCAGCAGCAGAGCTGGAAATCAGATGGGATTTAGAGTGCATTAAGGGGAGAGGCTGCAGCCTTCTCCTCTGTGCACACAGCTCCCCCCCAGCCCCTTCCCTTGCTCGCACTCCTCTTCGATCGGGGGTGGGAAGGGGAAGGGCTCCCGGGCCGGGGCCTCGGGAGCACCCTGCTGTTAGTTCCACTGCCTAACCAGCTGATAGATGTCCCCCAGGGAGGGAGGAGATGTGGGTATCCATTCCCCCTGCCTCTGCCTGGGGAGGGAGGAGGTGTGGGTATCCATTCCCACTGCCTCTGCCTGGGGATGCAGAGCAGATGGGTACCCAGCCCTGGCACTCTGGCTGGAGGGTTTAGCTGAAGCCCAGGCTGTGAGTGTGAGCATCCTCCTGCAGAGTGGTGCTCAGTGGGGACAGAGTGCCCTGAAATGGGAGGGGTTTAGTGCAGGAAGGAGAGGGGGGAAATGACTGCCAGAGCCTTAATGGTGTTAGCCAGCAAATTCCCCCTGCCTGCAAAGTCTTAATGTGCTGATATGTCCAATAAACACTTCTCTCTAGGAATGCTCTTACCCTTCTGGAGGTCCCTTCTGAGGGATTCCCATCCCTCACCTGCAGCCCCTTCCCTGGAAAGGACATGAATTCATCCCCACCTTAATGATAGGGCAGAGGAGAGCAGTTCACAGCAGGATTGCTGGAGGTCAGGTGGGATGTTTCATGCCATTAGATCTAATTACTTTCTTTCTGCAAAGGCAACTCCTGTGCCTCCATGGACACTGAGACCAGAGACACATGGACACAGCCCTTGATCCCCTCAGCCAGGGCAGGGAGCAGGGAGCTGAGTCCAGGAGCATAGCTGAGCTGGAAAGGGCTGTGGATAATCTTCTGATCAGTTACATTTATAGCTGAAGGAAATAAGATCTCCTGCTCCCATGCAGTGTCAAACTAGCTAAGTGCATTATGCTTTTCTTGCCCCTCTGGAGCATCTGCTCTGTGTCAGGATGCTGGAACCAATGATCCCCCATGGCTGGAGCCTCAGATGTTTGGTTCTTAAGTGGCTGACTGATGCTAAGGCAAAGTCACGCTCAGAGCACAGGGAAGGAGGTTGGGGCAGCACGGGTTTAGGTTGGCTAGACACTGACAATGCTCTGGTAAGAGGAAACTCTGCCCTCTGGGGCTGCTGCAGGCAGCTCTGGCTGATGGGCTGGTGCTGGAGCCATCCCAGCATGCCAGGGGAGCAGAGAAACTCGATGGGTGTTGGGAAGGAGAGGGGCTGGTGCCAGGCTGCATCTTGGGCCTCGCTCGCTGGAGCATCCTCAGACTGCAGCCTTTTGTTTGACATTGATCTGAGCAGGGGCTTGAAAGCTGCTTGGGCTACAGGCTTCCTGGCTTCATCCTGAAATATTGATGAAGCTTCTGCCTGAGCAGGGCTGTGGCAGTGTACAGGGCTGCCTGGGAAGGACACAGCAGACTCCCAGCACAAGGAAGGTTGCTTTAATGGCCTCAGTGTTGTCACAAGCCTGGGGAGCTTAGAATCATAGAGTGGTTTGGGTGGAAGGGACCTCTGGAGATCATCTAGTCCAGCCCCTGCAGCCAGCAGCTGGCAGGTTGCTCACGGCCCAACAACCTGAGCTGGGATGGTTCCAGGGCTGGGACATCTCCCACCTCTCTGGGCAGCCTGGGACAGGCTCTCACCACCCTCAGTGGAAACAATTTCTTCCTTCTCTCTAGTCTAGATTAGCAGGGATGAGCAAGCTTCTCTAGTTTCACCAGCAGAGGAAATAAGGTGTCAGTACAGGAGCACAACTTACAAATCAGCACAGGATAAATGAGCCAACAGTGCACAAACTGGAAGCCAGGAGGTTCCAGCTGAGCAGGAGGAGAAGCTTGTTTGGTGTGAGGGTGTTGGAGCCCTGGCCCAGGCTGCCCAGAGAGGCTGTGGAGTCTCCTCCTGGGGAGAGATTCCCAAGGCAGCTGGAGGTGACCCTGCTGGAGCAGGGGGTTGGACCCCAGAGCTCCCTTCCAATTCTTACCATGCTGGGATTCTGGGGTTTAGTCACTTGAGTGTCAGAAAAGCCTTCACCTCTGGGTGAGGCTGCAGAGCTTCCTGCACAAAATCAATCTAGTGTTAGGTGGAACTTGTCTCCACCCTCAGCTGTGCAGATGGGAGATGGGAAACCCTCCTCTTGGCAGCAGAGAGACCTCCAGGCCTGGAGTGCTCTTGCCAGTCCCATCAAGCTCTGTGTAGGCTGTTTACAGTTGGAAGCAGATCCAGGAGGGGAAGGCAGGAGTCAAGACCCTGTTCTCTGGGCTGTCTGCATCTCCTAGAGAGTGGGAAAGCAGAGGGAGATCTTCCAGGGAACTGCCTGATGTTGCTTTTGGATGCATCAGGGCAGGGAGGAGTGGCACAGGGATCCCCTGGTAACTGCTGGAAAAAGAGATGAGGGGAGAGGCCTGGAGGCTGCCCTGCTGCAGAGATCAGTCTTTCAGAGGAGTCTTTGTTTTTCCTGTTGGATCTCCTTTTTGGGGGAGATGCACCCAAAGGAGTTGACAGCAACTTGGCAAAGTTTCTTCCTGCCAGGGGCTGTGCAGGCCTGGCCCAGGCTGCCCAGGGCAGTGGTGCAGTCCCCATCCCTGGAGGGGTTTCCAAGCCCTGGAGATGTGGTGCTGAGGGCCATGGCTCAGTGGTGACCTGGCAGTGCTGGGTTAAGGGTTGGACTTGATCTTCAAGGTCTCTTCCAACACAAACAGTTCCATGATTCTATGAATGTCGTGGCTCACCTTGCCCTGCTGCTGTACAGCCACCCTGCTGGCTCTCCTGGCCTTTGCCACTGCCCTCCACTGCTCCTGGGCACTGACCCTGGGCAGTGCTGGCAGCTCAGGCTGTGCTGGTGCTGGGCTGTCACGGGCACTGGGCAGCTTTGCTCTGACATCTGAGGGCTGGTGACGTGCTGGCTGCTGATTAGGATTTGTCTGCCCACCAACCAGGGCTAAAAATAGTGCCTCAGGCAAGTCCTCCTCCTGCTGCATCCATGGCCAGACTTCCCCTTGGCCCCACTAGCCAAGTGCTACCTGCTGCCAACCTGCAGTTGTGTTACAGGGAGTTGGCATCATACAGCCCAGTTGGTTGGAGTTGAGTAGAGCAGGAGGTGTGGATGCTGTGGCACTTGAGTGCTGCTGGCTTTAGGGTTCCCTTGGCTTGCTGAGTGACCTTGAGAAGTCCCTTGGTGGAGACACAGGGTGGTTGTCTCTGAGGGTAGCCTGGGTTTGGGGTAGGGAGGCTCCCAGGCTCTGTCATTTTGTTTCTTTGGGGGAAAAGGTATTTATCTGATGAGCACTGGGGGTGTCCCACAAGTCCCTTTCCCCCTTGCAGAGTGGTGTTGGAGGAGCACAAGAAAAGCCTCCTGGGTGGTTTTGTGTCCAAGGTTCACATGAAGTCTCCAGGGGTGCTTTGAAACATGCCTCTGAGATCAGAAAGAGAGAAGGCAGTAGTGTTCACTTGTTCAGCTCCTGGCTTCATCTCTTGCTGTCCCCTAGGAGACATTTGCCTTTTTCCCTCAGCATGCCTGTGCTGGTGGTAGCAACACCCTGACAGGGAAGCCAGCTTCCTTGGGGGAGTCACTGCCAACTCCTTTGCTGTTTCATCATTGCTAGCATTTCCCCAAACCCCAGCAGGGTGGGGGCTGGAAGGGACCTCTGGGGATCAGCCAGTCCAACCCCCTGCTCCAGCAGGGTCACCCACAGCAGCTTGCCCAGGGTCACCTCCAGCTGGGCTTGGAATCTCTCCAGAACCTCTTCCTTGGAGTCCTGTTGCTTCCAGTGAGTTTCCATGCAGTAACTGATCCCTGTCCTGCCTGGGCTCTTCAGTGACCTTACAGCATCTCCAGCACCTCCCTTGCCCTCCCCAGCTCCCCTCCCCTGGTGAGTTTTGACATCCATTCCTGTTATCAGGCAGTGGAGACTTACAGGCTCTCCAGCTGTCACAGCTGATGCTGTCCTGGTTTAAGCATAGGCCATTTACCTTCCACGTGTCCTGAATTAGGGGAAATGGACAGGAGGGTTGGGTCTCTTTAAAAATTAAAGCTGATTACAAGGCATTAACATGACATTTAAAGAAGCAGACAGAAGCCCTCCTCTCTCAGCATAGTTGCAATATGTTCCTTTTGTTCTGCTCTGCAAGAGGAAGCAGGGCTGGTGTCAGCTCCAGCCTGGGCAGGAGCTCCTCTTTCTCCATCAATTTATACTTGAGAGCAGCTCTGGTCTCAGCTCCTGGAGCAGCTCTGGCCTCAGCTCCCAGGGCAGTTTCCATATTTGCTATCCTAACAGAAAGGTTAATTTCTTTCTGCTGATCTTGAATCTCTTGGAAAATTCAGATCTGATGGATTCCTTGCTCTGTTTTCTGAGTGGCTGTTGGCAAGCTTCATTTCTGAGGGATCCCAAGTGCTTTACACATGCATCCTCACTCAGGAAGAAAACTTCCTCTTTTTTCTTCCTTTTTTCCCCCTCCATGAAGGCTTCACTGGGGCAGGTGGATCTGAAGGAAAGTGTGGGCTGAGAAGGCCAAGAGCTGTGCTTGCTCCATGCATGGAAGGATGGCAGCATGAGTGTGTTGGGTGCAGGAGGTGCTGTTCCCACCATGCCCAGGCCTGGCTGCAGCAGGGGCTGGGGCTGGGGATGAATGTGGGTTTAAGGAAGCAGAAGCAGGCAGGGTTTGGTGACTTCCATAGCCTTCCTTACAGAGATGTCTCTCAACAAGGGCCTTCATCCTTGGCTTTCCTGCTTCTCCTGCAGCAGTGACCCTGTTTTCTCCCTGTGGAGGGTTGCTGCTCTCCCAGGTTTCCCAAGGTTGAGCTTCCTTCCCATGGTGACTCTTCATCCTGGCATGGTAGGGCTTGGGAGGGACCTCTGGGGATCAATCCCCCTCCTACAGCAGGGTCCCCAGAGCAGCTTGCCCAGGATCATGCCCAGGCACGTTTGGAATGTCTCTGGAGGAGCTTCCAGCTTAACAGAAGACAACTGAGGCCAACTTCATCCTGCTGCCACCATCCCTGCTCATTCTCCTGCTCCTCCAGGCAATCCCCAAGGAGAGGTCCCACCTCCCCCTCCCTGTGCACTGGCATGGCAAGCTGCTTCCCAGAGCAGAGCAGGGCTTGCATCTGCAGCCGTAGGGCATCATATCTTCTGCAGCTCTTCCCAGCTGACCCCTCAGTGCCTGGGGGTAAGGATGGGCATGGTCCCAGCTGTGGAGGAGCTGTAGCATCTTCCAGGTGGAGTTTAGCTTGCCAGGTGGCTTGTCTCCTGCTTAGAGAAGCAGTAGCTCCTCATCCAGGTAGTGATGGGCAAGTGTGGCAACCGGAGACACAGCCCAGGATGTTGTGGCTCTTTCCTTCTCTGGGCTGTGCCACCTCTACCCCTGGCACCATCCAAGGGCTTGGGCAACAGAAGGAGCAGCCCTTGGCTGCACTGCATCATGCAGATGGAGAAGGTCTTCCTCCTGCCCCTGCCCCCCCGTGTGACAGCAGAACTGGCAGCAGGGCTCAGTTCTGGCCTCCCCTAGCAGGTAGCTTGGTGGCTGTGAGCTGGGCTGGATCAGGCCACCCCCTTCTGCTGTGCACTGGGCAGCTGGGGGAAGTCTTCCTGGGCTCTGAATGGCTGGAGGCTGGTCTGACCTCAGGGCAGTTTGTCAGCTCCAGGCTCTTAATGGCTGTCAGCGGGTGCAGGGTGCAACCTGATCCAAATGGGAAGCTGGCTGAACTCCCAGCAAGCTGTCGTTACTGCGTGAGGCATCTGAGGAAGTGAGGTGGCTCCTCCCCCACCGCTGGGCACCCCCCTGGAAGCAGAACTACTCTGGAAACTCAGCTAGAAGCTGGGGCTTCCCCAGGCCCAGGTCTTGGGAGGGTGGAGTCGTGGTTTGTGTCTCTCCAGAGCCCACAGTCTGCTCTGTTAGACCAAAGCTTCTTCCCTGGGGAGCTACTGGGGCTTTCTGTTCTCGGTGCAATCTTCCCTGCTCCGTGCTCTTCAGACTCTGCATTCCATCTTCCCAGAGCAGACGTCCCCAGCCTTTCTCAGCAGTGCTCTGCCTCTCCTGGAAAGCAGCCTCAGCTTCTTTCCTCAGAGCCTGACCTCTGGAGTTCCTCCCTGGCTTTTTCTGAGCATGTCTAGAGGATCATTCTGGGGCTGTGTTTATCCTCTTCATTGGCTGCCTCTAGCAGGGAGCGATTTTAGAGCCTAAAAGCACAACCCCATCTGTCTGGTGCCTCTGGGGCATGGTAAAGAGCCCTGTCCTGCATCCACTGAGAGATCTCTCTTGGCAAAATGCAGTTCACCAGCCCTGCCTGGGGCAGGATGATGGAGATGGCAACTTGGAATTCATTCTGAATTCAGATTTCTGTTTTTCCAAGTGAAACTTATAGAATCCCCAAATCCCAGCATGGTTGGGGCTGGAAGGGACCTCTGGGGATCAGCCAGTCCAACCCCCTGCTCCAGCAGGGTCACCCCCAGCAGCTTGCCCAGGGTCACCTCCAGCTGCCTTGGGAATCTCTCCCCAGGAGGAGACTCCACAGCCTCTCTGGGCAGCCTGGGCCAGGGCTCCAACACCCTCACACCAAACAAGCTTCTCCTCCTGCTCAGCTGCAACCTCCTGGCTTCCAGTTGGTGCCCAGTGCCCCTTGGGCTGTCCCTGGGCACCGCTGAGCAGAGTCTGGCCCCAGCCTCTTGCCTTATGTCCTTCGGCTCTTGCTCAGCATTGAGCTGCTCTTCTCCAGGCCTAGCAGCCCCAGGGCTCTCAGCCTTTCCTCCTGCCAGAGCTGCTCCAGTGCCCTCAGCATCTTCCTAGCCTCAGCTGGGCCCTCTCCAGCAGTTCCTTGTCTCTCTTGAACTGGAGAACCCAGAGCTGGACTGTTTGCTCTGCATTTGGCCTGATGTTCAGCAGTTAGATTCTGGGTTTCCAGAGAACATTTCCTGTTGCAGGGCTGATTCAGTTATGCTTTGAGATGCCAGCAGGTAGCAGAAGAGCCTGGGGAGGTGCAGCTACACCTTGGCATCCCTTGGCCAACGACACTTGGCTGGCCTTGTCTGAGAGGTTGGTGGGATGCCCTCTCCTGTGGGAGGAAGAGGAGGCAAATCTGTCACTGTAAGGACTGCCCAAGTCTTCCAGCACCTTGCTCACAGCCTGGGCAATGAACAGCTTGAGACTAATGCCAAGGACGTCCCTGCTCTGCCCTTTCCCTGGGTGAGTCTGAGCCGTAGCTGGGCAGAGGGCTGGAAGGCAGAGCCATTCCCCATTGCCCTCTGGCTCCTTGGGAATGCTTGTCTCCCTGCCTGGCATCCCTCTGGGCAGTCAATGGCAGGAGAGGGTGGTGAGTTTGTCCCTGGAGGCCCCTGTCTCCCAGTGACCTTCTCAGCCCACAGAGACAGCTTGGCTCTGCTGTAAAGCAGCTCATGTGACAGCAGTAATCCACAGCTAGTCAACAGCTGGCCAGGGAGATTGCAAGGGAATCGCCCTATTTTCCCCTGGAGCACAGCCCCTGGCAGCCAGCACACGAGAGCCAGGATGGTGGCTTCTGCTCCCTGTGGGAGGCTCCTGTCTCTCTCTCTGGCTGCATGAGTCCATCCCAGAATCCCAGCATGGCAGGGGTAGGAAGGGACCTCTGGGGATGACCTAGTCCAACCTCCCTCCTGAGGCAGGGTCACCCAGGGCAGGGTGCCCAGCATCACCTCCACCTCTGGCTTCCTCCACAATGTTAATCTTCCAAACCTCAAGCATGTCCAGAGGGAAGTTCAGTGAACAGGAGCTGGTGCTGATGACTGGAAGGAGCCAGTGACAGCTAAAGCAGGTGATCTCCAACCAAGGTCCAGCCTTGTGCGACCAGAGAAGCTCCTGCAGCCCTAAGCTGCCAAGCAGTTTGCCTCTGTTCTCTCCAGGAAGGAGGTGCCTGTGAGCAGGTAGGCAGCAGTTGGTTGCTTCATACCCATGGAATCCTTTAGGCTTCTCTGTCACCTCCCCCAGCAGTGTGTTTGTGGCTTCAGGAAGTTGTCCACCGGTGGCCTGAGACAATCCTTCATTTCATGGAAGCTACAGCACAGCCTTCAGAAGTGGCCATCTGTTCCTGCTGGCCTATGACAGATTTGAACAGGAGACCTTGCAGTGAAAGGCTCTCTGCTATTCCCCTGAGCCAGCTGATCTCTTCCCTTCCACCCCTTCCCATCAAAACCCCCAGCCCTTTGTACTGCCAAGCATTAGAGGACTCTAATGGGTGTGTGCACGACAGGACCCCTGCATTTAAACTCTGAACATATAGCTAATGGAGGCTGAGCTTTATTGCTGGCATCAATAGAGTGTGTTCCACTGCTTTGAAGTCACAGGGAGCAGCAGCCAGGGGCTTGGTGTTCAATTACCCTGCCCCATCAGGGAATTCAGGCCCTGGTGGTTTCCTGTTGCTCTAGCCCTCAGATGTGTTCCCATGTCCTCAGCCAGGCCTGCCCAGAACCTGCTGCTGTCTGCTGGGGAGAGGAGAGCCCCAGTTGCACTTCCAAATGGGAATTAAGTCTTGAGAGGTTTTGCAGAATCCCCAAATCCCAGCATGGTTGGGGCTGGAAGGGACCTCTGGGATCATCCAGTCCAACCCCCTGCTCCAGCAGGGTCACCCACAGCAGCTTGCCCAGG
>VWZX01003030.1:246999-266272 GCA_013399015.1 Galbula dea
AGCAGCCCCAGGGCTCTCAGCCTTTCCTCCTGCCAGAGCTGCTCCAGTGCCCTCAGCATCTTCCTAGCCTCTGCTGGACTCTCTCCAGCAGTTCCTTGTTTCTCTGGAACTGGGGAGCCCAGAGCTGGACACAGTAGTCCTTCAGGTCTGGCCCGAGTAGGGCAGAGTAGAGGGGGAACCTCCCTTGCCCTGCTGCTCACACTCTTCTTCATGCACCCCAGGAGACCTTTGGCCTTGGTTTGCAGTAGCAGACTCAGAAGGCTTGAGCTTGGACAGCTTTTAGGCAGCTGTTGAGATGTTCTTTCAGTGTCTGGTCAGCACAGAGCTGTGGTCAGAGCTAGCACAACCATTCCCACAGTCTCCAGCCTGAATCATCCAGAGCAGATGTGCAAAGCTGAAGGGATTCTCCATCCACCCCTAGCTCCTTTCTCTCTCAGGACACAGTTTCCAACCTGTTCTGTCCTGCCCTGGGAAGTGACAGGACAAACTCCTACACAAGCAGCTGCTTGATTTCTCCCTGTAGCTCTCCTCCATGCAGGTCTGTGTGCCACCAGCCTCCCCTTGAGCAACCCCTGCCCAGCCAGGCTCAGACCCAGAGGGACCAAGCACCTGCAAGACCTCTGCTTGCTGCCAAGCAAAGCTTCATTTCCCTCCCTGCACCCATCACTGGAGAGTCAAGAGGCTTCCAGCCACCCAGCCTGTGTGGCTCAGGCTCTGCCTGGCTGCACAAATGCTCTGGACCTTCAGGCACAGGACAGAGTCCCAGGTTGTTCTTGGGTTGTTTTATTTTTATCCCCAGCTGTGCAGAGTTTACAAGGCAGGAATCTGCCAGAGGCAGTAGCATTCCAGGAGCAAGCAGTGTGGGGAGAGAGAGGCAGGAACTCATCCCACCTGCTGCCAGGCAGTGGAAGATGATGTGTGGAGGGATAAAAAAAGGAGGAATGTGGACTGTAAAAACTTGCCCTGTACACAAGAGCTGCCAGGGCTGACTGGTGTCTTCCCCATGATTGATTGCCTGCCTTGCTGAGGCTGGGGGAAGGGCTGGGGGATCTGTGCCAAGCTGGATCCCTTCTTCCTCTAAAGGAGACACCAAAACCCCCTTGAAAGAAGTGTGCTGGCTTGTAGCAGGGCTGCTCTTACAGCTAGATTGGAAGGTTACACTTTGAAGAAGAGGAAGAAAAGGAGCCTCAAGGTGTGTGCCTAGCCCTTGCCCCCCTCCCCCCAGGAAAAGAGAAGTGCTTACCTCCTCCTACCCAGTGCAGGGACTAGTGCAAGGCCAGGCTCCAGCAGAGACACCAGAGTTGCAGCTCTCCATAGCTGCAAGGGAAAGCTTTCAACACCTGCCCAAGGCATTGTGCTCCTCCAGAAAGCTGTGCACCTTGCCTGGCTGGATGTGGGTTCCTGTCACCTCTCTGGGCTCAGGAGCTTGATTTCCCCCAGCAGAGAGGCACAGGGGCCAGGAGTGGGGCCCTGGGGGCCAGAAGCCATGGCTTTGGCCCCATTGGGTGGCCATGAATGTGCACTCTGTTGGAGCAGGGAGGCTGAGGGAGTCAGTGAAATGCTGGGAAAATGGTTTTTAGATGCAGCCAGAGCCTATCTGGTTACCTCTTACCTTCCTGGCAGAACAATAGCTGCTTTGTGCCCCCTGTGCTAAACACTGTCCTGTATGCTAATGCCCATGTTCACATGTGCTCCTGTCCTGCAGCCTGCCCACTGGGGAAGCTCCTTCAGGTCTGCAGCCTCACACCCACAGTGAGCTCCTGCTGGAGCCCAGGGAGGCCAGGGGCCAGGATTTCATCAGCTTCTGAGCCTCCTGCTCTTGAGATGCATAGAACTGCCCCTTTGGCAGCCATTCCTGCTTCTCATGCATTTCTCATCCCTCTACTCCAGGGAGTAGTGGAGAGCTTTCCCAGAGGTGGCCTTTGCTTCTCCAGGGTGATTGTACTTAGGCTTCCTTGCAGCCATTTCTCATCAGGCCTCTCTGGGTCAATTCATCATCCAAATACTTGCACAAACATCTGGAAGCATCTCACACTTTCCTCCCCCTTTCTCTGCCTCCCCCTTACACACAGAGTGCTCTGTAGAGAGGTGGAAATACTTTAATCACTGCTCCTAATGTTGGGGTGTCACTCCTGGGTGGACCTGGCATTTTCTGCTCCCTATGGGCATTGAACTTTCTGCTCCTCTGTGGAGACTGCATTTATTTCACCCTGGAAGCAGAAGGATGTATTTCCCATGCCTACCTTAATGACCCCACTTCATGCCCCTCCACCCCCCTCCCCAACTGGAGTGTTTGGCCTCTGTTCAGCCTTTTACACTTGCATTTTATTGTCAGGCCTCCTAGCAGCAGACTATTCAGGTTACACCTGGACCCTAGCAGAGAGTTCCTCAGGTGAGTGGATTTTTGTGGTGATAGTTTGGAATATGGGGATGTGCCTGGTGGTAGTGTTGTCACTTGTTCCTTCAGGCTCCTCCCTCCATGGTGCTCCTGGGGGTTCAAGGGGCTTGTATCTCTCTCTCTGTCTTGCCTTCTTCTCCCCTCCTCCTTTCACACTGTCAGGGGGAAGCTATTGGAGGTTGGATGCAGCCAGGCATCCTCTGATGGTCGTCTCAGCAGTGCTCTGGGCTTGGACACTGCTCTGGGTAGAGATGCACATGCCTCTGGGGTGTGCTAACATCTCTCCCAGCCCAATCCTGTTAGCCTTACACAAGCCAAGCTCTCTGCTAATTGTTACTTAAGTAGAGAATTAGTGAGGAGCAGGCCAGGGCTGGGCTCCCAGCCTGTGCTCTGAGGGCAGGAGCAAGTGAGGGAAGAGGGGTGTGGGGACATTGTCACTTCTGGATGCGTAAAACCATTTGGCTTTTTAAAGGTGATGGCCATGGTGCAGAGCTAAAGCAACAGTGCAAGGGAGAGAAAGCTCCTCCAGGGCTCTGCCAGCACCTGCCAGCTCTGAGGATATATAGGCTGAACCTTGTGGCAGAGATCTGAGTGAGGAAGTGGAGGCTCATGAGCCATGCAGCACAGGAAGATAGAGCCCAGAGCTTGGCTGGGGACTGTGGACACTCCTCCCGTCCTGTGGGATGGAAACTGGATTCCCCTTGCAGGCCATTTCTGATTGGCAGGGATGCCAGAGAGTGCTGTTCCTGCTTCAGTAGAGTATGTGACACTGCAGTGCTTCCTGACAATAAATCATTCCATTCAAATCAGCTCTGTTCTGAGATGGATTTTGTCACTCAGGTGATGGAACATTTGATCCCTGTTCAGGTACCTTAGACACCAACTGTAGGTGCTGCCCCTGGCCCAGCCTGGCTTTAAGGTCTGGGTTCTCCTCAGAGGAGCAGACTCTCAGCTTATTAGGTGTTTCCTGTCTCTCCTTGGAGAGCCTTGGCACTGGGGACACCTCCCTGCTCCATTTCCTTCATCAGCAGAGAGCAGAGTGTAAGGACAGCAGAGCCCAGCTTGGAGCAGACACTCAGGGTGCCTGGAGCTCTCTGGTTTTGCCTGGGCTTCCTGCAGACATGGTCACCCATCAGGACTGCTAATCTTCTCAGGTGTGCCCTTCACTCCACAGCAAAGCCAGGTGATCAAGGAGGCTTAGAAGGGTTAGTCACTAAGCTTTTAGCTCTGGGGTCCAGTAAAAAAGCTCTCATTTCACAGGTAGACACATAGACTCCTCACAGGTTGGTCGCCTCTCCTGCACACCAAATTGGGTTGGGTTTAGAGGGGCTTATCCTGGTGACCTAGCACTAGTGTGGGAGGTCTAGGGAGGAGCTGAGCTTGGGCAGACATGGAATCCCAGGCTGGGTTGGGTTGGAAGGAACTTTCAAGGTCATCTAGTTCAACCTCCTGCAGGCAGCAAGGACATCCCCAACTAGAGCAGGCTGCTCAGAGCCCAACCAACCTGAGCTGGGATGGTTCCAGGGATGGGACATCTTCTAGGTCCTTTCACTACTGAAAGGCCACAAGATTTCCCTGGAGCCTTCTCCTCTCCAGGCTGAACAACCCCAACTCTCTCAGCCTGGCCTCACACCAGAGAGCTTCCAGCCCTCAGATCATCTCTGTGGCCTCCTCTGGCCCTGCTCCCCCAGGTCCCTGTCTGTGCTGTGCTGAGGACTCCAGAGGTGGCCCCAGCACTGCAGCTGAGGTCTCCCCAGAGTGGTGTGGAGGGGCAGAATCTCCTCCTTATTCCACCTCAGCTAATATCTAGGTCCTGTTACCAAGCTCTGAATTCACCCTCAGCACCCCAGGAAGGGAGAGGCAGAGGCAGGTGACCTGGCACAGGACCCAAGTTCTAAGGCAGGAAGAATGAGCCATGGAAGCCTGGTGTCATCCTGCCCCCTGCCTTCCTGATGGTGTGGGGCTGGAGGTCCCAGAGCAACCAGGCTTGGTGGGGGTGACTGAGCCAGTAGCTCCTGCTGCTCTGAAGAAGCAGAGGTGGGAAGCTCCTTGAAAGAGAGCAAGAGGAGCCAAGGCTAAGGACAGAGCAAGCCCTGGTGATACTCAGCAGGTAGGTGATGCCCAGGGACAGCCTGAGAGACTGAGCTGTGATCACAAGGATGAGGTGGATGCAGGGAAGGAAACAGTGGCTCCAGGGCTCTCCTTCCCCCATCCCATGTGGCTGATGATGGAAATGTTGCATCTTGCTGTGTCTCCTGTGCTTGGCTTTTCCTTAGAGCAGAAGACAAGGCTTGGGGGTCACCTCCTCAGTTTAGTGTCTGGCTGTGAGCTACCAGGCACAACTGGTGGCAGAGCTTCAGGTGCCTTGTTTGCATTTCTCTCTGCTGTGGTTTTGGCCAGAGGGACTCTTGAAACAGCAGGTGGAGGCATGCTGGGGGGCAGCAAGCAGGATAAGGGCTGCAGCTTCCTCCACGTTGTCCTCTGGTGGAGCAGTGTTTGTGCCTTGGCACGAGTGGCCTGGAGGAGGTGTGGGGAAGGGCTGGGGTCTTGTGTGCCTGGAAGGTTCTGAGAGCCTCAGTCACTGCATGGGTGTCTTGTGGCTCTCTGGTCACAGGTAGAGCTTAACTCTTACCTTTCTTCTGTCAGCTGTAACCTCTGCTGAAGGAGCAGGAGTTTCATTATCTTCTCCAGCCCATCACCCTTCTCCAGCTGAAATGCAGCTGCTGCTGTCATCTGACCTGGCAGTGGAGTGCAGCTGCACCCAGCTTGGAGTCAACTGGCTCTAATCCTTTGAGTCATGGTGGCCATCTCAACCCCTGAAGCCTGCCATGGCTCTCTCTCTCTCTCTCTCCCTTTGCCTACCTTGTGTAGTGACCTCTTCCCCTGCACAGCTCTCAGGTGGTGCTGGCCACCCTGCCACAGCTCCTCCCTAGCAAAGCTAGCTGATCCTCCACCAAAAAGAGTCTTTCCCTGCTATGCTGCAGGTAAGTAAGAGGCAGGAGCTGGGTGCTGGCTCTGCCCTAGCTCCCTGGGTAGATGTTGTCCTTGCACCTGGCCAGCTGGAGCTGGGACCTCATCCCTGCTGAGGATGGGAGATGCTGGCAGGTAGGTGAGGTTGGTGGCCAAGAACAGGCTATTTGCAGGGGGACAGAGGTACCTGGGCTGTGTCACATTCACCACTGCTTCCAGAGGGGCTCTTTGGGTGGCTTCAGACAGGGGAAGCAAAGGCATAGCTCAGCTGCTTCTTGGGCTCCTGTGGCCAAAAAGGCCAGTGGTGTCCTGGGGTGCATGAAGAAAAGTGTGAGCAGCAGGGCAAGGGAGGTTCTCCTGCCCCTCTTCTCTGCCCTGCTCAGGCCACAGCTGAAGTCCTGGGGCCAGTTCTGGGCTCTCCAGGTCCAGAGAGACAAGGAACTGCTGGAGAGAGTCCATGGGAGGCTAGGGAGATGCTGAGGGCACTGGAGCTTCTCTGGCAGGAGGAAAGGCTGAGACCCCTGGGAGAAGAGCAGACTGAGGCTGCCCAGAGAGGCTGTGGAGTCTCCTCCTGGGGAGAGATTCCAAGCCCAGCTGGAGGTGACCCTGGGCAAGCTGCTGTGGGTGCCCCTGCTGGAGCAGGGATGATCCCCAGAGGTCCCTTCCACCCCTCACCATGCTGGGATTCAGGGATTCCCACTAGGCAGGAGCCCATGGCAATCTCTGCACTGCTCTGTTGGTGACTGATCACCTCCAGCGTGATCCATCCCTAAGCAGGAGCTGCTCCAAGCTATGTTCAGGATCCAGTGGGATCCTCTTTCCCTTCCTGAGCTGGAGCTCTCCTCCATTCCTCCCAGCACCCCCAGCCTGGCTCCACTTTCTTTGCAGAGTGAGGGATTTCTCCAGAGACTTGACAAGTTGGAGAGGTTTGGGGTTTTTTTGTCTGCTGGATTTCCTGTTTTTAATACAATTGAAAGGGTCTGAAATCCATGCTTTAGATTAACATATGCCACCTAGATTAGGGCTAATCAGGGCACAGGCCTGAGCAGATGCAGCAGGGGGCCAATCCCAGACCTGATTACACTATCTCAGGCCTTTAATCGTCTCTCTCCCAAGGGCGATCATCTCCACTCTAATGCCCAGCAGACTTTCCAGCCTCCTCCTCCTCCTCCTCCTCCTCCCTTGGTTGGTTCCCATCCCTCTCAGGAAGGTTGCTACGTCAGGCACTGAGGAGATTTGCTTTAATCTCCTGCAGAAAGGGATCTGCCTGTCACTGGCTCTTGCAGAGGCTTCCCTGCTCTTCCCCTTGCTCCAGGAGGTGCCCAGCCTTGGCCAAGCCTTGGGTGATGTCAACTCCTCCTCTCTGAAGAACACCCTAGTTGGGTTTTCATGTCTCACTGTCTCTTGATAGTCTTTGGCAGCAGCCCTACCACCTTGGAACAGCGTGGAGGGGTCAGGCTTAAGCACCTTGTGTGCTCTGTGGTCCAGGAAGGGTTGTGGTGACTCAGGTTTTGGGTTGGCCATGGGTCAGAGACAGACATAGGAGAGTTCCAGCTGTCTCCTTTGGGTTAGCAGCCCAAGGAACCTAGAGGGCTTAGATGAGGTTGTTGGTCTGGAGCAGGGATTTAAGTGCATCTTAGGCCAGATCTCCAGCACCTGCTTAGACTGGGATCTGCTACATTCCATGAAGGGCCAGGTTGGAGATTTTCTTCCAGCGGGCTGAGTGTGAGAAGCACTCGGGAAACACTTGTGGTGCCTAAACCTCACACCTATTAGAAGGCACCTTGGGAGCTTTGTACCTTCTCCTTACTCCACACCACCTGTAGCAGTCAGTCTGGAACCATCAGAGTGGGAAAGCAGCTCCTTGGGCTGTGAACCTGCTGAAGGTGAAGGTAACCCTTTGGCTGGAGCATCACAGAACGTTCCTACCAGCAGAGCACTTGGAGATCCAGACAGGAGGAGGGACCTTGAAGGACTGCAAAGCTGTGCTGGGGTCACCCACCTGGTCAGCATGATTAACTCCTAAGCTTTCCTGTCTGTACAGTAAGTTATCTGAGGACAGAGAGTGGCAGCTGCTGCCTCGTGTTCCTCCCCGAGTGCCCTTGGTGGGACAAAGCTCTGCTCCTGCCACAGAAACCCCAATCCCATGGAATTGGTCTGCTTTGCTCTGGGAAAGCCTGGCTCAGGAACCTCCTGGCTCAGGAACCTCCTGGCTCCAACCATGTGAAGGCTGGTTCAAGGGGTGGCCATCCTGTGCTGCTGGCTTGAGGGGTTTGGTGACCTCTAAAAGCTTTTTGTTGGTTGTTTTTCCTCCAGCAGAGGTGCAGGTTCAGAAGTGTCATGGAAGAGGTAACACTGACAGGGTCACTTGGCTAGATCACACTTGGCCAAGCCAAAGGTGGTGGTGGTGGGTAGAGGTCAGTGTGGCAGGGCAGGGCAGGGATATGATGTCAGAGTAGAAAGACAAAGTTTGTCTTGTGAGGCTGCAGGATTTTGTCAACCAATGACCCAGCTCCACCATGTTCACTAAACTGTGTTGCAGATTGCCATGTCTCCAGGGCTTGGAAACCTCTCCAGGGATGGTGACTCCACCACTGCCCTGGGCAGCCTGGGCCAGGCCTTCACAACCCTTTTGGGGAAGAAATTGTTCCTCATCTCCAACCTAAACCTCCCCTGGCACAACTTGAGGCTGTTGCCTCTTCTCCTATCACTTGTTCCTTGGGAGAAGAGCCCAAGCCCCACCTGGCTCCAGCCTCCTCTCAGGGAGCTGCAGAGAGCCAGAAGGTCTCCCCTGAGCCTCCTCTTCTCCAGGCTAAGCAAGCCCAGTTCCCTCAGCTGCTCCTCACCACACTTGTGCTCTAGACCCTTCCCCACCTTCCTTGCCCTTCTCTGGACACATTCCAGCACCTCCATGTCCTTCCTGAAGTCAGGAGCCCAAAGCTGACCCTAGGATTCCAGCTGTGGCCTCCCCAGGAGGCCAATCCCTGCCCTGCTCCTGCTGCCACACTGGTGCTGATCCAAGCCAGGATGCTCTTGGCCTCCTTGCCCCCCTGGGCACTCTGCTGCCTCATCTCCAGCCTGTTTTTCACCACCCCCTCCCAGGTCCTTTTCCCCCAGCAGCTCTCCAGCCACTCTGCCCCAGGGCTGGAGCACTCCTGGGGTTGTTGTGAGCCAAGGTCAGGACCAAGCACTTGGCCTTGTTGAACCTCATCCCATTGGCCTTGGCCCGTGGATCCAGCCTGGCCAGATCCCTCTGCAGAGCAAGATGCATTTGCTCTTCCCTTCTCCTGCCCAGCTCTATCCAACACCACCAGTGCTCCTTGCAATTTTTTCCACCTCTTTCATCACTCACATCACAGTGCCCTCAGGGGCCTCCTTGTTTTGTTGTCTCATTCGTTGGTGTTACCAAGCTAACCAGGACACCCTGCCTTTGGCACAGCGATGGCTGAAGCTTTGCCAGCTCCAGCTTCTACTTCTGAGGGCATCTGATCCCCTTCTGTACCTTTTCCTTGGGAGAAAATAGATGTTTTCTACTTTACCAAACCCATCCATGATTGGGAAGGGCTGGGAAACTTCATTTGCTTTCCTTGATCTCTGTTATTTGTCCTTTGGATGCCTCTAGCTTGTGCCTGGAGCCACCATGGCTTGGCCAGAGCTCAGTGGTGCCACACTGTTCGTTACCCATCTTGATGGGGGAAGGCAGAAGGACTCAGCTGGGGTGGAGAGTGACCTGGAGGACATGAAACAGGTCTGAGCTGTTGGAGAGAGGCTGGTGGCTGTACTGGAGCTCATGGGTGGGACAGGTGGTCTGTGGCCTGCACCACCATGGGATCCTTCTTGTGTGCATGGAGATGGGAAGGTCCTGGAGTCATGTAAGGAGTTACAGAAGATTTTATCCCTTCCTCAGGTCCAAAGTTCCCAGTCTCAATCTCCTCTTTCATTTCCAAACCATCAGCCTTTGGACTGTCCCAACAGCTCCTGCTAAAAAGTCTTTCCCCAGCTTTCTTATCAGTGCCTTTCAGTGCTGCAAGGCTGCAGTAAGGTCTCCCTGGAGCCTTCTCTTCTCCAGGCTGAACAACCCCAACTCTCTCAGCAGAGAGCTTCCAGCCCTCAGATATCTCTGTGGCCTCCTCTGGCCCTTCTCCACCAGCTCCATGTCTTTCTTGTAGCAAGGACTCCAGAGCTAGATCCACAGGATCACCTCTGGAGCAACACAAACGCAGCACCCACCCTGGAGAGCACATCCCAAGATGTGGCCACACCACCCTCACGCTGCTCTCGCTCTGCTCCATCCTTCCCCTCCCTGCTCCATCCTTCCCCTCCCTGCTCCTTCATGCTTTGCTCTTTGTCTCCCCAGGTCTGGTCCAGATCCCAGTCAGCATGTACCAGACGGTGGTGACCAGCCTGGCCCAAGGCAACGGCCCCGTGCAGGTGGCGATGGCCCCGGTCACCACGAGGATAGCAGACAGTGCCGTCACCGTGGACGGGCAGGCAGTGGAGGTGGTGACCTTGGAACAGTGACCCATGGCCACAGCAGGATCAGCATCAGTTTTTTTGTTGGTTGCTTTTATTTGGGTTTGGTTTTTTTGTTTTTCCTCTTCTCTTACGCGAAGAAATTCCTTTTCCATTTCTCCAGAGACACAATCAGGTGGCATCAAGTCTCCAGCTTTGGAAGCAAAGGTCCTGAGAACTTTTTGTTGTTGTTTTGTTGGGTTTTCTTTGTTTTTTTTTTAAGGAAAAACCAAAAAAAATCAAGGCAAAAAAAACCCCACCCCAACTGTTGGTAGCAGAGGAAGTGTCGAGTGCTTTCGTCCAGCGCCCGCTCTGCCCTGGTGGGACTCAGCAGCCCAAGTGGTGCCCAGGACTTCTCATTCCAAGGATGATTCCCAGGGGAAGCCTTGGGAAAAAGAGCTGAGGCAGAAGGAGAACGTGGAGAGAACCTTCAGGCAGAACAGCTCCAGCAGCATCACCCTGGCACCTTCCTCCGTGGCAGCTCCTGAGCATGGTCCTTCCCCCGCTGCGCTTGGGGAGGGAGCTTTAACGTGGACTTGGAGAGGAAATACACACAAAAAACAACCCCAAAACCCAAAGAACCACAAAAAAAGAAGGAAAAGGCTCTTCTCCTGGGGAAAAAAATCCTGGCTGTGTGACTGCAGGGGGTGGCAAGCTCTGGAGGGGCTGATGCTCTCCCAGGAGCCCCTCACCGTGCCATGAGCGAAGCCACCTCAGCCTCTGTGCCGACCGAGATGCCACCGTGGAGAAGCTGCTCAGCTCCCTTGGTGCACACTGGAGACCTTGTCTTAACTTCTCAGCTCTCCCAGCCTGCCACTTTAGGTAGCTCTTGGTTGGCTGGGTGGGTTTTTGTTTTCCTTTATTATTATTATTGTAATAATTATTATTATTTCCCCTTTTTCTGTGGCTCCAGACCAGAGCTGGCAATGCCTCTAGAGGGGTTCTGGCTGTGTCCCACCCTGCTCACCCACCACCCTCCCAGGTCTTCCCTTGCCAAAGAGCCACCTCAGGCTCATCCTGCTCCCTGCTGCCACCCCACTCCCCACCCCTCCCAGGACCCTGCATCATCCCTGGAGAGTCCAAGTCCCACAAGAACACCTTCACTTGAAGGTAGGGAGGGGATGGGAGCGCAGACCCTTCCCTTCAGAGGACCCCTCAGCACCTCCCCACCCTCCAAGCCCACCAGCTCTCCTGCTGTTGAGGACTTCTCATCCCCTTCACCCCTGAACCCTTCCAGGAGGGTTAGAAGGGACACCTCAGGGACAGCTTTAGGCAGATCAGTTGGGCTTTCCGTGGGCCAAACCCAACTGGTAGCACCCAGTTGAAGCCTCCATCAGCCACAGCTCCTCTACTGTGCACCAGATGTCATCTGGGGGTTGGTTTCATTTTGGTTGTCCTTTCCACGTGGCCATCTCCAGGATGTTCTCCACATCTCAGCTGCTCCTTGGCAGAAGTTTTCAGCTATTGACTTGTTTTCTATGGGGCGAACAAGCTCTCACAAATGCTCTTTGCATACGTTTCCTCTGTCCCTTCACGAGGGGAGGGAGATCTCTTTTTTCCCTAGGGACAATCCCTGGCTCTCCAACTCGTCCTGAGGAGTTGGGTTGGCTTGAAGTATTATGGGTTGGGTTGGGTTGGGTTGGTTGGGGTTGGTTTTGGGTTGGTTTTTAACTCGTCGTTGTGAAGATGTCGGTGGCTTTGGCGTCAGTGTTCCTTTGGCGATGACTTGACCTTCTCTGAGTCCCAAGAGGTTCTCCCCTCGCCCTCCCACCCCACCCCACCATTGACAGAACCCAGGCAAGTAGCAGAGCATGGACCTTCCCCTCCCCCTTTGTTTTCCCAGATGTCTGTTACTGCCTCACCCAATAAATTGGTACAAATGTGTCTCCCTTGCTGTCCCACTCTCCTGATTTGGGGAATGGTGGGGGAGTTCTGGTGGACCCTCCCACCCCTCTTACCCTGTTGGATGTTTCAGGGCTTGGTTCCCCCCCCACCGCAGCCCTCTGTACACCACCTCCACTCTGCTGTGCCCTTGGGGCTGGACAGGATGATTCTTGGGAGATTAATTCTTCCTTTGTGCAATTTATCTCATCCCTTTCTACTCTTCCAGCAGCAACCTGGGGCCTGGTAGGACCCCTGGAGGTGCTGGAGCACCCCTCCCATGCTCCCACCCAGGGGCTGAGCTAGCTTTTGGGTTGAGTTCCTGCATTTTCAGGTGCAGTGGTCACCAGTGAGCCCAGCCACCATCACTCGAGTGGGGTAAGGGGTGTTTTTGGGATGCAGACCCAAGGAGGAACCACCTGGAAGCTCAGCGATGGTTTCAGCAGCTTTATTTGAACCTTGGCATGGGATGGTTGCAGCCCTGGCTCCAGTGCCATGAATCCTTCAGGCTTCATGTAGCCTAGGGCAGGAAAAAAGAGCAGAGGAAGGAAAGGGCAGGAGAGGAGGAAGGAAAGGAGGAAGGTGGCTGCTTCAGCAGAGCACCCGGGGATGCTCATGGCTATCTCCAGCCCAGCTGGGAGCAGATCCTTGGCCAAGCTCAATGCCATCAGGCATGAAAAGATCTGCCAGGAAGGTGACCCAGGGGTGCAGGTACCTGTGGGGGGACTCCAGGACATCTCCTGGCACCCCAAAAGGGCCCCAGATCCGGTGGTGTGGCCGCGGGGGAGGCAGCTCAGCCTGGCAGACGCTGCCACCAGGCTCTAATCTTCGTTAATTCCTCTTTAATAAGCAGGTCGAGGCCTCCTGCTGGGGTGGCTTGTGCTGGCCCCAGCTTCACTTCCTACCTCCGGCCTGAGGAGAGGCTGCTGGGGCCAGATCCTGCTCCCCCCTCCCCAGTCTGGACACTGCTGGGGAGGGATCTCCTGGCTATGGGGGGTCCTGGCGTGCGAGGTCCTGTGCATGGCCCAGCTGGGTCTGCTGCCCCCATCCCATCCCATCCCAGTGCTGCTCTGCCCAGGTTGGTTGGGCCCCAAATGGCAGGATTGGGTCCCCCAAAAGTGCTGGTGGGTGCTGAGGGTGATCCCAGCGCCTGCAGCCGGGAAGGGGCAGGGTGGGGAGGGAGGTCTCCAGCTGGGTCCTTAACAAGGTGCAGGTGCCTGGTGGGTGGAGGTCCTGCAGGCAGGTGGCTTGTTGGAGGTGGAGCCTTTGGGGAGGGGTGGAGCTTCTGCTGGGGGTGTGACCCGCTGGGAGGGTGGAGCTTGGGAAGGATCAACCAACCCTGGTCCTCCAGGGGCTCAGCTGGGTGGGTGGAGGGATGGATATGGATATGAATATGGATATGGATATGGGTATGGATATGGATATGGATATGGATGTGGATGTGGATATGGATATGGATGGACAGACGGACTGGTAGGTGGAGCAATGACTGGCTACCTGGACAGACAGCTGGATGGGTGGGTGGAGAGCTGTGGGGGTAGAGGGATAGGCAGTGGGGCAGGTGCATGGTTCAGTGGCTGGACAGACAGAGGGACAGGTGAGTGGACAGACGATGGATGGGTGACTAGGTGATCAGATGAACGGATGACTGAGCAGACAGACACACAGCCAGACTGTGTTCCCTCCCCCACCCCACCCCGAGAACCCCTCACTTGCCTCAGGAGGGTGATGAGGACCCTTGTCTGTCTGTCCCTCCCCATCCCCCGGCGCAGGGAGGAGGAGGACGATTTGAGCGTGCAGCCTAATCCAGGGTGATCCAATCTCCGTGGGCTTACGCCGAAAGCTCTGTAATCACCCACTGCTGCCCTACATATCCTGACCAGCCACCCCGGGGGTGGCTGNACCCAGGGGACCTGTGGCAGCTGCCACCACGAGCTGCTTCACTGCTGCCTCAGTTTCCCCCTTTCCCAGGGACTGGGGAGGGCTGAGTTTGAGCCAGCTCCAGGAGCAGGGACTGGATCCATGGCTGGAGGTAGGAGCTGGTCACTTAATCCTCCCCTCCACCCCCAACCATCTGCATCCTGGGGCCAGCTCAGCCCTTAACGTCCGGAGTCACACAGGGACACGCGGCCACACTGCTCCAATGACCGGTATCCAGCAGGTCCCTGTCCCACCCCATCCCATGGAGACACCCTGGGGTGCCAGACTCCCTCTTCACCATCCCCATGTGTGCACAGCCACCCACCTCATCCCCTCTTCCACCCACATCCCCAAGCCATGCGGGGTGGAGCAGGAGCCCATGAGCACCCTCCCAGCTCTGTGTGCCAGGGACCAGTGTCCGTGGTGGTTCCTCAGGGCTGTAGTTGGCAAGTCTAGAACCACCGGATCCTGCTACCGCACCAGTGTG
Source organism: Galbula dea (assembly GCA_013399015.1). Lineage (NCBI taxonomy): Eukaryota > Metazoa > Chordata > Aves > Piciformes > Galbulidae > Galbula > Galbula dea. The sequence goes on from VWZX01003030.1 coordinate 261,168, forward strand.
AGTTCTACCATTGCCAAAAGCAGCCCCAGGGCTGGGCACCGCTGGCACCTTCTCCTGGGGACACCCTGCCAGCCGTGGTGCCAGACCTGGAGAGCTGCAAGAAAACAGGAGAAAAGGAAAGAAAACCCCAAACCCCACACATATCATTTCACCAATGCAGCCAGAAAACTCCATGCTTGGCCCCTGTGGCCATCCCCTCATCCTCCATGGGACCTCCAGTTCAGCCCTGGGGAGATGCCACCACTGCAGTGAGGAGATGGGGTCCCATCCTGCTCGTGGTGGCCACCATGGAGACACAGCCTGGCCGAGATGTCTCCACCGGTTGAGCCACCATGTTGGGATGGACCTTCCCTCCAAGGCTGGGGTCTGACAGCCACACCTCCACCACGGTGCCTCTCCCCCCCAGTTCCAGACTGCTTTCCACCTTCCCAACCCCAGCAGCATCTCCCTAGCTGACCTCCACCACCACCAGCTGCTCCTCCCTTCCCCTCCACCACACCCCAGCGCTGCTCTCTCCACCTTCTCCCATATTGGCACTACACATAATTGCTCAAAAGCTACAAATAAAAGCAAAAATGTGCTAGTGCCAAAAGGGGCCGAGGGGAGGTGGGCGAGGGCCCCCCCCGGGGGGCTCGCGGGTCTTTCTCTGCTCTGTTTATGGCCCTATGGTAATTCACTGACCGCGGCGTTGCACAGTGAATTCTACCAGTGCCATACACAGAACAGGAGTAGCGAGCTCACACCTGCCTCTTCCTCTTCCTCTTCCTCCAGTTCCACCCCAAAAGCACCTTCTGAACATCCCCAGCCTCGAGCCAGCGGGGGGGGGGAAGAAACTGGATCAGGGAAGAGATCGTTGTGGATTGGCAAGAAAATGCTTCTGGAGAGCACTGAGCGAGGGGAGCTGCTCACCCCACTGCTCACCACCTCCTCTCTGGGGAGGAGGATGGGGAAAAGCAGGTCCCCAGCCCAACCCTGGGGAGATGCTGCCACCATGGTCGAGGGATGGGGTCCCGGGGTGGGGTCCCACCCTGCTCGTGGTGGCCACCGTGGGAACATAGCCTGGCTGAGATGCCTCCACGGGTTGAGCCACCACGTTGGGATGGACCTTCCCTCCGTGGCCACCACCCCTCCATGGCCAGCTGCTCAGGAGGGTTGCAGGGTGGGGATGAGGTGGTGTCAGGACTCAGCATTGGAAGCCATTTCCCAGCTGCTGCCTTTATAGAGTCATTATGGTTGGGAAAGACCTCAGAGATCGTGGAGTCCAACCATTGACCCAGCACTAGCAGGTCACCACTAAACCACGTCCCTCAGCACCACATCTACACAGCTTTGAAACACCTCCAGGGGTGGTGACTCCACCACCTCCCTGGACAGCCTGGGCCAAGGCCAGATAACCTTCCTGGGGAAGACGTTCTCCTTGTGGGTTCTGGCCCCAGGTGTGGAGGGAGCAGATGCTGTTGGATAGCTGCAACCCCCTTGGGTAGCTGCACCCCCCGCCCCCCAAACAGTCACAAACCCCTCAGATGGCTGCAACCTTCCCAAAAACCAGTCACCAACCCCAGATGTTTGCAAACCACCACCCCAAAAGGCTGCAAACCCCTGAGTTGGTTGCAACCTCTCCCGCTTGATTGCAAACCACCCAGATGGCTGAAGCTCCCCTAGAAAGCTGCACCTCCTCCCCCCAAAACAAAAGGTTTCCAGTCCCCTGCATGGCTGCAAACCTCCACAGACCTTTGCAAACCTTGTTGATGCTTGCAATGCCCCCAAAAACCCATTGCAAACTCCCCAAAACACTTGCAGACTCCCTGGATGGTTGTAGACCCCCCCCAAAGGCTTGCAGACACCCTGCCCTCAGAAGATTGCTGACCCTCTGGAAGATCTCAAACCCCCTAGAAGGTTGTAGATATCCCCCCCCTCAAAAAGAAATACAGCTTGGAGATACTCTCTCCCCCACCCCAGAAGGTTGCAGACCCACTAGAAGGTCACAGAACCCCTGGAAGGTTACAAACCACCTAAAAGTTTTCAGAACCTCTAGAATGTTGCAGGTCCCCCCTGGAAGGCTACCGGAGCCCTTGGGAGGTCACAGGACCCCCCCAAGAAATAGGTTGCAACCTTCTCTGCGTGGTTGCAAGCCCCCCAGATGGTTGCAGACCCTTTAGAAGGTTGTAGACCTCTCCCCAGAAGCTTGCGGACCTCCTAGAAGGTTGCAGACCCCCTAGGATGTTGCAGACCACTGCCCCCAAAAAAGGTTGCAACCTCCCCTGCAAGGTCACAAAGCATCCAAACGGCTGCAACCCCCAAAACAGAGCTTGCAGACCCCCTAGAAGGTCACAGAGCCTCGAGAAGGTCTCAGACCCTCCCAAATAAAGGTTGCAAACTCCCCTGCATGGTTGCAAAGCATATTAAGAGCTGCAACCCCTCCCCAAAGCCTTGCAACCCCCCCGGAGGGTGGCAGAACCCCCTCCTGGGTGGCTGCGAACGCCCCGGGGCTGGCCCTGCCGCCCATCCCCAGTGGCCATGGCTGTGGAGGAGGAGGAGGAGGAGGAAGGCACAAAGTCTTATGCGTGTCGGCCAAGCCCAGGCCTCCAGTGAGCCGAGTGGCCCCAGGGATGAGCTGGGGTGACCCAGATCGGGTGGCAGGAGCTGATCTCCCACCACCACCAAGGGACACAGCCCCCCACCCCCTGTACCCCACCTGGCCTCGCCTTGGGGTCCGAGGCCGAGCGGCGACACCGGCTGGGCTCGGCCACCCCTGGGAGCCGGGAGTGAGCTGGGAAGTGTCATGCATGGAGGAGTGAACGCCAATGGGGACAGAGGGGTCCCCCCACATCTGCACCCACCTTTGGGTTCCACCAGCAAAGCCCTTACCCTGCAGCCAAGCACCCCGAAAATCCTGGAGGACATCCCAAAGCCTCTCGGCGCTTGGCCAAGGACACAGAAATCCTGGAGGACAACCCAAAACCTCTCAGCACTCGGCCAAGCACCCCAAAGATCCTAGAGGAGACCCCAAAGCTCCTTGGTGCTAGGCCAAGTGGCTCAAAAAGAAGAGAAGCCCCTGAGGCCGAGCCACCGTCCTCACCTTGCGGCCACCACGGCAAGCGCACTGTGTCTTGGGGGACCCCAGGAGCGGGAAAGGGAGCGCGGGCGAGGCCGAGCTTGTCGCCATCCTTGGCGTGACTTTGGCGGCGACAGCTTCGCCTAATCCCATCCGCCGGCCGTCCCGCGTGGCCCCGGCACCGTGCCAGGCAGGATCTGGCCGTGCCCGCACCCCAAGATGGCCACATCCCACCCGCCTCGGCCAGGTGGTGCTGCTGGTGCTGCTGGTGGTGGTGGTGGCATCTTTAGGGGTGCCCTCTCCTCGTCCCCATCCTTCTGCCTCCGCCCCGAGGCCGCTGCGGCAGGCCAAGGCCGCGGTGCTGAGCCTGCCCCTCTGCGGAGTCACCGCACCCTGGGCTGGTGACGTTGGGAGCTGCCGCATTGCGGATGCTGCTCCCCCCGGGGCTCCCCCCCCCCACCAGCTCTGCTTCCCCTCACACACACCCTGGACCCCTCCCAGGGCTCTGCTGCAAGGCCCCAGACCTTCAGCGTGGAGACCTGGGGGTCCCCTGGTCACCCAGCCTTGTTTTGGGGCCCAGCGGAGCTAAAAAAGCCAAATCCAAGGCCAAAAGGTGGCTCCAAGAGAACCAAGATGGTGCCGGGCTGGTGCCTCGCTCACACCAAGGGACAGGGACAAGGACAGGCACCGAGGCTGCTCAGGGCCATGGCCACCACCCATGCCTTTCCCACCGCGGGCTGAGGTGGTGCTGGGTGACCACCTGTGCTCCACACCCCCAGCCGTGGGACCACATAGGTCACCTCACCGCTGGTGTCAGCAGAGGGAGGCTGGGGAGAGATTGGGTGGGGATGGGGACAAGGAAGGGAATGGGAATGGGAATGGGAATGGGATGGGGATAGGACAGGGAATGGGATGGGAATGAGGATGGGAGGGGAATGGGAATGGGAATGGGAATGGGAATGGGAATGGGAATGGGAATGGGAGCGGGAATGGGATGGGATGGGAATGGAGAGGAGGATGGGGATTGAGATGGAGATGGTGGGGATGAGNACGGAGACAGAGATAAGGATGGGAATGAGGCACTGGGGTGGGAACAGAGAGGGGATAAGGACGGAGATAGGGATGGGGTGGAGATGGGGATGAGAATAAGGACAGAGATGGAGACAGGGATAAAGATAGAGAAGGGAAGAGAGATGGGGATGGAGATAGGAATGGGGACAACGATGAGGATGGAGATGGGGATAGAAATGTGAACGAGAATGGGGACAAAGATGGAGATGGGGATGGATGGAGGCAGGAATGGGGACAGGGATGAAGATGGAGATGGAGACGGAGACAGGAATGGGGCTGGAGACAGGGAGGGAGATGGGAACGGGGACAAGATGGGGAAGGAGATGGAGATGGGAATGCAGCCAGGGACAGAAACGAGGACAAGGATGGGGATAGGGTTGGAGATGGAGTTGAAGACGGGGACAGGGACAGAGGTGTGCAGCCAGGATCACGTTTTGGGGCTAAAGCAGGCAGGTTAGTGCCGGAGACACCTGCCACAACCCCACCGGCTGTCCCAGCACCCAGGGGACACCCCTAGGACCCCCAGCACCCCCTAGCCCAGCGCAGGACCCCACCCTGTCTCCTCCAAACTCAGTGTCCCCAAGCAGAGCTGGGAACACATCTAACCCCCACCCCCGGGGGTCCCTTTACTCTCTGCATCCCTAAAGCAGAGGCGGGGGGGTGAGGGGGAGGACATGGAGGTACTTAGCCTGGGAGGTGGTGGGAGGGGCATGGACACCCCCACCCCAAAGCAGCACCCCCATGTTGAGGGGGGTCCCCGTCGACCAGGCTTTCGTTAGGGGCATGGCGTGGTGACACCAGAGCTGCCATCGGGGCTGCAAAGCGGAGACACTTCGCGCCAAGGAGGGGGTGGGGGGCACTCCTGAACCCCAAAATACCTCCCCACAAGTCAAGGGGGGTGCTGCGGGTGGGGGCGATAGGGCTGGAACCCCCATTTCGTTGCCGCATTACGTCCCGGTGAGATGCGAAGCTGCAACGC
>VWZX01003030.1:267567-337360 GCA_013399015.1 Galbula dea
CATGGCTCCCCTGGTTGTCCTCGGGGTGATGGAGGGGTTTGCCCCCAGCCCTGGAGCCAAAGGCATTGGCAGTACTGGTTTACCCCCCCTCCCCAAATTTACATCCCACCTCTCCTTCTAAAATTACATCCCAACCCCCCCCTAGAATTACCTCCCTCCCTACTAAACCTCCCCTAATTAAATCTCCCCAATTAAATCCACCCCCCCAGCAGTGAACCATCTCTAACAGCAGCTAGACCTATTTTGGGGGCGTGGGGGTCACTTCAGGCCCCCCCAGCCCCTCCCTAACCCCCAAAGTGCTCATGCAGCACTGGGCTCCAGTGTGGCAAACCAGTCTGACCAGTTTGGGGCCAGGCTGTCCGCTGGGACCCAGATCGGGTTGCCAGAGCCCACCGGGATGGAGAAGGTGGTTGGTGCCTCCTAGATGGTTGGGGGTTTTTTTGGGGGGTGTGGGGGGGTGTCAAAGCCCCTAGAAGAGGAGTTCTGGGGCTGGAAAGACAAGGGAGGGGGTAGGTGGGGAGAAGCCCCCCAAGAGGGATGGGGGAAAGTGAGGAAGAGCAGGTTGTTGTTTGGGGTGAGGGTGTCTGAGGACCATTCTGGGATCTCAAACACCATCCAAGGATTTTGTGGTGATCATCCAGGAGGGGGCTGAGCTCAGCCCCACGCTGGGGATGTTTGGGGTGCTGGTGTCTGTGGCACCATGAGGTGGTGTTGAAGAAAGGAAGTACCCTGGGTGGTCCCCTCAGGATGGTCCCCAAGCAGGGAGGCACCTCAGGTGGCTCTAAAGAATTAAGATGGTCCTCAAGAACCTAAGATGGTCTCCAAGACTCTAGAATGGTTGCCAAGATCCCACAATGGTCCTCAAGTGGGAAGGCATCCCAGATGGTCCCCAAGATCTGGGATGGTCTTGAAGATCCCAGGATGGTCCCCAAGCAAGGGGAGGAACTCCAGATGGTACTCAAGATCTGGGATGGTCCCCAAGATCTCAGAACGGTTCCCAAGCAAGGAGCCACCCGTGATGGTCCCCAAAAGCAGGGAGGCACCTTGGACGGTCCCCAAGATGTCAGGACAATACCCAAGCAGAGAGGAACCTTGATGGTACCTAAGCAGGGAGGCACCTGGAAGGGTCCCCAAGACCCTGGGGTGGTCTCCAAGACTCCTGGGTGGTCCTTAAGCAAGGAGGCATCTGGGAAGGTTCCCGTGCCTAGGGATAGCCCCTGAAAGCCCAGGATGATCCCCGAGCCAGGAGGCACCTTGCTGACCTCCGTGATGCCAATGCAAGCATGGCCCAGGACCCCTCGGCTCCTGGCTCCTCCCTCTCCCCAACACCATCAATACTTCGGCTCCAGGAAGGCTCGGCCGAAATGTCAGCGAGGTCTCAGCCCGTGTAAACCGAGCGCAGCCAAAGGCCCTGCTGAAAAATTTACAGCCTCTTCTTCTGTTCCTCAGCCGAACAGTTAATGCTGCTGGAGCTGGAAGAGCTCCTGGAAAGGTGGAGGAGGGGGGGTGTGGGACAAAGCCACCCCAGCAGGGGCTGGGTTTCCTTCCGTGGCTCCTCACTGGGCTCAGATGGGGATGGATGGGATAATGCAATATTGATGTGGAGGGATGAGGGAATGCAGCCCAAGTCCATTAGCTGGGGAGACCTCAGCGGCTTCTTCTGATGACCCCAGAGAGCCTGGTGGTGGCAAAACCTCTTCTCCCTGAGATCCTGGCTTAAAAACGAGGTGGAAGCTCAAGGATGGGGTGGTGGTGCCCAGCCTTCATCCTGATGGGTGTCACCTCAATGTGGGATGAGCACACCACCCTATTGGGTTGGAGCACCCTGGCTTTGTAGAAGACTGTGGTCAGGGGGGAAGCTGCTGGGGGTTTGGCACCCCCATGCTCTGCAGGGGAGAGGAGAATGGGGGAGAAGGAGAGGACCTGGGGAAACAGAGCTAAAAACTGGGAAGGAGCAACATGGGAGGAAGAACTCCTGAGCTGCAGGTGGGACAGGACCACTGAGAGATTGTCCCCAAGCTGTGACCATCCTCTTCAGGACCTGCTCACCTGGGATGGGGCAGGGATGGTGAGGTCCTTCTTGAGCAAGATCCATCTGGCAGCACAGCTTTGGCTCCAGCCCCACCACGCTCCAACCAGGCACATTGTGTCTACCTCCACGGCCACGAAGGAGTGAGACCCTTCCCCAAGGCCACCTCTGTCCCTCCTGTCCTCCTCGAGGAGTGCAGGAGGTCCAGGAGGGCCCCAGCATTGCTGGGGGGGTCAGGAGCAGTTGTCTCCTGCTGGAGCATCATGCATTAGTAATGGTCACCGATCCGCCGGGTGCTGACGGCATTTCTTCCAGCCAAGAGGAACAATTCGGGCAGTAACTGGAGCTGGCAAGGCTCAGGTGTCCCCCCCTGGCCCTCAGGGTCAAGTGGCCTGTCTAGGTGCCTGGCTGGGCCTTGGAGATGCATGTCCATGCCCACCCCACCCCCCGGGGCTGGTGGCCTGGGCCAGGCTGCAGCATTGGCATCCCTCACTCACCTCCAGGTGGGTGTCCAGCATCCCTCAGGAGGGGCAGTCCCCAAGGGTCCTGTGGGTCCTCAAGAGGGATGGGGAGTGGTGGCCATGGTGGAAGGTCCTGGCATAGAGACAAAGCCAGGAGGGGAGGGAACACCTGGTTCAACCCTTCAGCCCCAGGACCAGAGTACTGAGCATCTGCCAGCATTGGCTTGTCCCCTTCTGTCACAGCTGGCCATAGGGATGGCACCCAAGACCCTGAGGTGACAGCACCCAGAGACCTTTGTGGATGGCAACCAGAACCTGATGGGGTTGGCACCAAGACCTCCACAGGGATGGCACCCAGAGCCCCTTGAGGATAGCACCCAGACCTCCTTGTGATGGCACCCCCATGCCCTGTGATGAAGGTACCCAAAGCCCCTTGAGGATGGTCCCCAGAATCCCACAGGGAGGGTACTCAGGGCTCCAGGGGGGATGGCACCCAAATCCCTGTCCTTGTGGCACCCTGATCTCCATGGGGATGTCACCCAAAGCCCCACGGGAAGGTGGTCCCTAGGCTAAGGGCTTTGCCCTTTGATGCCCTCCCACAGAGGGAGCAGGATGAGGCCTCTAGGTGCCCCCAGGAGCTCCAAGCAAGGAGCCACCACCAGCTCTGGGTCCCTGTCCCCCATGTCACCCCAGCACCGAGCATCCACCTCCTGGAGGTCCCAGAGGAGCTCGGGCCAGGTCAAACCGAGCGCCAAAGCCCCAGGGAGGATGATGGTTGGACACTGGGTGGCATCTGGCACCCAGGGGACAGTGGGGACCCGGAGGGCAGCAGCCAGCAGCTGGCCCAGCTCGACCCCGGACTGGGCAGAGTGGGAGGCTACTGGTGTGGCATGGGAGCCACCTGCTGGGCAGAGGGGACAGTGCCACCCCTCCTGCCCCTAAAGGGGGGGGGGCACAGCATGGGGAGGGGGCTAGGCTGTCCCTCCTACCCCACAGCAAGGGGCAGAGACCCTAGAGGGCTGGTGGTGGCCCCAGGAGGTGGCACTGGGACGAGGTGTCCCCAGCCCTGCAGCCAGCAGCGTCACCCCAAGGTGCTGAGGGCTGCCAGGCTGGGTGCTGGCAGCAGGTGGCACTGGCATGACATGGCATGGACCTGTCACCCTGTCCCCAGGCTGGGCCCTAGGGCTGGCAATCAGCCTTGGCTGGAGCCAGGGAAGGGGAGAGGAGGAGGAGGGTGCAGAGGAAGATCTTGCTCAGCTCTCTCCAATTCGGGACAGCAGCTGCAGCAAGCTAAAAACCAGGATGAGGACAAGGCACGGGCCAGGCTGTTGTCCCCTTCCCTGGGCCACCCACAGCCCCCAGATGCCATCTGAGAGGTCCTTGAACTGCTCTGGCTCCAGGTGACATTCCCTGGCGACCTTATCCCAAACCCCACAAAACCCCAAGGCAAAATCAGGCATAATTAGACAGAAACCAGCAACTTCTGCCCCAGTTACCAGCCCAGGACACCAAGAGCAATGGTGATGGCTCCAGCACCTCCACCAGCCTTACCTGCAATGACTTGTCCTCCTGCAAGAAGAGACCTTGAAAGAAGTTCACCCTATGAGGCTGTGCAGGCTGAGGGATGAGGAAGGACAGATGCCTGATGGCTGCCCTGATCCCTTGTTCCAGCCCAAGCTTTGATGGGCACCAGGTATGGAAGGTCATCACTCAACTGCTGGCAGGTAGCTGGAGAAGGAGCTGGCTACCCCTTGGTGACCAGCAGGGTGTTGGGTGTGTGCAGCCACCTCTGCTTCCATGTCCAGCAGATCACCTCCAGGGAGAGATGCCCTGGAACAGCTTTGATCTGGTGCTCATGGTTCATGGGTGACAGCCTGGTGGGATAGAGAGCCAACATCACAAGGCCTAGGGCATGCTCCTGCAGGATGAAGCTCTTGGCAATCAAGCACCAGCCAAGCTTCAAGGTATAGACATGGTTTATTTTTGTAAGAAAACCAAAAGTTTACATTTTGTTAATGACAGAGAAGATTGGAGAGGTCCTGCCCTGGGAGAAGAGGCAGCCTGTCAGGGTGGCAGATGGGCACCAACAACAGGAGAAGAGGAGAAAGAAGACAAAGAGGAGAAAGAAGGCACCTCCTCAACTCACCCCGAAGTGCAAAGCACCCCTGAGCTCTTCAGGCCTCCCCTGGGCAGGTGCCTACCACAGGTAGTAAAACCAAGGTGGTTTCTCACACTGTGAACACCCTGCTTGAAGTGCCAGCAAAGAAAAAGCAGCAAAATCAAGTAAGAGAGAAGATGGTCAAACATCTTCCAACCTTCTGCTGGTCTGCAAGGAGTGTCCCTGCTGCTGGCCAACTCCCCCAGGGCAGGGCTGGGAAGGGAGCCCTGTGGAAGACATGGCTCAGACACCTACAGGAGAGGCCCGTTGAGGTTCAGCTCTGGGCACAGTGGAGGCAGGAGGACAAGCTCAGGCTGATGGCAAAGCTCTGCTCCAAGCCCATCCCTGCTCCAGCAATCTTCTGCATCTGCCAAACCCACCTGTGGGTCAGCAAAGGCTCAGCATGGGGCCACCCCCTGGCCCTGAGGCACCAGGGGCCACCCCCAAGGGATGCAGCAACTCAGCTGCTGATGTCCTCGATGGCAGGAGGAGAGGTCACAGGGAGAGAAGCCAAAGGTTGGTTCAAGGCAGCACCAAGAGGCTGTGGTGAGTTTCTGGAGCGAGGACCTCAACCTGGGATCCATCTGGACAGAGGTGGGGGCTGGTGAGAGAAGAGGAAACAGCCTCAGGTTGCACCAGGAGAGGTTTAGGTCGGAGATGAGGAACAGTTTCTTGCTGGCAAGGGTTGTGAAGGCCTGGCCCAGGGCAGTGATGGAGTCACCATGCCTGGAGAGGTTCAAACCCCATGCAGGCCTGGCACTTGGTGCCAGGGGTTAGAAGCAGGGTGGTGCTGGGTCAGTGGCTGGAGCTGATGATCTGAGGTCTTTTCCAACCTGAATGATTCTAGGAGTCTAGGAGCTGGCTGAGGAATTCCCACCTCCCTGCAAGGTGACACCACCACTGTCTGCTGAAGAACCACCCAAATCCTCCTGCAGGTGACCAAAGCAAAGAGCTGTCTTGCTTCAGCAAGGCTCCACCTCTTCCTCCAGGGCAGGCAGGTGCAGCTTGACTCAGAAACTCCTGGGGAAGGGAGTTGAGGAGGAGGAAGGAAAAAAAAAATCAGGTGAAAAACAATGGAGAAGGAGCAGAGGGATGCAAGGTGGTCAAGGAGAAGGTGATCCCCAGCTCACCTCCACCTCATGCCCTGGAAGCATCTCACATCCAGGACAAGACATTCTCACAAGCAGCAGTCTGGGTTTTCCATCCCCAGCAGGCACAGCACAATCCTCTGAGCTTTGCCACAGCTTGGGAACCTTCAGAAGAGCTGAGAGCACCTGATGTGGGTGGCTCCACACCCATGAAGCCACCAGCCTGGAGAAGCTCCAGGAGCCACCTCGTGGTCCTGGCAAACTGTGGCTTTCTCAGTTAAGTTTTGGAAAGCAGGAATCCCAGGTAGGTGGCTCCCAGGAGCAGAGGAGAAGGTGGCAGTGGTTTGAGGAATTAAATCCAAGTTGAGGGTGCTGAAACCTGCAAAGGAACTGGATGAGGGAACTCCAACAACTCTGGCTTTTATACAATATTGAAAAAATACACATTTTTATTGTGATTTTTTGGGGGTTGGGTTTTTTTCCCCTCCTCTTTTCAACTGCTCTCACCACCCAGCACTTGACTCTCCTCCTGCAGCAGCACCTCCAAGTAGAGGCCATAGCAGGAGCAAGCTGCAAGGTCAGGAGGACAGGGAGTTAACCCAGTGCCAGCAGAAGGTGGTGCCCCTCCCCCCCCAAACTAAGGAAGAGCAGGGAGCTAGGAAAGGGTTAAGTTCACCAGGGACAGGTTAAGGAACCCAGATTCCCCTTCACCAAGCCATTCAGTGCTAGAGAACTTCAGCAGCCACCAGCCACAGCCTTCTTGGCAGCCCAGGAGTTCTTCCTCCCATGCTGCTCCTCACTGCTTGAAAAGGAGTGGAAACCAAAACCCCAAACATCTTCACTTCATGCCTGCAATGAGGAGAGAAGGAAACTTTGGGGGTGTTTTTAAGGAAGGGAAATGATGCTGAAGTCAAATGGTGCCTCAGGAGCTGGGGGTTTGGGTTTCTTTTCCCCCAAATTAGGAAATCAATTGATTGTGCTTTAGGACTTCAAAATAGATTGGAACAGGACTGGAACCTTCCAACCCTGACCACTCCAAACTCGGTGGCATCTCAAAACAAGCCCCCAGCAGTCCTAGGAGAAGGTCAAAAGGGATCAGTCTGACACCCAAACCCATGGGGGTTGAGTTTTCCCCACACTGGCTTGGAGCTTGGACCCCAAATGACAAAACCATCTTGGTCCAACCCCCTCTGAAAAGCCCTCAAACACAGCAGCTGCCATTCAGCTTCCAAACTCCACCTTGCTTTGAGTCTCCACAGCACAAACCTCCCAAGCCAAGCAGATAACATCCCAAGAAGACATCTACTCCATCAGATACTTTATAGCCTTCAACCAAACCAAAACACCAACACCAACACAAAAATATCAGCTCAGTTTGCTGAAAGACCCCAGGAGAACCCAAACATTTCCATTCAGAAGCATCCTCAAGAAAACCCCACCCCAACCAAACCCAGACAGAGCAGATTCAACTTGGGTCCTCAAAACTGGTGCTTTTAGGCTTTTCTGGTTTTGCTTTATTCATCTCATTTGCTTGTTGGCTTTTTTTTTTGTTTTCTAGACCATATTTCTGTGTTAACTTTGCAGGAACTTTAATCCTTGTTGTACACACACAAGCAGATGGCTACCAAGCTGGTGCAGAAAGGGGGAAGGCCAAAGAAAAACAAACTAGAAGTGAAAGAAATGGGTGTTGATGGCTTTGTGGACACAGCCAAGGGGCAGCCAGAGTGGGGCTGAAGCTCTCAGCAAGGCTGCTGAGGCACCTGGGCAGAGGACCCTCAGGAGATGGCTGCAAGGTGTTAACCATAATACTTCAAGCAAGAGAAGGAGAGAGGAAAAATAATAATAATAATAATATAATAATAATAATAAAGCAAACTTGAAGCCATGAAAGGGCAAACAGTTTCCCAGCTCTGACAGAGTTGGCCTCCAGCTGTGCTCCAGGTAAATCCAAGCCCACTGTCCAGACAGCATCCTTCCTGGGGGTGGGGGTTGCTTTCCTCCTCCCAACAAAGGGAACAAGCTCATAATCCAGACCAGGAAAGTGAGGCCCATCCAGCTGCAGGCTCTCCACAGTCCCCCAAAAGCCCAGTGGGTGTCAGTCCCTCCAGCTGAGGAGGGCAGGAGTCCAGCAGACAGAAGCAACTTCCCTCTGAGCAGCAAAGGCTCCCAGAGCTCCATGCACTTGCACTGCCTTTACTGGTGTTCAGCAGGGCTCCCCTCACAGTCTCATCAAGCAAGGTCCTGAAGGAGCACCTCCTCTTCCACTCTCTGATCTACAGGGTTAGTCCATCATCCCCCAGCCTCTCCCCCTGCAGGAGAGGCTGCTTCCACCTCAGCATCCCAGGTGGTGTCTTTGGAAGCATCTCACTAGGAAAGCAAACATCTTGAGTGGGTTGGCTTGGTTTCTTCTTTCTGTGTTCTTCCTTTTCTCCTCTGTGGTTTTGTTTGGTTTGTGTTTGTTCCTAACTCCCTACCAGGGCAGCTGTCCAAAAGAGGTGGCAGTTCAGTAGCACACGAGTTGACTTGGCCAAAATGGAATCTTGAATGCATGCACAGTCAGGCTGCATATTGCTACCAAAATGGAATGTGGGAATGTGCTCAATGCACCTCTGAGCTTGGAGAGGATGACCAAGAGAAAAAAAAACAAACAAACAAACAAAAAATCATCAAGATCTAGAGGGTGATAGAGATATATCAATGCTATTATTCATAAAAACCTTGTTTAGTAATAAAAAAAATTGCTTTGTTTAAATATGAATATTATAGTCTGCTTCTCATGGTTAGGAAATTAAAGAGTCTCTCCCAAAAGCAGGTTTGCTTCTTTTACTACAACTCCATGTCCTGAGCCTCATCTTCAGAGAAGTCAGACATGGAGCTCTCAGATGAGCTGTCCCCAGTGCCTTCTTCCTGTTCTTTTAGTGCTTCTTCTGTTGCATATTTCTGGATGTATTCTGGGGGTGACAGAAAAGGGAAGAGATCAGCAGCACATAGACAGCAGGGAGAGGCAGGGGCAGCTGCAGCCAACAGCTGCCTGGGTGACAGCCTGTTTGCTAGCAGGGACTAGGGCAGGGATTGTCCTCCTGGACTGGGCACCGGGGACATCCCCAGCTACAGCAGGTGGCTCACAGCCCAAACAACCTGAGCTGGGATGGTTCCAGGGATGGGACATCTCCCACCTCTCTGGGCAGCCTGGGACAGGCTCTCACCACCCTCAGTGCAAAACATTTCTTCCTTCTCTCCAGTCTCAATCTCCTCTGTCAGTTCCAAACCGTCAGCCCTTGGCCTGTCCCAACAAATCCTGCTCAGAAGTCTCTCCCCAGCTTTCTTACCATCCCCTTTCAGTACTGCAAGGCTGCAGCAAGGTCTCCCTGGAGCCTTCTCTCCTCCAGGCTGAACAAACCCAACTCTCTCAGCAGAGAGCTTCCAGCCCTCAGATCACTTTTGTGGCCTCCTCTGGCCCTGCTCCAACTGCTCCCTACCTGTCTCATACTGAAGACTCCCAAGCTGGCCCCTGCAGGTGAAGTGTCACCAGAGCAGAGGGGCAAGCACTTCATGGAGGAGTTCCCAGGGTGGAGCAGCTGGTGGCCTTGGCAGACCTGCTCCACCCTGGAAAACCTCAAGGTGCTCCAGTGAGCTTCAGCTGCTGACACAGGCAGCTCCAGCCTGACTGTTTAATGGCCATCACCAAGCTGTCTGACCTCCAGCAGCAGCTGTTCAAAGCTGCTTCACAAGAACTTCCTAAGAACTGATCAAGTATGGAAGGCAGCTATGCAAACACCAGGAACTGGAGTGCTCCAGGTCTTGGACTGCCCTCAGGCTGCTGGAGCTCAGCTTGCATCAACAACACCTTGTGCTCCATCCTCAGGGCCTGGCCACTCAGAAACCCCTTCTGGGAAGATGCTTGTCCATGGAACCAGAGAGCCTAGGCCATGCCTGAGCATGGCTCCTGTTTGTACTAGAGATTTCAGAGCCTGGGGCAGGAACCATCTGCCCAGAGATGGACGCTGCAAAGGGAGAAGAACTGGGAAGCCAGGAGGTTCCATCTGAGCAGGGGGAGAAGCTTGTTTGGTGTGAGGGTGTTGGAGCCCTGGCCCAGGCTGCCCAGAGAGGCTGTGGAGTCACCTCGTGGGGAGAGATTCCAAGCCCAGCTGGAGGTGACCCTGGGCAAGCTGCTGGGGGTGCCCTTGCTGGAGCAGGGGGTTGGGCTGGATGATCCCCAGAGATCCCTTCCACCCCTCACCAGTCTGGGATAATGGGACTGTGGACATTTAGAGTGATAAACCCTCATTTGTTTGGGTCTCATCCCAAGAGCCACAGGAACTACAGATCTTGTGCCACACCTCTAAGCTCCAGCTATCTCCTCACCCCCCACAGCAAACAGCTCTGCTGCAAGCCCAGAACTAAAAAAAAAAAAACAAGTACTAGAAAAGCAGCAATAAATTATAGATTTGGCTAAGTTTCCCAGAGCAGAGAAGCTGCTGCAACCCAGCACATGAATTTTAGCATGGGCAGGGCTGTGTCTGAGAGCCCAGCAGCTGGGGAACAGCAACCCTCAGCTCTGCCTCGGCCTTGGCACGCAAGGCTGGGGAGAGACAGCAGAGGCTCCTGGGGGTGTGGAACATCAGCCCTGCTGCAAGCACTTACACACTCCTTCCAGATCATCTCCACCATGGCCTCTACCTGGCTGCTGGGATGGAAATGATGGAGCAGCCTCTCCCAGCAGCCTCCCTGAGGGAGCTCCTGCTGCTGGCTGCCATCACTGCCTTTGTTTCTCCAAGGCTGGTGTTTCTTGAGAGCACTGAGGACATCCCAAGTGTCCTCTGGGGGGGCCCTGGCTACTTGATCTCTTCTTGAAAGCACTGAGCACATCCCAGGTGACCTCTGGGGGGGGCCCTGCCTAGCAGCTTTGTCATACAAAAAGCCAAGCAGCTGACTTCAGGGTCCTGAGCAGGACCAGACCTGCAGAGTAGCTCCCATGATCCTGCCATGGAGCTGTCAGAGGAGCCAAGCAAATTGGCCTAAATAACTCAGCAGTTGAATACCAGCTTTGCTTGGCCTCATTTGCAGTTCCCACCCTCCAACCAAAATTGCAGCTGCTGAGGAGTCATTTAGCACCAGGCCAGAGTGACTCCAGGCTGAATCAGGCCAGAGTGAGGTGGCAGAGGTGATGGAAGAACTCCACCACCACCTCCCCCACCCTTCTGGGACACCTGTGCTCTCTGAACAGGCTCCCCTAGAGCCCCCCTCAGACCAGGGAGGGGAAGAGATCCTGTTGCTCAGGAAGGCTCTCCCCTTGCTGAACAGGCCCTGCAAACCTTTCTGGCAGGGCTCCCATGGACAAACAAAGTCTTATGGTTACTCAGTAACCAAAAAAAGAAGGAAAAAAATACATCAGGTGATCGTGGTCTCCTAAAAACTGAGCTGAAGCCCAAATCTAGGCCAAAGGCTGCAGATTTTCCCACCACTGGCCTAGAGGCTGCTTGTGCTCCCTGGGTCAGAGAAGAAATAAAGCCCAAGCTTATCCAGAGAGCAGGGAGCATTCCCTGACCCCAAGGGGGTTATTTCTCAGCCTTGTCTTGCCATGTCCTTCCAACCTTCCCAGGGGCAGACACAGCAGAACCCGACAGCTCTGCCAGGGCTCCCCTACCCTCACTGCTCACTGTTAATGTTTAGCCTTGGCTCCCTCAGCTGAATTACACATCTGGGACCACATCCTGCCCATGCTGAGCACAGGGTAAGTCACTGCCTTGCTCTTTGAAGGCACCTTTGACAGGTCAGGGCTCATGACCCTGTTGAGACTAAACTCCTCCAGTTCCTTCTCTCTCCTCCTGAGACATCTCAGCACTGGAGAGACATGGACCTGTTGAAGCAGGTCCAGAGGAGGCCTCAGCTGCTCCTCACCACACTTGTGCTCTAGACCCTTCTCCACCTTCCTTGCCCTTCTCTGGCCACACTCCAGCACCTCAGTGTCCTTCTGGGAGTCAGGAGCCCAAAGCTGAGCCCAGGATTCCAGCTGTGGCCTCCCCAGTGCCCAGCCCAGGAGGACAATCCCCGCCCTTCTCCTGCTGCCACACTAGTGCTGATCCAAGCCAGGATGCTCTTGGCCTCCTTGCCCCCCTGGGCACTCTGCTGCCTCATCTCCAGCTGCTGTTGACCAACACCCCAGGTCCTTTTCCCCAGCAGCTCTCCAGCCACCCTGCCCCAAGCCTGGAGCATTCCTGGGGTTGTTGTGAGCCAAGGTCAGGACCCAGCCCTTGGCCTCACTGAACCTCATCCCATTGGCCTTGCAATGGACACTGGCACACAAACACAGAGCAAAGAGCTCCTTCCCCCTTGGGTGGCAGCAAGACTAGTGCCACTGCTCCCCAGCTGTGTCCCCTCCAGCCTCACCTTTGATTTTCTGTTTGTACTCCTCTGGCCGGTGCAGGTACATGGCTGCAGCGTCACCATTCAGGGGATCTATGGGGTTGGGATAGGCCAGCAGCTGGGGCAGGAACGACTCAAAGATATTGGTGAGATCTGCAAGAGCAAAGACACAGCTGCTCATGCCCCCAGAGCTCCAGAATCAGCCTGATCCATCCCCCCCCACCAGCACTGCAACAGCAGCACAAGGCTCCCAAGGCAGATGAAGGGAAGCAAATCTGGCTACAAGTTCAAATAAAGGAAATGGTATCAGGGAAAGTTAAACACAACAGAAAAATGTCCTTTTTCCACCAAAGAAAAGGATCAGGGAAAGCAGAGACAAGGCTGAAGAGAGCTGCTGCTGCTGGAGGTGTGCTGCAGCTCCTCAGCTCACTGCTCAACAGCCCAACAACACAGCTATCAGTGGGTGAAGCAAAGAGGTGGAAGGACACCAGGGTCTTGTTTTCCACTGAGGTTCAGCTCTGGCTTCAAGAAGAAAATACTAGGAAAAAGGCAAAATAAAGAGTGCTCTGCCTCCCCCCCCCTGAATTCCTCTCCTCTTCCTCCCTCCTTCTAGTGCTGTCCTGAAATGTCTCCTGCTCCATGACTAAGCTGCCATACCCCAAGCAGAAAGCATCTCCCAAAGTGCTTTAGATGATGTGTTAATAGAAAGAGCAACCCAACAAGTCCCTCCTCTGCCTCACAACAATTCACAGAATGTGAAGAGCTCACATTAACACCTTGGTGCCAGTTGGCATCTGCCCCCAAATAATCCACACCAGGAAACATCCTTCTGGTGCTGCTGAGTAACTGTGGACACATGAAACCTCCTTCCCACATCCCTCAGATGGTAAGTACCACACTTGAGGGGGGAGGGTGTTCAGAAACAAGCCCCTGAGTCATCATTTCTCCTCAGGGGCTTCAGAAGGACCCACACAGAGCAGAGGTTAAACCCTCAGAGCTGGCTGAGCACCAGCTGCTGCTGGAGGCACCCCAGTGCTCATCACCTGAGGTTTCCTGCTGGCTCTCCACATCTTCTCTCAGCATCTCCCTACCCTCCCTAGGTAAAGGCTGTGTCTCTGTCCTGCTGCCAGACAAATTCTGCCTGTGGATGAGCAGAGCAACCCCAGCCTCCTCCAGCACAGATCTAAGTGGAGCTGTTGGAAGGGGAAGCCCAACACTGCTGGGATCCACGGCGTGAGCAGCTCTGCCATCTCCAGCTGCTGCTTACAGGAACCAGGCTGTGGGACTGCTCCTGAGCACAGCCACCACTGAACCTTGTGGAGCTGCTAAACTCAACCAGATCTGATGGTGGGCAAAGATCTCACAGCCCTTAGCATCCTACAAGGGTCATTAAACATGGGTGGGCTGAGAGAGGGCAGAGATCCCCAAGTGCTCTCCCTGTGCAAAGGGAACTCCAGCAGGGTGAGGGCTGGAAGTGACCTCTGGAGATCATCTAGTCCAACTCCCCTGGGTTTAAACTAGAAGAGGAAGACTGAGATTAGGTTTATGCAACAAGTTCTTTTGCTGTGAGGGTGGTGAGACACTGGCACAGGCTGCCCAGAGAGGTTATGGATGCTCCATCCCTGGCAGTGTTCAAAACCAGGCTGGGTGGAGCTCTGAGCAACCTGACCCAGTGGGAGGTGTCCCTGCCCATGGCAAGGGGCTGGAACTGGATGATCTCCAAAGATCCCTCCCAACCCAAACCATTCTATCATCCTATGAATGGACCAAGAAATTTTCTGGGAGCTTTATAGATTATTTTTGCCTCTCTGCCACAAAACCCAAGGTTATGAAAGCATCAGCACATCAAACCTCATTTTTCACATCATCTTGGCTCAAACTCCAGCAAAACACAAACTCCAGCCCAAAGCTGGCCTAAGCTCATCTGTCTCCAGCAAAGCTGTGCCATGCTAACACCCCCCACACAGTGAGGTGATCTCCAGACACCCAACTCACCATAGAGAGCTGTCCAGGTTTGGTTGATTACATCTAGACATACAGTTCCTGACCTGAAACACATGGGAAGGAGAGAATTAGACACAGTCCACTCCACAATACCCCAGGGATTGAACATAACCAGTCCCCTCCCTCCCCCTCCTTCCCCTTCCCCACTGCTTCAGAGAAGCTCTGATTGACCTCCCTCCTGTGGTTAACTGAGACTTGAACTACATGAACCTCCACAGCCTGCACAGAAGGAAGTGAACTGGAGCCTTTGCTGCAGGAGCTGGTCCACACGGGGCTCAGCTGGAGAGACTCAGGCCAAGGGGACTCCCCTTAACAAACCTGAACTGGAAAACCATGGCAAAACTGCCTGGTTTGAAGAGTTTTGACTGGAGAGGAACTTCAGCTCAAGAGGCTCTGGCAGCCCTCAGCTGCCCCTCTTCCTTGGCTGAGGACAGGGACTGGTGCCTGCAGTTCTTGGAACACGAAGCATGTTGCAAGACAAAACCGCATCTCCAGGAGCCTCCACAGCCTCACCCACCCCTGAAAGTTACCTTGGGACAACATCTACTTTCTACCAGCCAGCTCTTCCACCCTGGGCTCTCAGGTGACCCTCAGCAGGATGCTCCTGGGGAGCCCAAAGTGCAGTTCCAGCCCCCCCAGCTCCCCCAGCCCCCGTGCTGGGCTCTACTTACGCTTCATCGATGTTGGGGTGGAAAATCTTATTCATGAAGCCTGCAAAGAGACAGAGTGGTAAACAGCAGAGAACAGCCCAGGGCTGCAGCCTGCTCTGACAGGAGAGGTCTGCAATTCACTGAGCAAAGACTCAGCCTGCTAGGCTCAAAAGAAAACTCAGCCTTAGCTATCAAGAGCTATGGAACCTTTACAAGACAGAGGACAACGTTCTGACCCTCAGGTCCTTCTCCATGCCCTCAAAATTCAGCCCAACCTCCTGCTTACAGTGCAGCTGTGCCACAGAGGCTTTGTGCTTCAGGATCACCTGGACAAGAACTGCCCATAAGCTCCATCAGGCACCCCCAGCCAACGAGGATCTCTGCTCTGAAACCCAGAACTTAAGCCCAACCTTTGCTCACAGATCCCTTCTGCTTCCCTCTTCATGCCATCCCAGCAAAGATCTGCTATGAACTTGGAAGTCTCAGCATTAACCTGCATTCTGAGGCAGGGGCATGTGCAGAGAGCTAATACTTCAAGCTCTGCATCCACACAACAATTAACTCATCAGCTGGTACCTCAGGGGCTCCTAGAGAAGCAAAGCAGCTCAGGTGGAAGCTCTAGCATGAGAGCTCAGCTTGACTTTGTCCAGATTTCCAGCTTCTAGACTGGAGAGTGCTTTCCTTGTTCCAGCCTGCAAATCCTCTGCTTCCAAGGCTTAGGACATCTCAGCAGAAGATGTCTCTCACTTTAAAGCTAGAGGTGAGCTGTGTTCTCCAGCTGCCTGCTTGAACCTCCAGCTCAAGACAGGTGGCACCTCAAAGCCACTCCCACAACAAGGCTGGGCTTATAAAGCAAAGATCTTCAAGGAATTGGAACACAGCCTGTGTGGAAGCAAAGCACATCCACCCCAAGAGCCAAGGGAAGTGTTTCAGATGGCGGCTGTGAGCAGATGGAGAATGCAGCTTCCAAACTCCTCTCTCTCAGGAGGAGGAACCCAAATATCTAGGTGTGGGACATGGCCCCAGTGCAGGGAGACAACACTGGGAGTTTCACATTATTTCACTGCCACATGGACCAAGGATTCCTACATGACCACCCCATCCCCACAGGACCACCCCATCCCCCCATGGCCCCACCCCAGTATGCTCCTGCTGGCTTGCCTGAAGCATCTGGGCTCTGCCCACCAGGGCTGCTCCAACCCTTGTTTCTCTCCCAGCTTAAGCTGCTCCCAAGCCTTAAGCCTGCTGTTTTGCTTCTCTCCCCCTCTGCTGAGCTGCCACCCCACAGCCTGCCAAGTCCTAGCAAGGCTGCCCACGAGGGACCTGCTGCTCCCTGCAATAAGCAGACATCACCTTCAGCTCCTGCCAAAGGTCCATGCTCGTAAAGAGAGGTCAGAATTTAGGTCTGGGATATCGACTCCATCCATTTCCAAAGCTCCTTCCAGGACTCCAAGCACACAGATGTTTCCCAGAGCAGCCACTGGTCAGGCTCCCCCCTACCTTCTCCACCATGCTGCAGCAACACTGCTGGCCCACCCCTACCCAAAGCAGGAGTGCTGGTGGTTGGAGTGACAGCATGGTTCCCATCTGGGCTCTGAGCTGACATATGGATTTAACTCCTTCTCTTTCCATCTATTATGACACAAATATCACTTCAGCTTGCTACTGCTCAGACTTCACACAAACACAACCATGTCCAAAGCCAGAGCAACCTCCACCAGAGCCACCAAGAGCTGCACAAACAACCCCACACTACCAAGGGTCTCTCAGGAACCTCTTGCCACGATCCAGCTTGAACAACTGAAGCAAACTTCAAAAGGGAAGCTGGAGTTCCATCAAATATTTACAGAATGGCAGCTCTCACAGGTTTAGATCAGGTCATGGATCCATTATGCTGGCACTGGAGAGCTGCAGTGAGCACTGATCCTGGTTCTAAAACCTGTTTCTTTCTCTCAAGGGTGGAAAACAAGAGTTTCTGATCAAGCAGAAGAGAAGAGAGGATGGAGGGAAGACATCAGGTACCATGGATGGAAAGATGTAGACCTGCTGAATTCAACACTCCTTGTTCTGCTACCTGGGACACAGAGCAGCTCTCTAACCCTGCTAGGTAGGATGATAGAATTGTTTTGGTTCTGGAAAAGACCTGCAAGATCATCCAGCTGACCCAACACTGCCAGGGCACCACTAACCCAAGCCCCTCAGCACCACATCTCCACAGCTTTTCAGCTCCTGCAGGTATGGTGACTCCACCACTGCCCTGGGCAGCCTGGGCCAATGCTCAACCACTCTTTCACTCAAGAAACTGTTCCTCATCTCCAACCTGAACCTCCCCTGGCACAACTTGAGGCTGTTACCTCTCGTCCTATCACCTGTCCCCTGGGAGAAGAGCCCAAGCCTCACCTGGCTCCAGCCTCCTCTCAGGGAGTTGCAGAGAGCCAGAAGGTCTCCCCTGAGCCTCCTCTTCTCCAGCCTAAGCAAGCCCAGATACTCAGCTGCTCCTCACCACACTTGTGCTCTAGACCCTTCCCCACCTTCCTCACCCTTCTCTGGACACTCTCAAACCTAACTCCATCCAACCTAACCCTCCTCTGGCACAACTTCAGGCCATTTCCTCCTGTCCCATCACTGTTACTTGGGAGAAGAGAATGACCCCACCTTGAGAGGTTGCAGGGAGAACCTTTAGGGGGGCAGGCATCCCTCTCAGTTTGGTTTTATCATCTCACCTCTTTCCTGGGGCCTTCTACCACAGCCCCCTGCAGCTGCCTGGAGAAGGCTGTGCTGCAAACCCACCTGGTCTGGCCAGGTTTTGGACAACTCTTCATGCACACACTTCAGCACTGAAGCTACACTTGCTGTCCAGGGAGATGAGATCAGGTTATCTGCTCAAGCAGCTCTTGCGCTAGAGATGTGACACTCCTCTCTCTTGTCTTTGCACTCACCCAGGGAAGGAACAATCTCTTCTTCTGCACTGTCCTTGGGTCTCCAGCTTTGCAAATGAAACAGTTGTTCTTCAGGAAAGGACAAACACATCCTCTGCCTGTGCCTCCCAGGCTGTTGTAACATCTCACTGCTCTCCAAGGCTCCCTCAGGCTCCCTTCTCCTACAGACACAAACTGTGCAGGCCAAGAGCAGCTCTGCTCCTATCATTCTTTTTGCTGACCCAGAAATAAGCTCCAGCTATTATCTCCTCCTCCATTTGAGGCAGAAAGTCTCCTGCAGTGATAAAGAGCCAAGGCTGCTCCAGCAACACTGACTTGCTCTGTACTTGTGCTTGCAAATCCAAAAGACAAAGCAAGTGCAAAGATCCATGGAAACATGGAACTCCAACTTAAAGAGGAAGCCAGGAGGCAAAAAAAACCCCCAAAAACTAGTCCTAAGCCAGCCTAAACATTAGGGCAGATCTACAGCCAGAGTCTTGGACACAGCAAACCCCAATAAACACATCATGAGCACTCCATGATGAGAACCAAGGGAACAGGCTCTTGGTTTTGGGTCCTCACCATGGCCTGGAGCATGAAGCCAAGGTCACAGCTGAGCAGTCACTGCTCTGTGTGCTGGGCTGGCTGGAAACACTTCACATTGCCAAACCATCTTCACCCTGAAGCCTGGAAAAACCAATGCTTAGGAGGAACCTGAGCAGCAGAGAGGTTGCACTTCACCCTTTCCATCCAGAGACCTCAAGCTCCAGGATGGCCTTGGAAGGTAAAAGCAGCACTGCCCAAAACCTGTGTGGACAAAACCCCTCTGGGTGATAACAAACTCTACACCCACAGAAGGCCACATCTGTTCTGGTGCTAGAAGATGCTGAGCCCAACATGCAGATGCTGACCTTCAAACCCGGGGCACTGCAGCAATAGCCCTGGAGCCATCACTCCTGGGGCTAACAAAGGTCCCAGAGGAAACACATCTTGATCTTCAAAACCTCAGCTATGGGGAAGGCAATCAATCACCCCTGGTGCTGCAAGCACAGGAGCTCTCAGAGAGCTCCAGCAGCTGGATGCATTCCAGCATGAGATGAAGTTCTCTCCTCATGCCTGGGCACCAGTGGGGATAGGCCTAACCACTGAGCCATTGGGTTGGAAAAGACCTTTAAGATGATGGAGTCCAGTGGGCCCTCAGCACCACATCTCCAGGGCTTGGAAACCCCTCCAGGGATGGGGACTGCACCACTGCCCTGGGCAGCCTGGGCCAGGCCTGCACAACCCTTGCCAGGAACAAACTGTTCCTCATCTCCAACCTGAACCTCCCCTGGTGCAACCTGAGGAGATTTCCTCTTGTCCTGTTGCCATAGAATGTTTTGGGCTGGAAGGGACCTTACAGGTCATCTCTGTTCCAAGCCCTGCCATGGGCAGGGACTCCCTGCACAAGACCAGGCTGCTCATGTGCTTCTCCCCCGGGCCAGGAGCCTGCCGCAATCCAACAGGCGGCACTTCAGAAGGTGGCCTCCTGCCTCCCTGAGCTCAAAGTCCAGCCAGCTCAGCTGCCAGCCTGGCTGACAGGTCTCCAAAAGAGACTGTTTCCTGCAGCACAGCTCTCCAGAGCACTGCTAGCCCTGCAGAAGGACACTGGAAGGTGGAGCAGGGTGCACTCCCTGCAGGGTGGGGGTGGTGTGAGGAGCTGGCTAACATCAACAGCAGCTCCAGGACAGTTTACATGAGCATGCTCCAATTCCAGGAGCTTTTCAAAACAACACCATCATAATTCTGCAGCAGCTTCACAAGGGTAAGATCAGGACAGAAAAATATGGCTGGTAGCTGATGGAAAACAGTGGCAGAGCTCTAAACTCTGGCCCTGCTGCTCAGAGCAAACTGCCAAGGTCCTTCTTGGAAGCAGCACTGAGCAGACACAGACTGGTGCTGAGAGCAGCAACCCCTGGAAAATCCTACAGCCAAAAGAAGGGCAAGGAAGGTGGGGAAGGGTCTAGAGCACAAGTGTGGTGAGGAGCAGCTGAGGGAACTGGGCTTGCTTAGCCTGGAGGAGGCTCAGGGGAGACCTTCTGGCTCTCTGCAGCTCCCTGAGAGGAGGCTGGAGCCAAGCAGGGATCGGTCTCTGCTCCTAAGGAACAAGTGTTAGGACAAGAGGCAACAGCCTCAAGTTGTGTCAGGGAAGGTTTAAGTTGGAGATGAGGAAGGATTTCTTCCCTGAAAGAGTAGTTAAGCACTGCCCCAGGCTGCCCAGGGCACTGGTGGAGTCACCACCCCTGGAGCTGATCAGAACTGATGTAGCTGTGGAGCTAAGGGCCATGGTTCAGTGATGGCCTTCACAGTGCTAGGTTAATGCTTGGCCTCAGATGATCTCAGAGGTTCTCTCCAGAAGCAGAACTAGCAGAAAGCACTGCCCAGCACCAGTCCATCTCACTGCTTGGGTGCACCTTCACCTGATGCCTAGAGCTCAGACGCTGGCCCAGAAGGCAGCGAGTCTGTGCCAAGCCAGGCTGAACACACCAGCCCTCCCCTGCCAGGCTGAACACACCACCAGCCCTCCCCTGCCAGGCTGCTCCCTGCCTCCAACCCCAGCAGGAACCTGAACCTGCCCAGGCTGGGGACTTGTGCATCAGACCCAAGTGGAGCCAGGGACACAAATTACCTTAGGGCTTTTGTCTTGGCAACCAAAGCCAAGTGTGGTTGGAAGAAGCAGCACTTTCCCCAGCAGCTCTAGGTCAGAACGAGGATCAAGACAGAGAGGGAAAAGCAAAGCTCAGAAGGGTCCCAGGCAACAAGAGACTCAGGAAATTCTAAGGAGTGAAATGCTAAGGCAAGGCAGAGAGGAGCTGCAAGTAAAAATAGCAGCTGGAGTTGAGAAGAAAAATTAAGCAGAGGTCAGGAGAGATCTCTCAGCCCTGGCTGGAGCTGAACACTTCTCTCCAGCCCTGGGACTGCCTGCCACAGGGTCTCCTTGCACAAAGCCACACCAAGCCTTCCACACATGCTTTGTGTGCACAGCAGGCACTGGGCTGTGCAAAACACTTGGGAGAAAAGGTGAAGCCCAACTGTGAGAGAGCTGGAAGCAGAGCTGGGAGAGGAGAGCTGCAACTACAAATACAGAGGTTCCTGGGGAAATGCAGGCTCTGAGCAAGGCTGTGCAGGAACTGCAGCTGTGACATTTGATTAGTGAGGAACCAGAGTGGCTCAAGTGCCAGCCTCATGTTTCTGCAGATTTTAGCACTAAAATAAATGCCATGGTGCTTCCAGGGAAGAGCTCAGGCTCCAAGGTTTGTGTTTCTACTGCTGCTTTCACCTAAGCAGGGCAGGACACTGCTACTTTGTGCTTCCCCCCGTGTTGATGGCAGCAAGGAGGATTAATGGCCAGCTCTTGGCAGAAGGATGGACTGCTCCAGTCCACACAGAACTGAACTCAGTGTTCTTCGGACTTGGGAGCTCAAAATAGGACCTCAAGCACTCCCAGAGCAGTGCTCCTCTGCTCTGGAGAGACCTCACCTGCAGTGCTGGAGCTGGCTCTGGAGTCCCCAGAGTAAGAATGACCTGGACCTGGGGGAGCAGGGCCAGAGGAGGCCACAGAGATGATCTGAGGGCTGGAAGCTCTCTGCTGTGAGGCCAGGCTGAGAGAGTTGGGGTTGTTCAGCCTGGAGAAGAGAAGGCTCCAGGGAGACCTTCCTGCAGCCTTGCAGCACTGAAAGAGCCTAGTAAGAAAGATGGGGACAAGAGTTTTTAGCAGAGCCTGTTGGGACAGGCCAAGGGCTGATGGTTTGGAACTAAAAGAGGAGAGATTCAGGCTAGACATAAGGAAGAAATTACTCCCAAGGGGAGAAGACACCAACTCCCACCTGGCTCCAACCTCCAGGCTAAGCAAGCCCAGTTCCCTCAGCTGCTCCTCACCACACTTGTGCTCTAGACCCTTCCCCACCTTCCTTGCCCTTCTCTGGCCACACTCCAGCACCTCCATGTCCTTCTGGGAGTCAGGAGCCCAAAGCTGAGCCCAGGATTCCAGCTGTGGAATTCCCTGTTAGGCAGAGCTCAAGCTGGTTAGCACACCAGTGCCCAGTGGAACAGGCAGAGCTGGGAGAGGACAGGATCTGATCTCATTGACAAGCTTGTGAATGCTCCCAGTTCAGCTCTGGAGTTATCTGCAATGCCCAAAGGAGTGGTATCAGGCCCCACACCCCCCAGCTTGCCTCTGTGAGCAGCAGTGTGGAGATGAGGCTGGCCTAGAGAAAGGGGCTCTCAGACATCACTCAGCCCTGGCCTGGCCAGATAAAGCTGGGCTGGGGCAGCAGCAATGAGAACCAGACAAAGAAAAACAAACCTCTTCCTGCAGCCAGCTGGGAGGGAGCTTCCCCAGGTCCTAGAGCTCTCCTTGGCACTTCCACTCCACAGCTCTTTTCTCCCTGCAGCAGAGCTGAGCCTGCTCTGCTAAGCCAGCTCTTGTCCACCCTCAACTGCTTATCCAACCTGAAGCCTCAGCTGCAGGCTGCTTTGGCCAGGAGAATGTAACCTGTGCTCCGAGCAGGACAGCCAGGCCCTAGAGAAGAGCCAGGGAGAGGAGGGGTGGGTTTCTGCCTCCCAAAGAGGAACTGGAAGGGTGAAGGAAGCATGCTGGGGGGTCTGGTGAATCCAAACTAACCCAGCCACAACAGAACTGGAGTATGCAAGCTGACAGGGAAAGCTGCTGGGCTCAAAGGAACAGCAGCAAAAGCAACATTAGAAGGCACAAAGCAATCTGAGCAGAAAATAATCCCCTCTGCACCCTCCCCAAGTTCCCAAGGAGAAAGGCCATGCTTGTGGTGTCAGATCTGAAAATACAGCTGGGCCAGTGCTGATCCCAGGCTGCCTTTTACTCCAGCACTAAACAGCCTCCAAGCCAAAGCATGAGAAGGTCAGAGCTGCCACCTTCCCCCGAGCCCAAACCAACAGCAGCAGGAGCACACAAGAGCCTGGCTGATGTTTAGCTGCAGTTGGCTTCCCAGCTACTGGAAAGAAGCTTTGGGTTTGCTTTGAGCCAGCAACCTTGATTGCTGCTGATACAGGCAGGAAGAACATTCAGGAGAGGGAAAAATAATCCTGACCAGCACCAAAGCAAGGGCAAGGAAACTGGGGGTTATGTGCTGAGTGTCTGCAGGCAGCCAGCACTGCACAGAATCACACCAACACAATGATGGGGCTGGAAGGGAGCTCTGGGGGTCAGCCAGCCCAACCCCCTGCTCCAGCAGGGGCACCCACAGCAGCTTGCCCAGGGTCACCTCCAGCTGGGCTTGGAATCTCTCCCCAGGAGGAGACTCCACAGCCTCTCTGCAAAGCCTGGGCCAGGGCTCCAACACCCTCACACCAAACAAGTTTCTCCTCCTGCTCAGCTGCAACCTCCTGGCTTCCTGTTGGTGCCCAGTGCCCCTTGGCCTGGCCCTGGGCACCACTGAGCAAAGTCTGGCCCCAGCCTCTTGCCCCCAGCCTTCAGCTCTTGCTGAGCATTGCTGGAACTCTTCTCCAGGCTAAGCAGCCCCAGGGCTCTCAGCCTTCCCTCTTGCCAGAGATGCTCCAGTGCCCTCAGCATCTTCCTAGCCTCCCATGGACTCTCTCCAGCAGTTCCTTGTCTCTCTTCAACTGGGGAGCTCAGAACTGGAGCCAGGACTCCAGATGTGACCTCACTGGGGCAGAAGAGGAGAAGAACCTCCCTTGCCCTGCTGCTCACACTCTTCTTCATGCACCCCAGGAGACCCTTGGCCTTCCTGGCCACCAGGGCACATTGCTGGCTCCTGGTGACCTTGTTGTCCCCCAGCACTCCCAGGTCCTCCTCCCTGGGGCTGCTTCCCATCAGCTCAGCTCCTCACCTGTCCTGCTCCATAAGGTTCTCCCTCCCCAGGCACAGGACCCTCTACCTGCCCCTGTTGAACTCCATGAGGTTCAGACTGCCAGCACAACAGATCCCTGATCTACACTGGTTTGTGACACTCCTGAAGTGGGCAGGGAAAAATGACTGACACCAAATAACTCAAGAACAGTCTCTAACCTAAGAGGTTTCTAGCAAGTTCCAGAGCTGCCTCCAGAGGAAGGAGACATGTGCTGGCTTGGCTGCAGCATCACTGCACCCTTCCTCAGCTGCAGGCACCTTCCTGAGATGCAGTTAAGGTTTCATCAACAGATGAATGAACAGCAAGGGCTGGTGTCCAAGCAGCATCACTCCCTCCCAAAAGGCACAGGTCATGTTTGGAAGGAGACAGATTATTGGTCACACCAGGGACAGAGAGAGATCCTAAACAGAAGCTGCTCATAGCACAAGAGGCTATTTTTAGCAAGCAGCCAACACTTATCAGCTCCAAATCAGGATGTTGGTACTGGGGGAGTCCCATCCTGTCCAAGCCTCCCAGACAAGTTTCCACATCAGTTCTCCATTCTTTGAGTCCTCTGGTGGCTTCAGCTACAAGCACACCTCCTGACAGTGGAGAGCCATGTCCCTGAGTTCCCAGCACTTACTTCCCAAGCCAGAAGAGAGATGCTGGAGCTTCAGGCATCTGCTCCAGTTTTTCCAGCAATATTGGGCTATTCTATTTGTAACTCAAGTGATCTGAGTCAATTAGGTACCAGAGGACACCTGAGTTAGGCCAAAGACAGAATGGATCAGGTCTGAAGAACATCTCCTTATCAGACTTCCTATTTGCTCTGGAAGCCTAAACAGGTCTGACCAGCCCAACCAGCTGCAGTTCTGCTGCTGACAGGTCCCTGCTGCTGCACAGGCATCACCTAGCCCAAGAGGACAAAGGCTTCAGCTCCTGCCTTCACCTCCAACCACTTTTGGACAAGAGGTCCCAAAAGCTAGGCTCACCCCAAGACCACAAACACACCCCGTGCTCTTTACTCTCCATAACCAGGGAATTACTCTAGGTACCAGGCTGCAGCACTGGCTGAGGTACCCTGCACCTCACCCACACATGGGAGAGAGACAAGCAAGTGACCAAACCCCACTGCCAGCTCCTAGCCCCTCAGGGCACAAGACCAAACCTCCTCTCTGCATGGCATTTGGGACCTGGAAGTCTACAGGCAAGGTGTTCTGCAGACTCCAGGGAAGATCTTGTGGCTGCACTGAGGGTGCAGCTCCAGCTGCAGCAACACTGCAAGCAGCAACATCTGCAGAAAGAGCAGGGGCTGGAAGGGATCAGTGGTTACCTATAGATGGGGACTTGAATGGGTATTTATCAGGAAGGTCGACTCTAACTTTCCACACTCCACCTTCATAGGGTGCTGCAAGGAAAGAGACAAGTGTTAGACACTTTGTAGCTCAGGAGAGAGCAAACACAACCACAGCATCACAGCAAAACACAAACACAACCACAGCATCAAAGCAAAACACAACTGGGAACAGTACTGGGCTCCACTGAGGGGGAAAGATCTCCCCATCAAACCTCCTAGGGGAAAAGGCTCTTCCTGTGCTGCCTGCCATGAAAGAGATGATTTGAACTGATACTGCAGAAGATCTCAGCACAAAGACACAGGAGCCTTATTCAAACCAGAGCCCTGAGAGTAATCTACTTACCTTTAGAGATGTTACTAAATTAAGGCAGGCTGCAGGCCTGGCTGGTGGGGATCCAGCAACCAGGAAAGCCTTTTACTGCCAAACTCTGCAGAAGGGCAGGTGCCTGACACAGAACTGACCAGCCAGGTCTAGAGAAGTCCTGGATCAATACTAAATGACCAAAGGCAGAACCCAGCTCTGCTCAGCTCCAAGGCAGGTGGTTCATCCACTCCTGGTTGTATTTCTCCCCACCCAGAGAGAGCAGCCTTCAAACACTGCTGCCCTTTCATTTCTCACCCCCAATTAGACTTGTTCATCTCTTCTGCTCCAGCAGCATGTGTCATGTCCCTGGAGCCCACCAGGAGTCATTCCTTTGTCTTTCCAGAAGGGCTGGGCCCTATACTTACTGCCTTGTGGTCCATAGAACTTCACAACGAATTCATTGAGTCCTCCCAAGATTGTGACTTCATGTTTGCTCTCAATACTGATCCCCCAAGTAAAGGAAAACAGTCTGGGAAACAGAACTCATTTACCTGGCTGTGGGGAACTTGCTAGAAGCCTGCAAATTCCACAGTTTAAAATCAAATCATCACTAAGGTTAGAAAATATCCCCGAGACATTCAAGCCCAAGCAGTAACCTAGCACTGCCAACCCAACCATGTCCCTCAGCACCACAACTGCTGGGCTAGGCCTTCACAACCCTTGCCAGCAAGAAATTGTTCCTCACCTCCAACCTGAACCTTCCCTGGTGCAACCTGAGGCTGTTTCCTCTTGTCCTATCACTTCTTCCTGGGGAGAAGAGCCCGAGCCCCACCTGGCTCCAGCCTCCTCTCAGGGAGTTGCAGAGAGCCAGAAGGTCTCCCCTGAGCCTCCTCTTCTCCAGGCTAAGCAAGCCCAGTTCCCTCAGCTGCTCCTCACAACACTTCTGCTCTAGACCCTTCCCCACCTTCCTTGCCCTTCTCTGCACACACTCCAGCACCTCAGTGTCCTTCTGGGAGTCAGGAGCCCAAAGGTGAGCCCAGGATTGGAGCTGTGGCCTCCCCAGTGCCCAGCCCAGGAGGACAATCCCTGCCCTAGTCCTGCTGCCACACTAGTGCTGATCCAAGCCAGGATGCTCTTGGCCTCCTTGCCCCCCTGGGCACTCTGCTGCCTCATCTTCAGCTGCTGTTGACCAACACCCCGGGTCCTTTTCCCCCAGCAGCTCTCCAGCCACTCTGGAGCATTCCTGGGGTTGTTGTGAGCCAAGGTCAGGACTCAGCACTTGGCCTCATTGAACCTCATATCCAAAACACTCTCCAACCTGCAATTTAAGCATCCTGACACATCTGAGTGACCACAGCACCACAGTGACGTCAGTGAAAGCCAACTGCCCATGCTGAGGAACCTCTCCCCCTGCACTGAGCAATCCTGAGGTGATAACTCCCTTCCCCTCAGAGCTGCTTCCATGTTCCTTCCCCATCTGCTTCTACAAAGAGTAAGCTGTGATTTAAGAAAACACTGAGTCCTTTTAGCAACATATTTGGGCTGTGGAGGGGAGCTAGAAACCCAGAAACAACAAGAGCTCCAAAGCCTCAGCCACACACAGACATGAAGCCCAGGGGACAGGCTAGGAGGTGAAGCCAGGACTTGGAGTGACCTCTCTCCTTGCCAGCACTCAAGAGACAAGCCAGGAAGTAGAAAGTCTTCCTTGCCAAATTGCTCACATGAGATGTTCCCTCTCCTGCCCAGAGGAGAGGAGCAGAACTCTCCTGACAAACACAGGAGCTGATGAACTCCATTCTCCTTGGCTGCCTTAGGTGCTCTCAGGTGGCCTCCCACGGCCACCAGGCAAATGACCCCAACCTCATCTTCATTTGACTTGCAAGACCAGAAAACCTCTGCAGAGAGATGGCAGAAGGGTGAGGTTCTGAGGCAGGGTGAAAAGAGCAACTCAGCATCTGCAGGAAAGGATCCAAGTGCTTTGGGAAGAGGGAATGCAAGGAGAAAGGTCAGAAATCCTCCTTCCAGGAGAGGATTGTGTCAGGATAGTGTCAGCTAAGACACTTCATGGTGATATGTTGGCACCCAGGCTCACTGAAGGCTTCTGCCATACATCAGGGTAATGGCTTGTGAATGATATCCTACAGCAATTACCCTTAATCAAAAGTCTTAACATGAATTATGAGGGAAGCATGGGGAGGGGGAGAGAGAGCAAGAGGAAAAGAAATCCAAGGTTTCTCCCCACCTGAACTCCAGAGAGCTTCAGCCCTGCACCACAGAGGCTGCCCCTGTTTGAGGGCTGGGGACAGTGGCCCACAACAGCTAATAAAAGCTCCTTAAGATCCCAGCGGTGAGCTTGGCAGAACTGCTCAGGCTAGGAGGAACTGAAGCCAGTTTCCCTTTTACACCCAACATTTGCTACACTGCTGCAAAAAGGCTTTTCTGCTTTCCAGGCAGGAAATTCAGCCAGCTCCTTCTCCTGCAGCAGCCAGGGCAGACTCCTCACACCTTGGTGGCACTGAGCAAACAGCCTGGGCAGCCCTCACTCCAACACTCCTGACCCACCAGGAATGTTAACTGCTTGGGATCCACCAGCAGGACCAAGCAATTCTCAGCTCAGATCTCTCCCTGATCTCACATTACAATCCATGAAGGCTGCTCAAGGTGAGCCACAAACTCCTTGAAGAGGAGAGGCTCTGTATCCAGAAGAGCCAACTCCAACACAATTATGAAGGTGGGAAAAGACCTTTGAGATCCTGGAGTCCAACTGTTAACCAGCACTGCCAAGTCACCACTAACCCATGGCCCTCAGGGCCACATCCACACCTTTGATTTGAAGGCTTCCAGGGATGGTGACTCCACCACTTCCCCACCCCAGCACTCTGTCTGTACTGGTAGGCAGGAAGATCCCAGTCCCATCTGTGGGGTCCACCAGGATTTATTCCAGTTCCTCAAGCACAACGACTCCCAGACTGGACAGAGCTTTCCCACAGTGCCAGCTCCAAAAGAGTTTGGCCACTGCAACTCTTCTCCCTCCCCCTGAGGACCAGGGGAAGAAAGTTTACAGCAGTTCCCTTTGGCTCAGAGCTTTCTTGACTCAGCACAAGCCCCAGTTCCATGGCAAGTCACACACTGCACCAGGCAGCCACCCAAGAGCAGCTCCCAAGGAGCAAGGTGCTTCCTGCTCCCAGTGCAAGTGACTCCTCTGCTCAAAGCCATCCCCAGGACAAGTTCCATCCCAACAGGCTTGTGGAGCAGAGCTTCCCACTAAAGTACTGCAGCTTGCTTCAGACCTGGTGTTGAGGGACACTTGATGGAACCCTAGACTGGTCAGGGTTGGAAAGGAACTTCAAGATCATCTAGCTCCAACCCCCTGCCTGCCAGGAACACCTCCCACTAGATCAGGTTGCCCAGAGCCCCATCCAGCCTGGCCTTCAAACCTGCCAGGGATGGAGCTTCCACAGCCTCTCTGGGCAACCTGTGCCAGTGTCTCCCCACCCTCACAGTGAAGAACTTCCTCCTGATATCCAATCTAAATCTGCCCTCCTGTAGTTTGCATCCATTCCCCCTAGTCCTATCCCTACCTGACACCCACCTGTCACCAGAACTCTTCATGTCACCTGGGAAGGTGGCAGTCAGTCTCCAGTCCAGGCTGGACTGAGTTAAGTTCCTTGGGAGATGGCTGTGGTCACCTGCTGGATAACCAGGGCACAGGAACAGGCTCCAGCACAGACCCACTGGCTGTGAGGATGCCCAGGAGTGCAAGCTTAGAGCAGCTTCCCAGCTCAGGTTAAACACAACTGGGTTTAGTTAGGACTGCACCAAGCAGCACCTAACAGAAACCAGCTCTAGCCTGACCTTCAGAGAGAGCTCCTGAGCAGCTGCAGCTTCTGTGCTCCTCAGCTCCACCAGGTAAAACCAAACAGAAATGAAAGCAGAGCTTTAGCTTCAGACTCAGTCCTGCTTCAGAAAAGCATCAGTAAGCAACGTGGTGCCACATTCCCAGAGGCAGAGATCATTAAGGTTGGAAAAGACCTCTGAGGATCACTGAGTCCAACCACTGCCCAACCATGTCACAAAGAGCCATGACCACATGGGGTTCTCCTGAACCCCTCCAGGGATGGGGACTGCACCACTGCCCTGGGCAGCCTGGGCCAGGTCTTCACAGCCCTTGCCAGCAAGAAACTGTTCCTCATCTCCAACCTGAACCAACTTGAAGCTGTTTCCTCTTCTCCTATCACTTGTTCCTGGGGAGAAGAGCCCAAGCCCCACCTGGCTCCAGCCTCCTCTCAGGGAGCTGCAGGGAGCCAGAAGGTCTCCCCTGAGCCTCCTCTTCTCCAGGCTAAGCAAGCCCAGTTCCCTCAGCTGCTCCTCACAGCACTTGTGCTCTAGACCTTTCCCCACCTTCCTTGCCCTTCTCTGGCCACACTCCAGCACCTCCCTGTCCTTCTGGGAGCCAGGAGCCTGCCTGGTTTCCCCAACAGGGGAAATGCTACCCCAGGTGCCAACAGGGCTGAGGTTCCACAGGCTGCTCCTGGAGCTCTGCCACATCACACCTGCTGATGAAACATTCAACAAAAGGACAAGCAAATCCCCTTCTAGACTCTCAGCTTGTTCCCTGCTAGTCTAGGTGACTTCTGGCCTTGCTGCTGTTATCTCCTTATCATCTCACTACCTTCATCTGACTGTGTCAGATGTGAAAGCCAAGAGAACAGAACCAAACCTGGACACAAATCAGCTTTCTACCAGGTTAAGAAGTTCAAAAGCTTTGCCTTTAGAGCACAGAAACTAGAAGGGAATCCTGAGGCCATGAAGATAAATAATCTCTGTCCCAAGACTATTAAGAGAATTTTGATGCTAGGAAGTGTCAAAAACATTTAGATGATGCTATGGGAGCAAGATTTCCAAACATCAGTGCAGCAGAGGTGGCTAGGAGAGAGACAAGAGGGAATCTGTCTGCAGCTGATTACAGACTCCCCACACAGTGCCTGAAATGGGCCAGAAGCTCCAAGGCCAAGGTGCCACCTCTCAGCACGCCAGAACACCCACCACCCCTGTCAGGACCCAGGCTCCATTCTTCAGGGTTGAGCTCCTAGGAAATTGTTCCTTTGGTCAAAATGAAAAGTGATTTGAAAGCATTTTGCCCATTCTGTACTGGCACCAAAACAAAGGCAACCAAACCTTTCCAGTGAGGAGCTGCCCAACCACCAGACACAGGCTGGCCACTGGGGATCTGCCTGCTCCAGCAGGGAGCTGCCATTCCCACCACCCTAGGGCTGGATCTCCCCTGCAGCAACAACAGAAACCTTTGTTAGGATTCAACCTTACACCCAGAGCTCCCCAAGCCCCAGAGGAACACCAGGGCTGACAGATGGAGAGTCACTCTGCAGGGCTGAGTTGCTTTTTCCTGGCACACACTTAGCCTGGAAAAAAAATGATATATATAGATATATATCTCCCTTCCTTAAGGCTCTTTCAAATAAACAGAAGTTCTAAGTTTGGGAAAATCAAGTTTTCCAGCTAAAAATATTTCACTGGGAATATCTTTGCAAGCCAGCCCCAAAGAGACAAAGCAGAAAGCTGCAGTGCCCCAGGGAAAAAGAAAGTTGTCTGTCTGTCTCCATGCAGACAGGTCAGCTGGTCACCACCAGAAAGCAAGGCTCTGCCTCCTAAGGATCTCAGCCACCTCCTCTCTTATTTAGGGACTTGTCCACAGCTGACTGTGTCCAGTTCTGGGCTCCTCAGAACAAGACAGACAAGGAACTACTGGAGAGTCCTGAGCCCAGGGTTCCAGCTGTGGCCTCCCCAGTGCCCAGCCCAGGAGGACAATCCCTGCCCTAGTCCTGCTGCCACACTAGTGCTGATCCAAGCCAGGATGCTCTTGGCCTCCTTGCCCCCCTGGGCACTCTGCTGCCTCATCTCCAGCCACTGTTGACCAACACCCCAGGTCCTTTTGCCCCAGCAGCTCTCCAGCCACTCTGCCCCAAGCCTGGAGCACTCCTGGGGTTGTTGTGAGCCAAGGTCAGGACCCAGCACTTGGCCTTGTTGAACCTCAACCCATTGGCCTCAACCCATGGATCCAGCCTGGCCACAGCTTTCAAAGACACAAACCTCACTTAGCTCCTCCAGCATAAATAAGGTCATCAAGTCATGGGAAGCTCTGAAGAGACACTGCAGCCCCTAGGCCTCCACCCTCCTTCCTGCTGTGACAGGTGAGCCAGGGACAGCACTGCACAGAGCTGGGCTCACTCATCCTAAGACAAGGACTGGTTCTGACTGCAGCCTAAAATGCCCTGGGAGTGGATGCATAGCAAATGATGAACTCAACAGCCAGCTGCACTTGGCTGCTGAGTTTTTACTTCATTGCACATCAGCATTTTAACATGAGAAACACATCTTAGCTTCACAAACAACCCTCACCACTCCTCTACTAGATAGCAACCAGCTGAGAGGAGACATCAAAAGGAAAGAGCATTCTGAAGCTACTCTGCACACACCCTTCACCACTTCACATCCAGGATGGCAGAGCTCCCTGAGATAAACACCCCAGTCACCAGCAACTCCACCAAAAACACCTACCACCTGGACTGGAAGACACCTTGAACTGTGATCAGGGATTTTGGGACAAGGAAGTGCTGCTTCAGCAAAGCCTCCAGCCTGGCTTGCTTGCTTGGGAGCTCCTGATGATTTATGTCTGGCTGCTCTCCACTACACCCTGAGCCAAGAAACTGCTGTAACAAGAGGGAGAAGGAAAGCCAAGAAGGCCAAGGGTCTCCTAGTGCATTATGAACAGCAAGGCCAGCAGGTCAAGGGAGATTCTCCTTCACCTCTCTACTCTGCCCTAGCCAGGCCACAGCTGGAGTCCTGGGTCCACATCTGGAACTGGGCTCCTCAGTTCAAGAGAGACAAGGAACTGCTGGGGAGAGTCCAGCAGAGGCTAGGGAGATGCTGAGGGCACTGGAGCATCTCTGGCAGGAGGAAAGGCTGAGAGCCCTGGGGCTGCTTAGCCTGGAGAAAAGCAGCCCCACAGGGGAGCTGCTCCATGCTGAGCAAGAGCTGAAGGCTGGGGGCAAGAGGCTGGGGCCAGACTGTGCTCAGTGGTGCCCAGGGACAGCCCAAGGGGCACTGGGTGCAAACTGGAAGCCAGGAGGTTCCAGCTGAGCAGGAGGAAAGTTTCTTTGCTTTTCCTTCAGAAAACAAATGAACTCATTGCCCTCTGCAACTCTGTGCTGTTCCCTGGAGAGTTTCCACTGGTTGAGGAGGCTGCAGACAGATTCCTCTCTCCTGGCTGTGCAGAGAACAGGTTGGAATAAACTTGTTTCAAATTCTGTTCTCAAGCTTCCACTGGACAAGTCAACATTTCACTGCAGTGGTGGCAGCAAGAGCTCCTTCCCAATCAGATCAGACACAATCAGGGCCTAATCTTGATGGCAGATAACAAGCACTGCAGCCAAATTCCACTTTCTGTGGTGCTGATGACTGTGCAGTTCATTTGCATTTACAGCCAAGGAAGAACACAACATGCAGAAGCATCAGGTCCTTGTTTAACCAGGCACTGCTAGCCAAGTGCAATTAAGGATAAGGCCCAGGGTGACACCTTCTCATTTGCATCACATCAGAGATTTGCTTGCCAGGAGCCCAGAACTGGACACAATAATCCCTGGTGAGGCCACAGCTGGAGTCCTGGCTCCAGTTCTGGGCTCCCCAGGTCCAGAGAGACAAGGAACTGCTGGAGAGAGTCCAGCAGAGGCTAGGAGATGCTGAGGGCACTGGAGCAGCTCTGGCAGGAGGAAAGGCTGAGAGCCCTGGGGCTGCTGAGCCTGGAGAAGAGCAGCCCCAGAGGGGAGCCCAAGTCAGATGCAGAAGCACAGAGGGTGACAGCAGCAGTGGTTTCCATGCCCATGCACCTGCTCCTAAGCTAACCACTAGATGCAGTATTTGCCTTGCTACAGCTTCCACCAAGAGAAGGTTGTTGCCAGGGTGACTAGAGACACTGGTGGGAACAGAGTATTTCATGGATGAATACAGAATAAACTGCCCAAACCAGTGAGAAACTCCAGGGGGGTTTTAAGGGAAGCAGCAGGAGGAGCAAGGGCAACTGGCTCTTGCTGCAGCTGCACTGGCTGCAGGTGACTTCCTCTTTGTGAGGAGTCCAAAACTGCTGAAATGCTTCTGAAAGAGAAGCCATGGGTGGAAAACCACAGAACAGAGACTGTGACCCCAAGGGTGTGCTAGGCCTGACTCCAAGCCTAAGAGCTAGCTGTGTTCTGAGGGCTCTGCCCCATCAGGTGTTTAACCAGAACCTGCCTAGGTCTGCTGAAAGCAAAATGCTTCTGTTCACACAGGTGGAATACTGCACTGCTTTCAGCTTCCCCAGCTGTGTATGACTCTAAGCTGGGGACCTCTCCCTCAGGTGAAGCTTGCTTTAGGCTTTTCTAGCCTTTTTCACTCCAAGAAACACACACAGGCATTCAGAAAGTCCAGGCATGTCCAGCCACCATCTGGCTTGGATCCCTGCAATAGAAGGGACAAAGGAACACCAGAGCAACAGCACTCAAACCTAATTACCAGAGTTCAGTCCTTAGCTGGTGCAGCTGCCTGCAAAGTGGGAATTTGCCACTGAGTTTCAAGGATCTCCTGCTTCAGAGATGAGCTGAAAAGAAAACCAAACCCAACCCAACAAACCCCAAAGCTTACAGCACTCCAGAACAAAAAGCCAAGTGCTGACCTCTGCCAGATGCTCTGCATTTACAGGTGACCTCCAGCAGAGCCAGGGAGGGTTTCAAAGCCACACATTGATGGCAGCCTCCTTTCATAAATCAGAGGGAAGCAGACTGGACACACTTGGAACCATTCTGGAGGACAAGCTCACCCTAAGCCACAGGAAACCCCCAATTAGCCACTGTGCCACTGCCAATAAAGAGAATTCCTGAAACAGCCTGGGAAGGTAACACAAAGGACAGCTTGGGACTGCAGAACCCTCCCAGCAGCCTCACACTTTCCTTCTCCTGTCAGAGGGACTTTTTCCCCATCTCTACCACCTTGACACATTTAACAGAGATGCAGGGCTTAAAAGAGAGGAGGTGGCAACATTCCCTACTTCAGGTAGGTGTTTCCCCCTTGGCTCTGAGCTGTTCCCATCCCAAAACCTTCACAGATCTCCCCAAAGAGCAACTAGAGTTCAGCAATCCACAGTTTCTGGCCTGTGGATGCAGCAAACTGATACATGGGCAACCAAAAAGCAACCAGGCATCTCCTCTTGGCTACCTGGAACCACTATCAATCCAGAAGGGACTCAAGTCCATCCTTCTCCCTGGGCTGGGCACTGGGGAGGCCACACCTCCAATCCTGGGCTCAGCTTTGGGCTGCTGACTGCCAGAAGGACATGGAAGTGCTCGAGTGTGTCCAGAGAAGGGCAAGGAAGGTAGGGAAGGGTCTAGAGCACAAGTGTTGTGAGGAGCAGCTGAGGGAACTGGGCTTGCTTAGCCTGGAGAAGAGGAGGCTCAGGGGAGACCTTCTGGCTCCCCGCAGCTCCCTGAGAGGAGGCTGGAGCCAGGTGGGGCTTGGGCTCTTCTCCCCAGAAAGAAGTGATAGGACGAGAGGAAACAGCCTCAAGTTGTGCCAGGGGAGGTTCAGGTTGGAGATGAGGAACAGTTTCTTGCTGGCAAGGGTTGTGAAGGCCTGGCCCAGGCTGCCCAGGGCAGTGGTGCAGTCCCCATCCCTGGAGGGGTTCAGAAAACCAGTAGCTGTGTCACTGGTGACCTGGCTCAGTGCCATGGGAGTGCTGGGTCTTTTCCAGCCTCACTGATTCTATGATCTGCAGGGTGAGAAGCTCCATGTCCCACCACTAGCTCAGCAAACTGCCCCTGCTCTTCCCTCCCCCTCAGCAGTGTCCCTAATTCCATGTGACCAAGGAGAACCCACAGGCAGGGATGTCACCCCTGTCCTCAGCAGATGCCCAACTGCTTGTAGGGCACAGCCCAAGCTGCCAGCCCTGAACCAGAGAGCAGGCAGGAGGCTGGACACAGCCTCACCCTCCTGCCTCAGATGCTAAATTTAGGCCAGGCTGGTAATGACCTAAAAAGAGCTGATGTGGGTTTCTGTGACACATGTTTCTGGTCAGCTCCACTCAGCTCCTGAGAGAGGAGGTGCAGAGGCAAAGGCCTGATGCCTGCTGGGTGACTCCAGGAGAACCAAAGGGTGAAAAGCAGTTATCAGCTGGCACCTATATAGGTGCCATATATACAACAGCTTGGACTAAGCCAAGTGGTTCCAGGTTCTGGTGCACCCTACACCTGGCAAGAATCAGGGGAACACTCCTCCTCTGGAGGTTCTGCATGCTCTCAACCACTGTTTTGGCATATTAAGGAGGACAAGCAAGAGAAAATGCACCCCAGTGACAAGGCACACATCTGCAGCAGCACACGCCCTGCCAGCTCAAGATCCTCTCTCCTTTAAGGGGTTTGCTGCTGTTTGAAGCTCCTTGAGAGGGAGAGTAAAAGCCTTCAGCATCATAGACTTTCCCTGGATGCTTAGCACCATATCCCCAGCTGCCCTCTCAAATAAAACAAGAGCTGCAGAGGATGAGGAAGTTCACCTAGCCCCAGACTCACACCTTGTGCCTCCCAAGGCTGCAGAAAAATGGTGAGAGATGCACCAAGGGCATGGCCAAGTGTCCCTTTCACACTGAACCTCAGGCAGCAGTGAGGAAACCTGGGACTCTGGAAGGAGCACCAAGAGGCACAGAGAACTCAAGGACTCACTTGACATAGCCCTAGACTCCTTAAAAAAACCCAACACTACTGCAGCTCCTGACCCTGCAGGATGCAGCTGCACTCCAGCCTCAAGCCCAAGGCACCCTGTGAAGGTGCCAGAGGCCTGGCCCAGGCTGCCCAGAGACACATTGTGGATTCTCCTTCTCTGGAGATTCCAAACCTGCCTGGGCACAGTCCTGAGTGATGTTCTCCAGGTGATGCTGCTAGAGCAAGGCAGTTGCTCCAGATGACCTCTAGATGACCACATGACCTCTGGAGGTCCCTTTCCTGCATCTCCTTCCAGCACACCCCCCTGTGGCAACTAAGGAGCTGGTTCTTCTTCCAGAGGTCTGGCATTCAGAGAGCTACAGGAGGTCAGTGTGAAGGGAGATGTTCTCACCATGAAGGTGAGGTAAGAGTGCACCTCGGGACCTGCACTAATCTACATGTGTCTGCAGGAGCTGAGCTGGAGCAGCTCAGGGAGAGGAGCTCCCACAGGGGCTTTGAGCTCAAATCCAACCCTCAGCTCTGACTACACCAAGGAGCAGACACAGCTCACCTGGAGCATCCAGACACTGTGGAAACCTGAGCTCAGCAGCAGAAGATGGGCAGATGGCTTCACTGTCCAAGGGCCAACAAGCTCTGCAGGACTGAACATCAAGCTCCCCTCAGTGGGTCAGCAAAGATTCTTCCCTCTTGCAGACCAAATGGACATAGCATCACAGAAAGCACAGAATGGGCTGGGGTGGAAGGGACCTCAAAGATCATCCAACCCCTCTGCCACGGCCAGGGCCAACCACCACAGAGGCAGGCTGCTCAAAGCCCCATGCAAGCAGCCCTTGAACAGCCTCAAGGGATGGGAAGCAACTGTGGCATGCTGTTAAATGCACAACCCTGCCTCTCCTCAGGGCTGCACACGAGCAGGACATTGGTGTGACAGGACCTGCTCCTGCAGCTGGCAAGGTGCAAGTCTCAGTATGAGACTGGGGAAATCCCAGCAGGGACCAAGAACTAAATCAGGGTTTGCAGATTAAATGACTTGCTGGAACCATGGGGATGTTATCTCTGCAGTCTTCCCCTTAAATCACAACTTCCAATGCACCTCTTTGGCTTTCTGCAGAGCTAGCAGAGAATGGGCATGGACTGGCAAGATCTCCTCCTCCTTGAGCCAAACAAGGCAAGTCTTTAAAGTTACCTTCTCATGATAGCTGCCAACATCAAACACAAGAAAACACAGCAGAAACCATGAATAGTAATAAAAAAAGGATCATAGAATCAGAGAACAGCATCATAGAATCATTAGGGCTGGAAGATGACCTCTGAGATCATCCCAACTATCAATCCAACACCACCATGCCACTAAACCATGCCACCAAGTGAAACATCTACATGTTTTCTGAACCCCTCCAGGGATGGGGACTCCACCACTGCCCTGGGCAGCCTGGGCCAGGCCTGCACAACCCTTGCCAGGAAGAAACTGTTCCTCATCGTCAACCTGAACCTCCCCGGCACAACTTGAGGCTGTTTCCTCTTGTCCTATCACTTGTTCCTGGGTAGAAGAGCCTAAGCCCCACCTGGCTCCAGCCTCCTCTCAGGGAGTTGCAGAGAGCCAGAAGGTCTCCCCTGAGCCTCCTCTTCTCCAGGCTAAGCAAGCCCAGTTCTCTCAGCTGCTCCTCACAACCCTTGTGCTCTAGACCCTTCCCCACCTTCCTTGCCCTTCTCTGCACACACTCCAGCACCTCCATGTCCTTGCAGTCAGGAGCCCAAAGCTGAGCCCAGCATTCCAGCTGTGGCCTCCCCAGTGCCCAGCCCAGGAGGACAATCCCTGCCCTGCTCCTGCTGCCACACTAGTGCCGATCCAAGCCAGGATGCTCTTGGCCTTCTTGGCCCCCTGGACACTCTGCTGCCTCATCTCCAGCTGCTGTTGAGCAGCACCCCCACATCATGAGTATCTTAGACCCTTCTCAGCAGTTGCAAGCATGCCACAACCTGTTTAAATCCAAGACCCTGGAGCCCTACACAAACACAGGAGTTCTCAGAAGCACAGACTATCTTGGGTTGGAAGGAACCCACAAAAATCATCCAGTCCAGCTTTTGTCTATGCACAGGACAAGCCCCAAAAATCACAGCATGTGTCCAAAAGCCTTGTCTAGATGACTCTTGAACTTTGCTTCTCTAGCTCCTCAGGTGCCCCCAGTGCTTCCAAGAGCCCCAGGCAGGCACAGCCAGAGTTGCCTTGCAGGGCGCAGCGGCTCCTGCGAGCCCCGAGGAGGGGCAGCGAGCACCTCCCCACATACCTTCCCTTTCAAGGAACAGGCTCCAGGGCTGAGCTACAGGATCTGATTTCTGGCATCTCAACTTTTCAGCTGAGTGCTGTCCCCCCCCCCCGCCCCAGCAGCCTCCCAAAGCCAGGTTCTCCTCTCAGGATCTAAGCTTACCCCAGAACCCTGCCTGGATTCCTCCCTAGGCCAGGAGTGTTAAGTTACCCAACCATGCCAGGGCTGCTCAACAAAACACTGAGCATTTCCCTTCCTTCCCTTCCACTGCTGCCCTCAACTCACAGGGGCACAGGGGCAGCTTGGAGGAACCTGACCTGAATTAAAAAAACCCCAACAACACAGGCAGATGATGTCTTACCAAGGGGTCAGTCAGTATAACCCTGCAGTCACCTCACAGTTAGAGCTGATGTTTCCAGGAGAGGTTCTTCTCTCCCAGCAGGGCTGGGTCTTCATCTCAGCCTCATTTACAAGCCAGCTGTACAAATGAGATGATGCCAAAGGTAGGCCATCACCTTTGGCAGAAATCAGCCCATGATGTGCTGTCCTCGTCCAAGCCAATTGCAACTGCCACCAGCAAGCAGGAAGCTGGAGGCTCAAGAAGCATCCCAACACACTGCTGAGGAGGACTGCTCCCTGGAACCATCAACATGACATCTCTCATGCAGAGCATGAGCTCAGCATGAAGGCAGCTCAGTTATTGAGGGGTTTAAAGCTTGTCTTGCTGCTAGGTGAAACCAGCACTCCCCACATGCTCCTGTTCAGCTGTGCTGGCTTTGAAGGTTTCAGGGGGAAGGTCACTGCCTCTGAAATAAAGGTGTCAGATGAAGAAAACCATAAGTGGTTTCATTTGCCTTCAGCAGAAATGAGTGTGGAATAGGGCCTGAGGTTCCACCAGCTTCCCCTGATGAATGGGGACAAGGGCAGCCTCAGTCAGTCTGCTGACAAGAGCAAGCTGGTGGAAGTGTTGAGCTGCTGGGGGGCAGGAGGCTCTGCAGAGAGATCTGGCCAGGCTGGATCCATGGGCCAAGGCCAATGGGATGAGGTTCAACAAGGCCAAGTACTGGGTCCTGACCTTGGCTCACAACAAGCCCAGGAGTGCTCCAGGCTTGGGGCAGAGTGGCTGGAGAGCTGCTGGGGGAAAAGGACCTGAGGAGGTTGGTTGACAGCGGCTGGAGGTGAGGCAGCAGAGTGCCCAGGGGGGCAAGGAGGCCAAGAGCATCCTGGCTTGGACCAGCACTAGTGTAGCAGCAGGAGCAGGGCAGGGATTGTCCTCCTGGGCTGGGCACTGGGGAGGCCACACCTCCAATCCTGGGCTCAGCTTTGGGCTCCTGACCCCAAGGAGGACA
This sequence comes from Galbula dea, assembly GCA_013399015.1. NCBI lineage: Eukaryota > Metazoa > Chordata > Aves > Piciformes > Galbulidae > Galbula > Galbula dea. The sequence continues at coordinate 307,143 of VWZX01003030.1, forward strand.
GAGAGGTGCTGAGCAGCACAGCCCCCCAAGGAATGCCAAAGTGCTTCAGTTAATCATTCATAAATCTTTTTAACTTTGCATCTATTAAACTGCCACACTGGAGGTCACCCAGGGACACACAGGGCTGCTTTAGGACCACACATGGATTTTTATCTCTTACACATAACCATGAAGGTTGGAAAATGCCTCTAAGAGCACAGAGTCAACTGGCACTGTTAACCCAACACTGCCAAGCCACCACACAGCCATGTCACTTGCTGCCACATCTACATGTTTTATGAACACTTCCAGGGGTGGTAACTCCACCACTGTCCTGGGCAACTTGTTCCAATGCTTAGCCACTCTTCTGGGGAAGAAATTTTTCCTGATGTCCAACCTAACCCTCCCCTGGCACAACTTAAGACCATCTCCTTTCATCCTATCACTACCCAGCCACTCTGCCCCAAGCCTGCAGCACTCCTGGGGTGGTTGTGAGCCAAGGTCAGGACCCAGCACTTGGCCTTGTTGAACCTCATCTCACTGACCTTGGGCCATGGACCCAGCCTGGCCAGATCCCTCTGCAGATCCTCCTGCCCTCCAGCAGCTCAACACTTCCACCCAACTTGGTGTCACCTGCAGTTGCCTGAGGGTTCCCCCAATGCCCTCCTCCAGCTCACTGATAAAGAGATTAAACAGAACCGTTCCCAGCACTGAGCCCTGGGGAACACCACTGCTGACCTGGTCACCAGCTGGGTTTAACTCCATCCACCATACCATGGGCTCCCTAACTCCATCAGTGCCTGATCCCAGCCTCAACCCTGCTTGGTTTCAGCCCAAATCTCTGACTTCACAGCCTGCCAAGGTCTCTCTCCCCCCAGTGTAAACACACTTTTACCTTTGAGTGTCACACTTTGCCCCAGGGGCCAGGAGTAGGCAGACTGGGCACTCTTCATCCTCTTTCTCAACATCACTCAGCTGTTGTGCATCTCACTACCTCATCTCCTCTTGCTCTCCTCCACTCACATACAGCCTGTCCCAAAACAGTCATTATTGTCAACAGACAAGTGACTAGAAACAATCAGGTGTCAGCCAGACAGTAGCCAGGCAGCAGAAGGGAAGGCAGCAGTGATCTGCACCTCTGTCATTCACATGCTAAGTCTCCTAACAACATTTCAGGGGAGAGAGTGCTCAAGGGCAGCTGCAAAGCCCACTGAAATTTGGAAACAATGCACAGTTCCTCTAACAGTCAACTCTCAAGGTTTTAACCCAGGCCATGAGAATGCCTCCAGGGTGAAGCTCCCCTAAAGGGCAACAACTGCCATCAGTATAGACTCTTCCTAATGGAAACACAAGAAGGCAAAAGAAAGAGGTGGGTGTTCTAGAGCAGGTCCAGAAGAGACCACAACAAATGATCTGAGGGCTGGAGCACCTCCCCTAGCCATGAGGCCAGGCTGAGAGAGTTGGGGCTGTTCAGCCTGGAGAAGAGAAGGCTCCAGGGAGACCTCACTGCAGCCTTCCAACACTTCAAGTGAGCTTATGAAAGAGAGAGACTTTCTCCCCAGGCAGCCAGGGATAGGACAAGGGGAATGGTTTTAAACTGAAAAGAGGGAAATTTAGGTTAGATGTTAGGAAGAAATTCCTTCCTCAGAGGGTGGGGAGGACCTGGAACAGGTTGCCCAGAGAAGCTGTGGATGCTCCATCCCTGGAAGTGTTCAAGGGCAGGCTGGATGGGGCTGTGGGCAACCTGCTCTGGTGGTTGCATCCCTGCCCATGGCAGAGAGGGATGGAACTGCTTGATCTTTAACCTTCCACCCCAAACCACTCTGTGATCCTATGAAAACAATAACCCAAATGTGAACCATTCATTTTTAAGGGAGCATGACTGAAAAACCTAAACCCAGCTACAGGCAGACAGTGAAACCATTCCAGGACAATCCACCCAGACCTCTACCAGCTCAAGAGAAGATACTGCACACCTTTCTTCTAGCATTCACTCCATGGCAAGAAGGCACCAGCAAACCACAATCATTTCTGGAAAGCAAGCATCTGACCTCCTGAATTGGGTCAAAAATGGCTATCCTAAAAATCCCTTCCTCACCCTGAGTCACCAGAACACCTCCTGCACTCTCCTGGCTGTGGATCACAGAGGCATGCTCTGTAACTCACAGTGTAAAAGGGATTGGAGTCAACAGACCACCAGCACCTTGCTTTAAAGCCAAGAGACATGGATCCACCCCCTCCACCTGATCTGAAACACCTCATGCCAAGAAAATGGCCTGGGAGTGACTTGGCTTCTCTGAGGAGGCTGAATCAATTTGCTCCAGGGAATAAGTCAAATGATTTCAGACAGGAGTGGACAGCTCTTGGAAGCTGCCACAGTAACACAAAGAAATGGTCTCTTAGTCCTGAATCCAGCCCCAGTCTGCAGAGAATCATTCACAAGCCCCAGAGGAATGAAATCACCTTTCTTCAGGGGACTAAACCCATTCTCAATCTCAGATCATTATCAGAGAGGCTGAGGCTCAAGAAGAAGATGGAGGCCAAGGATGAGGAGATGGCATTTAGAGGTGAGTGATCACAAGGCTGAAGGGACTGAGCAGGGAGAGGAGAAGGAAAAGCCTGACACATCATGGAATCCCAGAATGGCAGGGGTTGGAAGGGACCTCTGGAGACATCCAGCTAAACATCAGGAAGAACTTCTTTCCTTTGAGGGTGTTGGAGCTCTGGCCCAGGCTGCCCAGAGAGGTTGTGGAGTCTCCTTGTGGGGAGAGATTCCAAGCCCAGCTGGAGGTGACCCTGGGCAAGCTGCTGGGGGTGCCCCTGCTGGAGCAGGGGGGTTGGACTGGATGATCCCCAGAGGTCCCTTCCAACCCCAAGCATCCTGTGATCCATCCCCCAGGGAGGTTCTGCCCCGGGTGAGGGCAGCTCCTGGGCAAGCTCCCTGCTGGCAGCGACAGGCACCCAGGCTGCAGGAGCCTGGCAAGGTCAGGTGATCCTTCAGTCACGAGAGCTCCCTTTTGGGGAGGAACAACAAAGAGCAACACTCCATGTTCATCATTCCAGAAAGCCATGGACAGAATCCACCAGGGACATGGAGGCAGTGAAAGGAGGGAAGCTGAATGCACACAATAAGACACACACAATGCAAGGCTGAGCCCCTACATGCACGCCCACATCCATCACTCACGTCCAATAGTCAAGAGATGTTGTTCAGCAAATCTCTCTCTTCTTTGCTGCCAGAATAACATCCAGGAGAGCAAGAGCAGCAAATCCAGACAGCATCTCCCTCAGCATCACATCACCTCTCATTGAAGCAGAGAGTTTTCTGGCTGAGAACCCAACTGCCTAGGGCAGCCTGTCACTTTAACTGGGGGCATTTCCCTGCCTTAACAACAACCTGTTATGTGTTTATCCTGGTTATGACTCTGATTAAACCAGGGTTTAAGAAGGGCACCAAGTACCAACAGGTGCTGAGAACATTAGGGTATACTGAAACCAGCAACCTCTCTGCTGGGCTGGTTTCAGATGCAGCCTTCCCTTCCTGACAGCACCAGTCATGCTGCTTCACCTTGCCTGAAGGAAAAGAAGATAATCCCAGAACCCCAGTGTGGTGGGGGCTGGAAGGGTCCTCTGGGCATCACCTAGTCCAACCCTTCTGCTCCAGCAGGGTGACCCACAGAAGGTTGCCCAGGATGACTTCCAGCTGGGGTTGAATCTCTCCCCACAAGGAAACTCCACAACCTCTCTGGGCAGCCTGGGCCAGGGCTCTCCAGGCTAAGCAGCCCCAGGGCTCTCGGCCTTTCCTCCTCCCAGAGATGCTGCAGTGCCCTCAGCATCTTCCTAGCCTCCCATGGACTCTCTCCAGCAGTTCCTTGTCTCTCTGGAACTGGGGAGCCCAGAACTGGAGCCAGGACTCCAGATGTGGCCTTATTAGGTCATTGGGGAGAAAAATCTATCAGGCTTTTGCTTGCAACAAGAAGACAGGGACTTGAGCTGCTCCTCACACATCTTCCCCTCTAGACCCTTCACCATCTTTGTGACCTCCTCTGGCCACTCTCTAACAGCTTTAGTAATTCCCTGCAATACAAAACAAGGCAGAGACTCAGCAGGGTGGCACCTTCTGCTGAACCCCAGCTACAAAGAGCCCAGGAGGGTTTGCAAGGTTAACAGCCAGGCTCCAGGCAAACGTTGCCAGCTGCTGCAGAGCGCTGAAGGTGCTGGGAGTGCACCCAGAGAGACTTGTTACTCATGATGTCACCTCCAAAACAATCACCTATGCCAAACACAAGCCTGCCTAGATCCCAGCTTAGCTTCCCAGGAGAAGCCTCACACATGTCCTCCCAGAGCCAGCAGCAGAGAGGGGAGCAGGGACACACCATCCAGGTAGCAAGTAAGAGGACAAGGGGGAATGGCCTCAGACTGGAGAAGGGAAGATTTAGATTGGATCTGAGGAAGAAATCCCTTCCTCAGAGGGTGGGGAGACACTGGCACAGGTTGCCCAGAGAGGTTGTGGCTGCCCCATCCCTGGCAGTGCTCAAGGCCAGGCTGGATGGGGCCCTGGGCAACCTGGGCTAGTAGACAGCATCCCTGCCCCTGGCAAGGGGGTTGGAGCTAGATGATTTTTGGGGTCCCTCCCAACCTGGGCCAGTCTATGAATGACACCATCTTAGGAAGCAAGGCACCTGCTCTGCTGAAATCCTGTGTGCATTTGGGGTTTTGTTGTTTGTTTTTAACTGTTCCTACGAAGAAACAGCCTCTGTGGTTTGTTTAATCAGCATTTAGTGATCAAAGCCCAATTTAGAGGGAAGACCTGGGTCCCCTAAACATAATCCCAAAGATGCCTATGCAGAACAGCAAAATCCCTCTGAGTCTGGGGAAGTAGACAGAGAAATAGTTCAGGTTACCCAAAGGCTGAGGGATACAAAGGCTTCCTTTTTTCTGAGTGGAAATAGGGCCTGGATGTCAGAGCAGCAGAGGCTCTCTCCTCCCAACCACCTTAAGGAATCCAGATTCGACAGTTTCATCTCAAGGACCATGGCAATTATAGGATTAAGCAGGTGCAAGTGTGCTTTCAGGTCTGCTCCACCAGCCCCAGCTTCAATAGCCTCCCTGATCAAACTGACAAGGCAACAATGGAAGAGTGAACTTACAGTTCCAGCCAAGAGCCTGTCCTTTGGGAAGGGGGCTGGGAGGGGGAGGAAAGAAAGAATCCAGCCACCAGCAACGATGTCATGTTCAGCTCTAAAAGCAGCAAGATGATACCCTTCAAAGTTGTCATTCAGGCAACAAAAATGATTTCTTTGGGTTGGGTTTTTTTTTTCCCCCCTTTTAATTTAGGTTTGTAGAATCACAGAATGGTAGGGGCTGGCAGGGACCTCTGGAGAGCATCCAGTCCAACCTCCCTGCTCCAGCAGGGGCACCCACAGCAGGCTGCACAGCATGGTGTCCAAGCAGGTTTGGAATCCCTCCCCACAGGGAGACTCCACAACCTCTCTGGGCAGCCTGGGCCAGGGCTCCAACACCCTCACAGGAAAGAAGTTCCTCCTGACGTTTAGCTGCAGCTTCCTCTCTTCCACTTTGGGCCTGGTCCCTCTTGTCCTGTCCCTGGCCACCACTGACCAAAGCCTGGCCCCAGCCTCCTGCCCCCCACCCAGGAACTATTGCTCAGCATGGATCAGATCTCCCTCAGCCTGCTCCTCTCCAGGCTAAGCAGCCCCAGCGCCCTCAGCCTCTCCCCAGAACAGAGATCTCCAAGTCCCCTGAGCATTTCTGTAGCCCTTTGCTGTGCCCTCTCCAGCAGTTCCCTGGCCTCCTTGACCTGGGGAGCCCAGAACTGGAGCCAGGACTCCAGAGGTGGCCTAAGCAGGACAGAGTAGAGCAGGAGAAGAACCTCCCTCAACCTGCTGGTCACACTCTTCTTGACGCACCCCAGGAAGCCACTGGCCTCTTGGCCAATGATTTGTTGATTTCAAGCTGATGGAGCAGGCAGCTCTGTACCTTCTGAGCTCTGTTTAGCTGCACTTTAACTGTAAGCCACCACCTGTGCTAGGGTGTCTGGCTGCTTTAGGGGAATGGGAAAGGAGCTCACCCCAAGTCTGAAACACCTCGATGAAGTAGCACTACACATTCTCCTCCTCCCTGGAGACCTCATTAAAAGGGAGCCCCAAAAATCCAAGCCAACATTTTAACCTGGGACATTCTGAGTGGCCAAAGTCTCCAGAAATATCTATCCCTGGGGAGGGGGAAAAAGACCCAAAACACAAACCAAAAATCAAATAAAAATAAAAACCAACCCCCAAAAAGCCCAACAACAAAGCAGCAGCAAACCCTACCAAAACAAGACATTCCAGTGCACATGCTCTTCCCCTGGGGACAGGCCAAAGAGAACAAAGCCACGTGAGCCTCCGGTTGCTCAACGCCGACGGCTTGGAAGGGCTTCAAGTAGGATAAGTGCAGGGGGAAAAGCCTTCACACCAAGAGAAGAAAGGAACTGAGTCCAAATGTAAACTGTGCCCTAGCCTTTGCCTCAGCCAAAGCCAGGCAGCTCAGCCCTTCCCAGAGAACTCCACAGGTAAAACTAAAGAGCTTTGTCCCTGGGATTCTCCTTGGCTCCTAAAATTAGCAGGGAGGGTAACGCTGTGTATCACCCTCCCGCTAGCTGCACCACGCCTCACGGCCCTTCAGCCCTCAAACTGCTCAGGCCAGGGAGGTTCAAATGCAGCTCAGCACTATTTATAATTCCCTTCATGCCCCCAGCAGGGTCACACTTCCCCTTTTTTTCTTTTCTATTTCTTTTTCTCTTTTTTTTTTTTCCCCCCTCCCCTTTCCTTCCAGCTCCCATGCTTAAAAATAGAGCTCAGGGACTACCAGCCAGCCAGGAGAGCACCTACCCACAAAAGGAGGAAAATAAATCAGCACACAGATCAACTCCCTGGCCAAGGGGAGGCTGTGAACAGCTTGTCCTGGAGCATCCACCTCGCTCTACAGTACACAACAACCCCTGCCCTGGATCCTCAACCGACCCCACGGGCTGGGGGAGGAGGGGTGGAGGGGTTCTGGGGTGCACCCTGCCCCCTCGCTGGGTGTAAACAGGAAGGTTGGGGCACCCCATCAGCTGCCAGCTCGCTCCGCCCCGGCCCTGGTTTCCGGGTAGTAACAGAGCAGCCAATCCGCGGAGTTGCGAGCTCTGCCCGAGGCCTCTTGCCTGCAAACACAGCTCCGAGGCCGGCAGCTCGCCCCAAAGCTGGGGGGAAGCAGGGGGTGGGACTCCCCCCACCCCTCCAGCACCCCACAGCCCCCAGGGTGCGGGGGCTACCTAGAGAGGCTTAGCCATGAGCTCCAGCGTTCCCCGTGGCTAACCAACTGTGCTGCCAAACCACGGCCAGCAGATCCCCAGGTGTTTTTGCGGGGCACGGAGCCTTGCTGGCAGAGGGGGTGCAAGCAGCGTCCCCCCCAATACGCTCTGTGGAGATGCAGGAAACTACAGGGTGGGTGTGGGGGGGCTGCATTGCCCCCCCCTAAAGGAGGGGGTGGGAAGGGAAAGCAGCTTGGCTCCCCACTGCAAGGCCCTTCCTCACCCGAGGTTTGCACAAGGTCGCGATGGGGAGAGAAACAATGAATGAGTCAGAGTTTCAGCACAGCACCGGCCGGGTGGCTCCTAACCCTGGGGTGGACACGTTAGTGTGCACAAGGCAGAGCTCCGGCCCTCCCCTCCAAGCCCCAGAGAGAGAGCTGAGCAACCTCTCCCCTTTCCCTGCTCACAAAGAGGCATCCACAAAAGGACACGGACGTGTTAGGATTGAAAATAGGAATCATCAAAAGACTCCCACTCGGCTCCTAAACCTGTCAGAGCAGGAGAAGGCAGCAGTGTTATTCACTCTGGCCATCACCCCTCCTCCCCCCTCCCCTACTCAAAAAGGTAGCCCTTGGCAGGCCATAAATCCATGCTATTATTCTCCACTGGAGACACAAAAAAGGGAAACTAATGAAAATGGCAGCAAAAAGAGAAAAGGAGAAAAAAAAAAATATATATATATGTATAAAGAAAGCCCTACACCACAACCAACCCCTGGAGCCCCAGGGAGGAGCAGCTCTCAGCTACATTCCTTCAGACAAGGCTTCTCTCCTCTGGTCACCACCAAGACCCTCTCTTCACTCCCACCTCTGCAACCAGACCTCTGATTTCCCATCAGCTTCCAGAGAGGAGGATTCCCCAGGGAAGCCTTCTCAGGAGCCTGGGCCTAGCAAGCTGCACTCAACCCCAGGCAAGCAAGGCAAGTCAGGCAGACAAACAACAACAACAACAACAAAAAAAAGAGGCTGGGGAGGGAGGAGTGGTGAGAGAGAAGTCATCTGACACAGCCAACTTCCTAAGTTTGTTGTCCAGAGGAGAGCGAGGGCTCTAACCCTCACCCCTCTGAGCACCCGGGCAGGCTGCGCCTGACAACTCCAGCCTGGCCGGGGGAAAAGCCTTGGGATCCTTTTTGTTCAAGGAGGAGAAAAAAGCCAAAATAGAAAAGAGAACGGAAACTACCTCGTGTTGGGAGGAATGTCAGATATTTGGGGCTTTCTACCTACCACGGCCCAGCCCAGCTGCTGGCAGAAGCAGAGAGCGAGCGAAGGCACTTGAGAGAAAACCTGCTCTTTGTCTCCTAAAATGCTGCGATCGCTGGAGATGCTGCCTCCGAACCGAACAAAAAGGGGGAAAATCAAGGGAAAGGGGGAGGGGAAAGGAGAGCAGCAGCAGCAGCAGCTCAGGTTGGGCCTCAGCACCCTCCACCCCTTCCTCCTCCAGCCCAAACCTCTTTTCCAGGCTCTCCCTCAAGAAAGGGGGCATTTATTTCGCTCACCCCGACCCCAAGCCAAACCCAGCTGGAATTCCCAACCCTCCTCCCGGTGCGAGGAGGCATCGATCGCGATCGGCGTTCGGCACAGACTATGACATGTGTGTAACTTTAAACCCCCTGGATAAAAATAGCTCTGATTCAAGCACCACCAGGAGTCATTTCCTATTTGCTTCAAAACAAGGCAAAAAGCAAAGAGCCGAAGAGCAGCTCTGGAGAGAGAAACACACAGGCTGAACGTCAGGCAGAAGTTTCCTTCGATAAGCCACCCTCATGCCACAAACAGGAGCGGTGCCACTCCTCCTGCCCTCCCCCTCCTAAAACCACACAAAATCCAAGTGAGGATTGTTTATCTCTCTCTCTCTCTCTCTCTGGAAACTAAATCAGACTGGTTTCTTGACCCCTCGTCACGCCAAGTTAGAGCCACCAGCCCCTGAGTCCTGCTGAGGGAGGTCAGGCACGTTCGGTCAACAGAGCTGAGAAAGGTTTCAGCCACTCTTGTCAGTCCTACCTCCCCCTCCCAGCACCTTGTAAACAACAAAAAACCCCCTATTAATAAAACAATCCTAGGACCAAATTCCCAAGGATATTTTTCAATGCCACTCACACTCCAGACAGAGAGAGAAAAAAAACCCCCAAGGATTCAACACCCTGTAAAAGGCCAAAAAAAAAAGACGGAAGAAAAATATAAACAGATCTAGCAGGGAAAGGAGGAGAAAAAAGGAAAATGAGGAAGCCTAACCCAACCTGGAGCGTTACATAAACAGGACCTCTCGTGGGCTGTGGGCTCTGAGCCCTTCATCCACCCCCAGCACCCATGGGGACATCCTCCACCCCAGCACCCCCCCCAAAAAAAGAAATTAAACCCCTAAGCCAGCACCAGAAGCTTCGTGAAGCACAGGCTGAAATCGGGGAGAAAATAATAATAATATTAATAGCCACCACAAAAGCCTTTCTTTGGGCTGTGACTGCTCTCCCCTTCCTCACCCTCCCCTGGGCTTCGGGAGAAGGCCGGCAAGGGGGGAAGGTGCAGGACACCGAGGCTATAGGGGAACCTTCACCAAGGGAGGGGACACACATCTGCAGGGACACCCCCAGGGCACTCCAGCTGGTGGCTGTCAAGCCACAGAGGAAGATAAGCTCCCCAAAAATAGGATAAGGGGAGAGGGAGGTTAGGCCTCCTCCGGTGAGGGAAGTCCTCACCCTATGGAGGGGGAGCTCCAAGCCCCAGCTCTGAAGAGAGGCCTAGGCCTGGCCTCAGCCAGGGGCGCTGCCGCCGCCCGGGGCGGGGGGGTGGTGCGGGGAGAAACACCGGAGGGGAGTCTCCGGTGCTTCTCCCGGTGCGGGATGTGGGTTCACCCCTGCCAGGGGGGGAAGCTGCCGGTGAAACAAGGGAGAGGTTAGGGGGAAGGAGGTACGGGAAGGATACAGCTTGACCACGTCGGTGTCCATCCGCCTCTTGCCCGGGCTGGGGGAGGACATGGTGGCCGGTGCCGCCCCCGGTGCTCCGGGAGGGCTGTCAGCGCCGCCGCCGCTGCTACCGACCGGGGAACCACCCGGTACCGAAGAGGAAAGGAAGCGGGGGGGCGGGCGCCGGGCTCCGAGCCGCTGGGACACCCCCTCCCGGGGGCCGCCGCCGCCTCTGTCTTCCTCTTTGTCGTCCTCGTCCCGGTCCTCCTCCTCCGCTGGTGCTACCGGTGCCGCTGACCGGGTCCCCCCCCCGCCCCGTACCCCCCACGGCCTCGCGCTCCCTCAGCGCCGAGCTCCGCTCCGGTCGCCTCTGCCGAAGCCTCTCTCTGGACCCCTGACGTCACCCGCGGTGACCTCACCACTACGCAGCGTTACTATTGGTTGTGTCTTGTGACGTCATCGAACCCCCGCCCACCGCCGCCACGCGCGGCACGTCGGGAGCCGTAGTACAACAGGGGAAGAAGCAGGCCAAGGGCCGCGGGTTCGAGACCCGCCCAGGGGAGCTCCAGCCTCCAACTGGTAGGACGTTGAGGTGGGAGGGAGGAGCGTCCCCTAGGGCAGCATGGACCCCAAACCCCTCCCCGCATTGTAAACCGGTGACACAGATCTCCAGGCCTCGTGGTACAACTCACCTCGGTAGTTTTCCGGTGTGACAGCAGCAAAGCATTTCCCCGTGCCTCAGTTTACCCAACCGGATACAGGAGGCACGTGCCAGCACGCTGGAGGTGACAGCAGGGAGGCTGATGATGCATCTAATAGGTGTCATGCAAGCTGGTGTGGCAACTCGACGCATGAGGTGGATATCCTGCATTCCTGACCTCAGCATCACCCCAAAAACTTGCCCCATTGCTTCCTCTCTACACAGGAGGAAACACAGCAGAGGAGGATAGGAGGATCTACAGAAGGATCTGGCCAGAAAGTATCAATGAGATAGGTCCTGACCTTGGGTCACAACAACCCCAGGAATGCTCCAGCCTTGGGGCAGAGTGGCTGGAGAGCTGCTGGGGGAAAAGGACCTGAGGAGGTTGGTCAAAAACAGGCTGGAGATGAAGCAGCAGAGTGCCCAGAGGGCCAAGGAGGCCAAGAGCATCCTGGCTTGGATCAGCACTAGTGTGGCAGCAGGAGCAGGGCTGGGATTGTCCTCCTGGGCTGGGCACTGGGGAGGCCACAGCTGGAATCCTGGGCTCAGCTTTGGGCTCCTGACTCCCAGAAGGACATGGAAGTGCTGGAGCGTGTCCAGAGAAGGGCAAGGAAGGTGGGGAAGGGTCTAGAGCACAAGGGTTGTGAGGAGCAGCTGAGGGAACTGGGCTTGCTTAGGCTGGAGAAGAGGAGGCTCAGGGGAGACCTTCTGGCTCTCTGCAGCTCCCTGAGAGGAGGCTGGAGCCAGGTGGGGCTTGGGCTCTTCTCCCAAGGAACAAGTGATAGGACAAGAGGAAACAGCCTCAAGTTGTGCTAGGGGAGGTTTAGGTTGGAGATGAGGAACAATTTATTCCTGGCAAGGGTTACCAAGGCCTAGCCCAGACTGCTCAGCTCAGGGCAGTGAGAGAGCCACCACCCCTGGATGGGTTCAAGAAACCTGGAGATGTGGCAGTTAGGGCCATGGTTTAGTGGTGACCTGGCAGTGTTAGGTTAATGATTGGACTCCATGATCTCAAGAGTCTTTTCCAAACTTAATGATTCTATGACTATTTGAATGCCAAGAAGCCCAAGGAAATGATCCTGCCCCCTCTGGGATGCCTCCAGATGACTCCTGCAGCACCCAGACACAGGGAATGTGTGTCTTGGGAATGCACAGCAGGTTTGGGGACCCCCTGAGCCCCCTTGCCCACCCTGGCATGGGGACATCATTCTCCCTGGCACAGAGGCACCTCGGGTTGTGGGGTGGTTCCCTGAGCATGGTGGGTGTCAGAAGCCATAGGGAATAGGGGAAGCCACTGGAACAAGGGCAGCCATGGGGAGGCTGAGGAGCTCTGGAGACCCATAGCAAGCTGCAGGGAGCTATAAGGAGTGGAGAGAACTACAGGGAATGAGAGAAGCCAAGGGAAACCATGTGGGAACTGCTGGGGACAAGATCTGTGGGTCTGGGCAGCTGGGGAAAGGGCTTCTCCATGCCCTCAGGCACTGCCCAGCCCACCCTCACCCCTGTGGTGCTGGTGCTGCCTGTACCCAAGGTGTGTCTGGGGGTTGACACCTTATCCCCAGCCCAGCATGGCCAGGAGGGGAAGCAGCTCCTCCTTAGGGCCACACAATTAGGAGCCTCTCAGGGAAGGAAGGTGACCCACCCACATTCAAGTCCAGCTGCTTCCCAGGGCTCTTCCTGACAGCACCCACCTAAGCAGCTGGCAGGGAAAGGGTGTTTCCCAGGGGGGTAGGTGGCCCCACAGGTTTTGGGGTTCATGGAGAACAGGGATCAGCCCTGGCTGAGGCAGTCACTGCTTTTCCAGGCACAGGGTGGTCAGAAAATGCCCTGAAAAGGATGAGGAAAAATGAGACACAGAGGAAATCCCAGAGCTGGGGCAACTGAGGCAGGGGCTCCTCCTTCAAAGAGGGTTCATTTGCTCAAAACCCACCCCCCCCCAGAGAATGACATGTCCCTGGGCCTTTGCTCACATCCATCTGGCTGCAGCAGACCTGGGGTGGGAAGGTCCAGCTGTGTCTGGGTTGTCTGTAGAGTCTCAGAGCCCTCCCTCAACATCCTTGAGGATGGAGATGACAGATCAGGGTCTCCCTTCCTGGCATCTCCCCCTTCCACAGAGACCAGCCCCTCCCCAGCACCCAGCCTGGTGGCCCTGAGCCACAAGCAGCCTTAATCCACTCTTCCCAGGATTTGGCTGCAGCCCAGCCTCCTCTGCACACTGGCCTGGGTGATTTATCACCCCAGAGAAGCCATCAGCCCCCAGCTAAACCTCCGTGGGGCAGCTCATTGCCAGGGAAGATGCTGGCAGGTGTAAGAGTATGAGGCCAGAGTCATCTCTGCCTCGATGGAGGCTGAGGTGATGGCAAAGGGACAGTGGAGAGCTGTGAAATGAGGAGTGAGAGGCAGCTGGACACTTATCCCACACAGCTGAGAATCTGGCCAGGCCCAGAGCTCATCCAAGCCCAGGAAGAAGCACTGCATCAGCACTAGGGATACAACAAACCCAACAACCAAAAATGAAATGTTTATTCCCACCTGGCATCACTTCCCTGTGCTGCTGGGGGCACTCCCAGCTGGCCACGAGGGTCACACACCTCCTCCTCCACCCCAGCACCAGCAGCACCTCCTAGCTCCAGATGGGGCCAAGGGCTAGAGCAGCAATTGGTGAAGGCAGGGAGGTGGAGGAAGGCAGTCAGGGAGGAGGGGGCCCAGCAGCTGCTGGGGGCTGTGTTTGGCACGGAGCCTCCTCAGTAGCCTCCTTCCTGGGGCACGGAGCTGCTCTGGGAGCAACTGTGAAGAGCCCAGAGCTGCTCCATGGCCCCAGGCAGGCAGCACTTCCTGCAGGCAGCAGCTCCTTCAGGAGGAATTCGGGCTCTCCCACTGCCGGAAAATGCGGAAAACCTTGCAGGATTTCACCGAGAGACTCTGCAAGAGAGGGAGCAAAGTGACCACCAGAGGTCACACAGTGCTAGGGGCTGGCAGGGACCTCTGGGATCAGCCAGTCCCACAGCAGGCTGCACAGGATGGTGTCCAGGTGGGTTTGGAATCTCTCCCCACAAGGAGACTCCACAACCTCTCTGGGCAGCCTGGGCCAGAGCTCTGGCACCCTCACAGGAAAGAAGTTCCTCCTGATGTTTAGCTGCAGCTTCCTCTGCTCCTCTTTGGGCCTGTTCCCTCTTGTCCTGTCCCTGGCCACCACTGACCAAAGCCTGGCCCCAGCCTCCTGCCCCCCACCCAGGAACTATTGCTCAGCATGGATCAGATCTCACTCAGCCTGCTCCTCTCCAGGCAAAGCAGCCCCAGCTCCCTCAGCCTCTCCCCAGAACAGAGATCTCCAAGTCCCCTGAGCATTTCTGTAGCCCTCTGCTGTGCCCTCTCCAGCAGTTCCCTGGCCTCCTTGACCTGGGGAGCCCAGAGCTGGAGCCAGGACTCCAGAGGTGGCCTCAGATTAAGGCACTGCATCAGGACCTGCAACCACAAACTGAGCTGCCTAGAAAGCACGAGGAGAAACTGCAGCAAAAGCAAAACCCCAACCAACCCAACACAACCCCACAAACCCACCAAACAAAAGCAACCCAAAAAATCAAAACATCTGGAGTATCCTAACTGGCTGCCAGGACACCAATGTGCTCCTCTTCTCTGTTACTCTCATTTACCAGAAGCAGAGGGGATAAGAGCAAGGTGACTGCAAGCAGAATGCAGGATGAGACTCCAGACATAGAATCATTTTGGTTGGAAGTGACCTTTAAGATCATCAAGTCCAACTGCTAACCAGCACTGCCAGGTCACCACTGCACCATGTCCCTCAGCACCACATCTCCACAGCTTGGAAACCCCTCCAGGGATGGGCACTGCACCACTGCCCTGGGCAGCCTAGGCCAGGCCTTCACAACCCTTGCCAGCAACAAACTGTTCCTCATCTCCAATCTAAACCTCCCCTGGCACAACTTGAGGCCGTTTCCTCTTCTCCTATCACCTGTTCCTTGGGAGAAGAGCCCAAGCCCCACCTGGCTCCAGCCTCCTCTCAGGGAGCTGCAGAGAGCCAGAAGGTCTCCCCTGAGCCTCCTCTTCTCCAGCCTAAGCAAGCTCAGCTCCCTCAGCTGCTCCTCACCACCCTTGTGCTCTAGACCCTTCACCAGCTTCCTTGCCCTTCTTTGGGCATGCCAGGTGACCTGGCAGGGTTGGGTTAATGGTTGGACTTGATGATCTTAAATGTCTCTTCCAACCAAACCAATTCTGTGATTCTATGAAATAAAACACTGAGCCACTGAGGAAAGGCTGTGCTTTGTAGCAGCCCTTCAGCAGACCTGTGCACAACACATCCCTTGAGAGACTGCCAGCACAGCCAGAGGAGAAGCTGGGACTCTGCAGACACACACTCAGTCCTTGCCACCCAGCCCCTGGGAAGCCCACCTCCCCCAAATTCCCCCCATAGGCTTTCAGGCCTGGGCAAGGCTGGGGCAAGGAGTGTTCTGAACAGTTGGGGTTGGGGATCTCCCAGGCTCACCACAGGCTCTGTCTCAGGCACTCTGTCTCCCTTCTGGGTGGTGAGGAGTGTGTTGAGCACCACTTGCCAGCCAGGCTCTGCCTTCCCGGGCTCCTTCTCTGCCTGCGGGGTGGAATCCTCCCGGGCTTCTCCTCCCTCCACTGCATTGACCCAGGGACACCAGTCACGATGCTGAGAGCTGGGGTCAAAGAAGCTCCTCAGAGAAGAGTCCTGGGGAGAGGAGAAGGTGACAGAGAAGGACAGCACGGTTTAAAACAGACTCAGCAAGACAGCAAAACCCTCTCCGTGCCCCAACACCAACCCTGAGCCGGCTCCAGGGCCAAGAGCAGCCCCTGGGTCAGGAGCACCCTGCCCAGCTCCCTCTCCTCCCCAGGCAGGCTCCCCCTGTGCCTGCAGGCAGGGGACTCACCGAGCTGCTGGAGGAGCAGAGCCGTGGTCGCTTGGCTCTGCGCAGAGGGCTGGCTGGCACCTCCAGGCTGTCCCACTGGCCCATGCTGCGGGTCACAGGCCGGCTCCTCGGCGCGGGGCTGCCCCCCTCCGGCTCCCCTCGCTCCGGGGGGACGGCACAGTCCCAGCCTCGAGGGCGAGAGGCTGCTGGGGATGGGCTCTTCTCCTGCTGCCAGGGGGGAAAGGGGAGGGAATTAAGAGGGTTCCTCTGGGCACCAGCATGGCCTTTGCCTGAAGGGAACAGGAGGGCGCTGCCCGGCTCAAACATGAGGTCGAAGCCTTCTCAGCCATCCCAGCAGGAGCTATGCCACCTTCCCTTCACACCAGGGGTATCCCAGATGTGTCTAGGTGGGCATGGGGGAAGGCAGCCCCTGACTCAAGAGCACCTCTGGTCAGACAAGCTCTAGGATGCTGGTTGGAAAGGTTCTGTTTGTGCTCTCCTACAGAAGGGCTGAGGACAGAGAGCTGCAATGGGCAAGGACAAAGGCAGCAGCAAGCCAGTGCTGTTGGATGTTGCCTACAGCTGGAGACACAGCACCAAAACAGGACAAGAGGAAGTGGCCTCAGGTTGTGTCAGGGGAGGTTTAGGTTGGAGATGAGGAACAATTTCTTCCCCAAAAGGGTTGTCAAGACCTGGCCCAGGCTGTCCAGGGCAGTGGTGGAGTCACTGGGTTTCAAAGCCATAGAGATGTGGTGCTGAGTGCCATGGGTTAGTGGTGACCTGGCAGTGTTAGCTTAACAGTTGGACTCCACAATCTTAAAAGATCTTTTCCAACCTAAACAATTCTCTGATGCTAAAATCAGGCTCTTTCAGGGTAGAAAGGCACTGCACACCCTAACCCCACCAACCCCACCTCCTGTGGGCCCCTGACCCCCCAGCTGGCAGAGCCAGGCCGTACCTGCTCAGAGCCTGCAGGGAACGTGTCTTGGCTCCGGGTGAGCATCCTCCGTGGAGAAGGGGGCAGGAGGGGGAAGCGCTCAGAGGCTGCTGCTGATGCATTGCTTGGGCTCCAGGAGTCCAGCTCTGGTCCCACAGACTCCAGCTGGTGAAAGCCCCAGAGCCCAACCTTCCTCATGCAGCGGGAGCAGGTGATGACCGAGAGGTGCAGGGAGCCGGACGGGGCACTGCGGGGACACGGCAGAGCCACCAGGGAAGGTCAGGGGTGAACCTGGCTTCTTCCTCCCCCCAAAACATCACAGCTTTGGGAACAGATGCAGGTATTTGGCAGAGAACAGAACGGTTTCAGTGGCAGGTACCTGAGCCAGCATGTTTTAAGGCATCAGTAGCCCTGGGCTGAGGCACAGACTTACTGGTTTGGTAGCCTCACGTGCCAAGAGGCAAAACAAGGCCATTAAAATCCATCCCAGAGCTGATTCAGACTAGCTTGGTTACACAGAATGGCTTGGGTTGGAAGGGACCTTTCAAAGTCATCTAGTCCAACCTCCCTGCAGCCAGCAGGGACATCCCCAACTACACCAGGTTGCTCACAGCCCCAAACAGCCCGAGCTGGGATGGTTCCAGGGCTGGGACATCTCCCACCTCTCTGGGCAGCCTGGGACAGGCTCTCACCACCCTCAGTGCAAAAAAGTTCTTCTCTCTAGTCTCAAACTCCTCTTTTAGTTCCAAACCATCAGCCCTTGGCCTGTCCCAACAGGCCCTGCTCAAAACTCTCTCCCCACCTTTCTTATCATCCCCTTTCAGTACTGCAAGGCCACAGGAAGGTCTCCCTGGAGCCTTCTCTTCTCCAGGCTGAACAGCCCCAACTCTCTCAGCCTAGCCTCACAGCAGAGAGCTTCCAGCCCTCACATCATCTCTGTGGCCTCCTCCACCAGGTTTGTATCTTTCTTTGCTCCCCAAGAAGCAGGAGCACTCTCAGTTATGCCACATCAGCCAAGATCCTCCCCATCCTCAGCCCTGAGCTGCCCAGCCACAGGGCCAGCTCTGCTCTTCCCCACCTGAAGTCCTTTTCCAGCCTGCACCTAAGAGATTCCTTCACCTTCAGCAAGCTGCCTCAGGCACCATCAGCTTGGTTGCTCTGCTCACAGCACATGCTTTGGGAAGCTGCAAGCCTTTAGGACACCAACCTTCCCCTCCTGGAGCCCTGATGAGCAGTGAAAGTGATATTGAGGATGACATCTCAACATCTAAAGCAGCAATAAGCAGAGCAATCACCAGCTCAGCTCTTTCAGACTCTTTACCATCTCAGGGAGAGAACTGCTTCAGACTCAGGAGCTTTGCACTAGGGTCTCTGGAAGTCTGACAATTTGAATGGCTGGAGATGATGGTAAAAGTAAAATAGAAGATATTGGACATGTCAGAGGATGAACAACCACATTTGGCCAGACTCTGCTCAGTGGTGCCCAGGGCCAGGCCAAAGGACACTGGGCACAAACTGGAAGCCAGGAGGTTCCAGCTGAGCAGGAGGAGAAGCTTGTTTGGTGTGAGGGTGTTGGAGCCCTGGCCCAGGCTGCCCAGAGAGGCTGTGGAGTCTCCTTGTGGGGAGAGATTCCAAGCCCAGCTGGAGGTGACCCTGGGCAAGCTGCTGTGGGTAAGAGCAGAGATCCCCAGAGGTCCCTTCCAACCCTCACCACGTTGGGATTCCTCCTACAGGTTTCAACAGCAACCACAGAGAGCAGCAGACACTTCAGTGCCAGTCCTGCATCACCACTCACCTGCAGGTCCAACCACACAGGGCCAGGATGCAGGCAGGAACATGCACTTGCAGGATTTCTGTGCTAGACTTCACTGGTGGCTTCTCTCCCTCTGCTTTGTGCTCTAGTTCCTCCCCAATCAGCTGGAGGAGCAGACTGATCTTCTCCTCTGTCAGGGACTGCAGGGCAGGGAAAGGAGCCAGAGCTGGTAGTCAGAGGCAGGCTGATAGAACTCACAAAGCACATCCCCCATGGACAAACAGCCTTCTTTAAGTCCCAGGAGCTAACCCCTCTGCACTTCTGCTTTCAGTGTGCCCTCAGCCAGCTTACAGACAACACCAAGCTGGTGGAAGTGTTGAGCTGCTGGAGGGGTAGGAGGCTCTGCACAGGGATCTGGCCAGGCTGGGTCCATGGGCCAAGGCCAATGGGATGAGGTTCAACAAGGCCAAGGGCTGCGTCCTGACCTTGGCCCACAACAACCTCAGGAAGGCTCCAGGCTTGGGGCAGAGTGGCTGGAGAGCTGCTGGGGGGAAAGGAGCTGGGGTGTTGGTTAGCAGTGGCTGGAGATGAGGCAGCAGAGTGTTGTCTCTTCTCAGGAGGCTCTGTTGGGTTTCCCAACTCAGCCAGCACATGGTGGCAACCAGAAAACATCTCTGTGATTCCTGCTGAAGAGTTCCCTGGTTCCCACATGGCTTCTCACTGTCAAGAGCCATCTGTTTCCTGGCAAGAGAGTGCCCAACCAGCCAGACTTGGCTGGAGCAGAGCAGGGCCTGGCCAGGTCCCTGTGAGGAGGCAATTCCATACTTGTTCATGGCTGTGGCTACACTCTAGCCTCTTGTGTTGTAGCTCCTGCTCTTCCCTCCTGCCTGCTGAGCCTCTTCAAACAACAGCTCCTTCCCTGTACCACACTCCCTGGGCTCCCTCACTTTCATGGGCCTCTGCTCACACCTTTACTTCCCCAAATTCCTAATCCCACCCACTGCAGTGACTGGCTCCAGCCCTGGGGGATCCCAGGCTGCTGTATCTCATGGAGGGCTTGGAGGTAACAAGTAGGAGTTGAAGGAGACTGTGTGTCCCCAAATCACTTGTGCCAAGCACCAGGGAGAACCTCTTGCATGCCAGGAAAGGCAGAGAGTGGGAGCTGGACACAACTCACTGCCCACTGGCATCACCACTGGTGGCATGAGGCAGCTCTGTCTGTGCTGCTCAAGGGCTTGCAAGGCCTCTCCTAAAAACACCAGCTGAAACTACCCCACAGGGAACACCCAAGGAGAAAGCCAAGGCCATGGCAGACCTCACACACACACAGGCAGGGCTGAGCTTTGCTGGCCTGGGAAGCTGGAGCCTCCAGTTTGAATCTCAGAGGCTTTGGGTCAGGGCTTGCATAGCCCCTGGGGACTTAATCATAGGATGGGTGGAGATGGAAGGGACCTTTGGAGGTCACCAGCTCCAACCCCCTGCAGCCAGCAGGGGCATCCCCAATGACAGCAGGTTGCTCACAGCCCAAACAACCTGAGCTGGGATGGTTCCAGGGATGGGACATCTCCCACCTCTCTGGGCAGCCTGGGACAGGCTCTCACCACCCTCAGTGCAAAAAAATTCCTCTGTCCAGTCTCAATCTCCTCTGTCAGTTCCAAATCATCAGCCCTTGGCCTGTCCCAACAGGCCCTGCTCAAAACTCTCTCCCCACCTTTCTTATCATCCCCTTTCAGTACTGCAAGGCCACAGGAAGGTCTCCCTGGAGCCTTCTCTTCTCCAGGCTCAACAACCCCAACTCTCTCAGCCTGGCCCCACAGCACAGAGCTTCCAGCCCTCAGATCATCTCTGTGGCCTTCTCTGGCCCTGCTCCCCCAGGTCCCTGTCTGTCCTGTGCTGAGGACTCCAGAGCTGGCCCCAGCACTGCAGCTGAGGTCTCCCCAGAGCAGAGCAGAGGCACAATCCCCTCCCTGCCCTGCTGGCCATGCTCTGGGGATGCAGCCCAGGACAGGGTTGGCTTCTGGGCTGGGAGCTCCCATTGATGGCTCCTGACCAGCCTTTTACCCACCAGCACCCTAAGCCCTTCTCCTCAGGACTGCTCTCCCTCCCCAGCCTGGACTGACACTGGCCATTTCCCAGCCCTGCACTTGGCCTTATTTAACCTCCCGAGGTTCACAAACCTACTTCTCCACCCTGCTCAGTTCCTTCTAGATGGCTCGAGCCTGTACCCAAGCTTGGGAGGAGCTGGGAACTCACCATGTTCTTCATGTCCTCTGCTCTGAGGGAGGGCAGCTGCAGCTCCAGCTGGCACAGGCTCTGGAAACGCTCCAGGAAGTCCTGGAGCAGGGCTCTGGGCTCATCCACCAGCAGCATGGCAAATCGATCTGGGGAGAGCACACATGGGAGGCCTGAGCTGTGCCCCAGCCCTCCCAGCCCTCCCCACCCCACAGCACCAGGACAGGAGAGGAGCCCAGCCCAGGTTTCCCCACCATCCCCTTCCCCCCATGCAGCACAGCTCTGAAAACAAGATCTACCACCCTTGAAGCATGCCATGGCAGCCAGGCTCCCCTGTGCCCTCCCAGCTACAACCCCAAATGCCTTTTAGCAGCCCCAGAGACAAGCAGAGGTTAAACAACAGCTGGGCAGGGCCCAGCCTGAGCCTTGCTGACTGATCCCTGCAGCTGTGTGTCTGCCTGTGCCCAGAGGGAAGGGGAGGGGAGGGCTCTGGTGGCCCTGCCTGCTTCGAGAGCTTGCAGAGTGCTGGCTGCTCTGCAAGAGAGCACAAGAGCAGCAGCAGAAAGGGAGAAGAAAGGGACTAATGGCAGCCACGTGGCCTAGCAGGGCTCTGGGACACCCACCTGGGCAGGGGCTGTCTGGCCAGAAGCAGAACTTCTCATGAGCAGAGCACAAGGCCCTCTGCAGCTCCAGGCAGCGCTCCTTGTCTGCAAGGCAAAGCTCACTGCTGCTCCCTGGGGGGACACCTCCTCAGGGAGCAGCTGGGGAACCAAAGCAGCAGGTGAAGGCACCAGGCTAGGAGAGCTTCCCTGCTCCTCCTCCCTTCAGCATGGCCCAGGTTGACAGATGCCACCTGAGGCTGGAGCTTGCCGAGCCTGAAGCTCTAACCTCAGGCTCATCTCTCCCCACCAACAGGAGCTGCTGCACCTCCAGCCTCCCTGCAGGCAAGCAGAGAGCAGCAGCTCCTCTGGCAGCAAGGGCAGATTAGCTCAGGGGGTAATCTCCACAACAGCAAGCATCACCAGAGCAGTTCCACCTCCATATAGCCAGGCACAGCAAGGGAGGCTGCAGAGACACAGCTCCAACCATCCACCAGCACAGGAACCACCTGCTCTTGCCAGTTTGACCTCCTGGGGTGCTGCCAGTCCCTAGTTAACTCTCCTGACCCCTCTGCTCTGGCTGGAGGAGCCAACCCACAGCCAAGGCTGGAAAATCAGCTTCCCACACAGAGATCTCAGACTCACTGCCACTTATTCCCACCTTTCAGAACCAAACCATTTCAGTTTCAAATGGATTTTTTGCCACCCTCTGATTATTTGAGGTTTCCCTAAACCAATGTCATCACCAGCAGGACAATTAGGCCAAGGTTTATTTGGAAGAGATACTCTAAACAAACAGCAGATGTCAATACCCAGGCTGACCCAAGAAGAAATGCTCCTGCAGCTCCCTGTGGCACACTGCACTGCTCAGGCTTGGTGGCACTTCATCACCTTAAAGGTCTCCTCAACCAAAAGGAGTCAGGGATTCTCTGCTACCTTCCAGGGCACAAGAGCAGGGAGCTGCTTCCAAGAGAACTCAGATGACACTTATTTGTGCTGGGATATTAAGAGGAGAAGCTGGAGAGAAGGCTCCCAGGAGACCTTCTGGTGGCCTTCCAGTGTCTGAAGGGGCTACAGGAAAGCTGGGGAGGGACTGGTTAGGAGGTCAGGGAGTGATAGGACTAGGGGGAATGGATGCAAGCTAGAGGAGGGCAGATTAGATTGGATCTGAGGAGGAAGTTCTTCCCTGTGAGGGTGGGGAGACACTGGCACAGGTTGCCCAGAGAGGCTGGGGAAGCCTCATCCCTGGAAGCTTTGAAGGCCAGGCTGGATGGGGCTGTGGGCAACCTGCTCTAGTGGGAGGTGTCCCTGGCAGGCAGGCAGGGGGTTGGAACTGGATGATCTTTGAGCTCCTTTCCAACCCAAAGGATTCTCTGATTTAACACTTGGCCAGCCCTGAAGGGGCCAGGCAGTTGGACTGGATGATCCCCACAGCTGGCACTACTCTTCCTCTGCCAAGAGGAGCAGGAAGCTTTCCCCACCCCCACAACCAAAGGACACTTCTTCAACCTCTGCTTCGTCTTCAGAGCCACCAAACACCCAGCACCTCCTGGGACAAGACCACAAAGTCACTTGGGCAGATGAGGAGGTTCCTCCACCCCCCAAAAGGCCAGAGCTCAGCCCCTGAGCCCTGCTGTACTCACACTTGCTGAAGTCAAAGGTGAGCTGCAGGCTCATGCAGAGGAAGGCCTGGCAGCTGGAGCACTTCAGCATGTCACACTCCACGTTGACCCAGCCATACCTGGCACAGACCAGGGGGGACAGCTCGTGGGGTTTGCCTGCCCACTTCAGGGGGTGCTCATGTTAAGGAGGAACACTCAGGCAGGAGTCAAACCCTTTGGCCAGGGTTATTTAGCCAAAGGAGGAAACCCTCTGGGAAGATGAAGCCTGGAGGGAAGGCAACAGGGAAGGTGAGAGGGAAGCAGGGTGGGGGCAGCTGGATCTCAGCATCAGGAAGGATATGGTGAAGGTTTCTACTCTGCTGAAGTAGGCTTCCTTGCTGGCAGACTCCAGAGTGAGAGCATCCAGCTGAGAAGCTCCATTAGCTGATTCTGACCAGTCAGCCACTTCCTTCCTAAAGGGAAAAGCAAGTCAGGAGGGGAAGCATCCACACTGCCCTGGAAAGAGTTCATCAACACAAAACACACAACATGTTAGACAGGAGGAAGTTCTTCACTGTGAGGGTGGGGAGACACTGGCACAGGTTGCCCAGGGAGGTTGTGGAAGCTCCAGCCCTGGAAGCTTTGAAGGCCAGGCTGGATGGGACTGTGGGCAACCTGCTCTAGTGGGAGGTGTCCCTGGCAGGCAGGCAGGGGGTTGGAACTGGATGATCTTGAAGCTCCCTTCCAGCTCTGGCCATTCTAGGAGTCCATAATTCTGTGATTCTATGTCCTGAGCCCAGGATTCCAGCTGTGGCCTCCCCAGTGCCCAGCCCAGGAGGACAATCCCTGCCCTGCTCCTGCTGCCACACTAGTGCTGATCCAAGCCAGGATGCTCTTGGCCTTCTTGGCCATTCAGCATTCAGTGATGGTTGGATCGAGCGTAAACTGAGCCTCTGAAAGCTACTGCAGTTGCTTGGTTTTAAGAAGCTATCCCCAAAGCTCAACCACCCAGTGGCCCCCAAACTCCTTAGTGCCCATCAGTAACTCCTGTGACTCCCAGTGCCCCCTCAAGGCTGTGGCCTCCTGTTTTCCAGGTCAGAACCCCAGTACGTGGGCAGGTCACTTACCTGTCCCTGCCTTCCCAGTGCCTCCCACTGCCCACTACTGCCTCCCGCTGCCGCAGTATCTCTGCTTCCTCTACTGCCTCCTCGTGCTTCTTAATCCTCCCAGCACCCCCAGCGCCCCTTAGTCCCTCCGGTCCTGCCTCCCGGCACTCGTGCGCCTCAACAGTACTTCCAAGGCCTCCTAATCCCACCACTATCGGCTCCCAGTGCTCCTTCCTGCCACCAGCACCGTCTCGCATCACTCCCCACTTGCCGGTGTCCCCCTACTCGCCAGCACCTTCCAGTCGCTCCCAGCACACCCCAGCATCCTCTTTTCCCAGTATCCCTTCCCCATAACAGCTCCCAATACCTATCAGTGCCCTCCAGCACCACCTCAACGCCTCCGATCACCTCCCAGGACCCCTCAGCGTCTCCCACCTCCCCCCAATAACTCCGAGTGCTCCCCAACTTCCCCCTCCTCGCCCGTGCCCTACGTCTGTGCCTCGCTCCCACCCACCAGGCCCGCTGCTAGCGAAGCCCCGCCGCTCCCCCTCACCCATCGGGGCCAGCGCCCTCAGCGGCGATGCCACCGTCGATGAGGTCGCGGATCTGCTGGGGGGTGACTGCAGGAGGCCTCCCCCGGGACCCCCCTGCTGCCGCCTCCCCGGCGCTGGGCGCCGCCATCTTGGTCCCTCAGCCCGTCACGGCCCGGGGAGGGGGGGCGGGAAACGCGGCCGCGCAAGACCGTTCCGACCCCGCCGTGGGGCTGGCCATGACCCCACAGCGCTCCCGCACGGCCTCCTCGTCTCCACGGAGGGTTAACGGCACACGGCTGCCTTTACTGCGGAGCCCTGCGGCCCTCTTTAGGCCTTGGGCACCGCACGCTCTCGCTTTCGGCGCTCTATTACTTCAGCCTTCACACAGGCGCAGCGACGCGCAGGCGCGGCGATCGATTGCTCAGCCCTCACAACAACGCCGCAGCCTTCCTTCACCTGCCAAGTAGGGCGCATTTGATAGGTCGCGGTGGAAGGAGCTCACCGCTGATTGGTCGGCGGTGGGGAAGGGGGAAGGAGGGGGCTTGTCTCTGGCTGCCGTCTGGGCTCGCCCTGAGGAGGAACGGACGGGGCCATGTCGGGGGCAGATGGTGCCCGGGAGGGCATCGGGGAGGGCTCGAGCGGCGCGGAGGGTGGAGGCGGTGGCCTCCTTAACCGCTTCGTGCAGCTACCAGGCCGGCCGCGCTCGGCGGGTGAGTGGCAGCCGGTACCGGGCTAGGGGGTGACCCTAACCCCAAGGCCCCTGGCGTCGGGGGCGGGAGCAGCCTTGGCCCCGCGGCCCTGAGGGGATGGATACCCCGCATCTGGGGGAGAGGAGCTTGGCCGCGGCCCTAGGGTGTTTGGGGGGTGAGCTGAGGTACCCCATGAATACGGCATGAGCAGGGGGTCACCCCGTCCCCAAGGCCTGACGTGTGTGAGGTGGTCTGGGATGTTCCTGCCCCAACGACCCTGCGATCTGAGCCATCACAGTCGCGGGTGGAGGTGGTCATCCCTTCCAAATGGTCTCAGGGTATTGAAGGGGACCCGCAGTCTTGGGGGTGCAGGGAGATCGCTCCCTTCCGACGGACCCGGGGGATGGCAGTTCTTCCCTCTCCATCCTGACGGTCTCAGCGCCTCGGGGGGTGCTTGGATGCCCTTCACGGGCAGTTCATCCTCGTGGATGCAGGCTGCGTATTTGGGGAGAGAGAGAGTGTACTCCACAGTCCCCCTGTCGGGGACTGTGACCCTGTGGTCGTAGATGGGCCTGGGCTAAGTCATGGTGACACACACTCCCTCCCCAATCTCAAGGTATCAGTTTTTGGGGTGGTGGGCTCCACAGTCCTGGGATGAAGGGGTCCAGGCTACCAGAGGACTCTTGGTTGAGACATCACCCTAGTTTTGTGCCCTGGGAAGGGTGGTTCTTCCTCTTTTCCACCTTCCTCTTAGCAGTGTTGGTATGTGGGTGTGAGGGGGTTACCCCATAGTCTCTGGCTGGGGGGTCACCCTGCTCCAACAGCCCCAGGATCCTGGGGGAGAAGGCTAAGGTTAACCCACAGTCACAGGAGTGGGGACATCATCCCTATCCCAATGGCTCTGTGATACTAGGAGGGATGTGGCTCACACGATGGTTCTGTGAGGGTGGGACAGTCCCTGTTGATGGGGTATTCCCCCCTTATCCCCAGAGCACCCCCTGCCCTCATGCTGCCAGTCAGGAGGTGAATACCCCAGGCCCAGGGCACCTTTTTCTGCCCTGACTGCCCATGGCCCCAGCACTCAGATCCCTCCGTGGAGGATGTGAAGCTTCTGGCTGCCTCAGGGGTAGAAGCCTGCATCTGGCCTGTCTGGGGCAGCAGCTGGGGAAGAGACTTTCAGCCCAGAGTCTGTGTTTCCAGCCCTGTGAAACTTGTCCTGCTCTGGATCTGCAGCAGGGGCTCCTTTGAGACTCCACTGGGAGTCTGCTGAGTGGCTCCACACCTTCTATTTTTGGGCAGATGGGCAGACATGTTTCCTTCCTGCTGTGAGAAAGGCCTTTGTTGGGAACAAAAGAGCTGATGATCTGCATGCTCCTGAGTTTTAATTGTTGGCTTGAGGGAACTGGTAGCACATCCTCTTGGTGCAGTTGTGCTGATCCCACTTCTGCTCTGGGTTATGTCCTGGCCTGGAATCCTGCCCTCCACACCTGCACAGGGGCAGGTGCTGTGGCCTCAGGCACAGACTAAGCCCAGTTCAGCTCAGCATTAGCACTTGAGTCAAGCCTTAACAAACACAAAGCTGCTGGTCAGTCTTGCTGAAGACCTCTTTGCTGGAAACATTGCTTCATGAGCCAATTCCTGGGGTTTTCTCCCCATTCTACACCTGCTGAAGTCCTGTTTGCAGAGCTCCAGCAGCACCTGTACATAGCCATACATAGAGAGAGAGAGAGAGAGAGGAATCATTTTCCCCTCTCTTCCATTTCCTTCAGCCAGCTTCAGGTTTCTCTTCTTCCCTCCAGTTCCCCTGCAGTTTCCAGGAGGCATTCCTTCCTTTTCCCCACTGCTCAGTCCTTCCCAGCCTTTCCACAGAGCATGAATAGAGGTTTCAGTGGAGAGGAGCAATCTGCAGACCTAAACACAGCTTTGATTCTTGCATGCTCAGCATTTCTGCTTGCCTTGAGCTATAACTTTCCCAGTGCATCAGTCAGAGCAGAGGATTGTTGGTGTGAAGAGGTTCAGAGTTTCTAATATCTATTAAAAAAGCAAAAAGACAAAGCACCAAACCCAACCCCAAATATCCTGAACCCTTTTGTGTCATGTGGGGAAGGAAACCTGAAGCCACACTGGATGTGAGCAGAAGAGTCTGCACCTTGCAGCCAGGCCAGAGCTGTGTGGCTGTGGCTCAGTGGCAGTGCTGCTCCTGTCCCTGACAGATGAAACTCAGGAGAACACAACCAGGCTCCTCTCTCTGCTGAGTGAGCTTGGTGAAACCCAGGAATGCCAAAAGCAGAAAGAGTTTTGTGGTCAGCTCCCAATCTCATAGAATTCTTTTGGCTGGAGAAGACCTTTAGGGTTTGAAGTCCAGCTGTTCCCCAGCACTGCCAGGTCACCACTAACCCATGGCCCTCAGCACCACATTTCATGACACTGGAAACCCCTCCAGGGATGGGGACTCCTCCACTGCCCTGGGCAGCCTGGGCCAGGCCTGCACAGCCCTTGCCAGGAACAAACTTCCTCATCTCCAACCTAAACCTCCCCTGGCACAACCTGAGGCTGTTTCCTCTTGTCCTATCACTTGTTCCTTGGGAGAAGAGCCCAAGCCCCACCTGGCTCCAGCCTCCTCTCAGGGAGCTGCAGAGAGCCAGAAGGTCTCCCCTGAGCCTCCTCTTCTCCAGGCTAAGCAAGCCCAGTTCCCTCAGCTGCTCTTACAGAACCAGGGGATCAAGAGCTTCTCCTTCACTGATTCCTGGATTCATTTGGGTTTTATCTGGCAGCAGGATCTGATAAGACTAAGGACAGTGTCAGGGAGACTCCAAACAGCTTCAGAGTCAACTCTTCCCTCATTTATCTTTGCTTTTTAGTAATGAATTCAGTTCATTAGAGCTTTTTCCCCTCTTGTTTGACAAAACCAAGCCAGCTGGCCAGCTCAGGGACTCAACCAGCAGATCCTCCCCTCTTGTTTCCCTCAGCCAGCAAGATGATGCCAGGGTTGGGCTTTTTCTTTCCTGCAGCCCTGAGAGGCAGGATAATGGGATGGAAAGAAACCTCCTTTGTTCTCCAGAATGGGTTTTTGTGCTGCTCTGGTTGAAGTGCCTCTTGCCTTGCATTTGTGCTGCAGTGGTGATTCAGTGCAGCCACTTGGTAATTCCCAGTTTAATTGTTTTCCTCTATTAACTTCATTATAGAGCTAGTGCAAAGCAGGAGAGAGATGCAGGAGGCTGGAGGGTAGCTGCTGCCCCATGCTGTGGTTCTGGGCATGCTGGTAGCATTTCCTCAGGAACTTCAAGTCATCTGCTGGTGCCAAGGGATTTTTGTCTTGGGTTTTGTGCTTTTTCTCCAGGCCTTCCATTAGGTTTCTGTGGCAATCAAGGCTCCAGACCTGGAACTTAATACTCTGGAAAGCTTGTGTGGGTCAGAACAGGGAGAGTGTCTCTGGCCCAGCAGGTGCAGTTCAGCTCTGGTCCTCCCAGAAAGAGGGGCATTTGGCATGGGACTCTGCTGGACACTCTTCAGGATGTTTTATCCTCCAAAACAAGGAGCTGCTTTAGATTTTCTAGTGAACATCTCTGAGCCAGCAGTGTGCCCTTGTGGCCAAGGCCAGTGGTCTCCTGGCACCTCAGTGTCCTTCTGGGAGTCAGGAGCCCAAAGCTGAGCCCAGGATTCCAGCTGTGGCCTCCCCAGCTGGGAGGACAACCCCTGCCCTGCTCCTGCTGCCACACTAGTGCTGATCCAAGCCAGGATGCTCTTGGCCTTCTTGCCCCCCTGGGCACTCTGCTGCCTCAGCTTCAGCTGCTGTTGACCAACACCCCAGGTCCTTTTCCCCCAGCAGCTCTCCAGCCACTCTGCCCCAAGCCTGCAGCACTCCTGGGGTTGGTGTGAGCCAAGGTCAGATGTTCTTCCCTGTGCCCCTAACCAGCCACTGGTGGGAGCAGCACCCCAGCAGGGGTAGTCCTGACCCTTGGCCACAGGCTCAGCTCCTCTGCAGCTCTTCCACTTCTCCTTCTGCTGCAGGCCACAGATCTCCCCCAGCCAGAAGCGGCCATCGTTGCGTGGCAGACAATGCCAACCTCTATGTGTTTGGAGGCTACAATCCTGACTACGATGAGTCTGGTGGGCCAGAGAATGAAGACTACCCCCTCTTCAGAGAGCTCTGGAGGTACAACTTTGCTACAGACACCTGGCATCAAATGGGCACTGAAGGCTACATGCCCAGGGAGCTTGCCTCCATGTCACGTACGTATGGAAATCCAACTCCTCTCTGCCTGCTCCTGAAGCTATTTTGATTGCTGTCCCTGGTGGAATGCAAAGCCAGGCAAGGACTGGGAAATCTGAAGCCTCCTTCCAACTCCTCTGCCTTCAGTTGGGCTTGGGTTTGTGATTTTTCTTTCCCCTTTTGCTCGGGCTGAGGCAGAGGGAAAGACAAGCTGCAAATGAAAGAGGTGGTCTGCAGGTATTCAGCCTGGGAGCTGCAGGGCACCTGCACTGGGAGCAGCTGGGTGCTCAGTGCCAGCAGATGGCTCAAAGCATCCAAAAATAGATCTCTTTGTTCAGGAGCCATAGTTAAAAGCAGGTCTTTGGTTACCATGGTTTTAACTTCGAGTCTTTCTCCCGGAAAGCCTCTCGGAGCCCTGGCTGCACACTGAGACTTGCAAGGGGCTTGGGCAGCACTGAATCCTCTCTGGCTCCAGAGCAGAGCTGGTTCCTGCATCTCCCAGCCACACATCTCTCTGCTCTCTCTCTCTCTCTCCTAGTGGTCTTGCATGGCAACAACCTGCTGGTGTTTGGGGGCACGGGGATCCCCTTCGGGGAGAGCAACGGCAACGACGTCCACGTCTGCAACGTCAAGTACAAGCGCTGGGCCCTGCTCAGCTGCCGCGGCAAGAAACCCAACCGCATCTACGGGCAGGTGGGGAGGGGGCAGGGGGCGGGGCGGAGGCAGGGGCG
>VWZX01003030.1:337538-401692 GCA_013399015.1 Galbula dea
AGCAGGTGGGGGTCAGGGGAGGAAAAGGGGAGGAAAAGGGGAGGAAAAGGGGAGGAAAAGGGGAGGAAAAGGGGAGGAAAAGGGGAGGAAAAGGGGAGGAAAAGGGGAGAGGAAAAGGAGGAAAAGGGGAGGAAAAGGGGAGGAAAAAAGGCCTCAGGTTGTGCCAGAGGAGGTGCAGATTGGATATTGGGAAGAATTTCTTCCCCAGGAGGGTTCTCAGGCACTGGCCCAGGCTGCCCAGGGGAGCTGTGGAATCTCCATCCCTGCAAGGGTTCAAAAACCCTGGAGCTGTGGTGCCTGGGGCCATGGTTTGGTGGTGCCAGGGCAGTGGTGGCTGGATGGTTGGACTGGCTGATCTCAGAGGCCTTCTCCAACAACAATTCTTTGATTCCTCTTCCTCTCAGAGATGTCACTTTGTAAGGTGTGGGCAGAGCTTTGCAAGCAGTGTCCTGCTCTGGGAGGATGAGAGCTCTTTCTTTTTCAGGCACTGGTGTCACACCTCCTCTCTGTCTGGTTTCTGTTGCCTTGCAGGCCATGGCCATCATCAATGGCTGTCTCTATGTGTTTGGAGGAACAACTGGGTACATTTACAGCACTGACCTGCATAAGCTGGACCTCAACACCAGGGAGTGGATCCAGCTGAAGCCAAACAACATGTCCTGTGACATGCCAGAGGAGAGGTGAGGAGCTGGGCAGTCTTGGAGAGCTTTTGCACTGGGGAGTCAGCACCTTGGCTGGGAATGGGAAGCTGGGAGAGCACAGAGAGGGCACTCAGAGCAGTGTCTGCAGCTGTGACCCTTCCACAGCTGCTACTGCAGCAGTTTGGAATGGAGGAGGGTGTAGGGATGGGATGTGAAGCCTTTGCCAGGACACTGATCTGGACTGGGTGGTGTCAGGGCATAGCTGGGGAGCACTGGGGAGAGGAAGAGGCTCTGGCTGATCCCTGTGCCCTAGTCTGAGGCAAGGTGTGGGTGAAGGGAAGCTGGGAGATCAGTCAGTGGCCATCTCAGTGAGAGAAGGGGCTGGAGAACTGAAGGCCATCATGGGCTCCATTCTACTTACCTCACTGGGGCCTCCTTGAGATGGCCTCAAGTTGTGGCAGAGGAGGTTCAGGTCGGAGATGAAGAACAGTTTGTTCCTGGCAAGGGTTGTGCAGGCCTGGCCCAGGCTGCCCAGGGCAGTGCTGGAGTCACCAACCCTGGAGGGGTTTCCAAGCCCTGGAGATGTGGTGCTGAGGGCCATGGGTCAGTGGTGCCCTGGAGAATGGTTGGACTCCATGATCTCCATGTCCTTTTCCAACCAGAGTGATTCCATGATTCTGCTTGAGCTGGAGGTGCTCTGCTCTCAGGAGTTGCCTCGCAGGCTGCCAGGCTGCTCCTCAGGTTGTTCCTTAAAGCTTCTACACCTTCTGGAAGCTCCCAGCCTGAGGGGCTTGGGGTGTCAGCTTGAGCCACTGTTTCCCAGAAGGTTTGCTGTTGCTCCTGCCCTGGGTGCTTGTGCTGCTCACTCTCCTCCTTGGCTCCCCAGGTACCGGCACGAGATCGCACACGACGGGCAGCGCATTTACATCCTGGGGGGGGGAACCTCCTGGACAGCTTACTCCTTGGATAAGGTAAGGAGAGAGAAACCTGCAGTGCTTGCCTGAAGAGGAGAGTCTCTACAGTCTCTTCAGCTGCCTTTGTCTGGAGAGCTTGGGAAATAAAGAGTTAACCAGGAGCAGCTTGTTCTGCTGGTCTGAGCCAGCAATGTGCCCTCGTGGCCTAGAAGGCCAGGGGTCTCCTGGGGTGCAGGAAGAAGAGTGTGAGCAGCAGGGCAAGGCAGGTTCTCCTCTGCCCTAGTCAGGCCACATCTGGAGTCCTGGCTCCAATTCTGGGCTCTCCAGTTGAAGAGAGACAAGGAACTGCTGGAGAGAGTCCATGGGAGGCTAGGAAGATGCTGAGGGCACTGGAGCATCTCTGGCAGGAGGAAAGGCTGAGAGCCCTGGGGCTGCTGAGCCTGGAGAAGAGCAGCCCCACAGGGGAGCTGCTCAATGCCCAGCAAGAGCTGAAGGCTGGGGGCAAGAGGCTGGGGCCAGACCCTGCTCAGTGGCGCCCAGGGCCAGGCCAAGGGGCACTGGGCACCAACAGGAAGCCAGGAGGTTCCAGCTGAGCAGGAGGAGAAGCTTGTTTGGTGTGAGGGTGTTGGAGCCCTGGCCCAGGCTTTGCAGAGAGGCTGTGGAGTCTCCTCCTGGGGAGAAATTCCAAGCCCAGCTGGAGGTGACCCTGGGCAAGCTGCTGTGGGTGCCCCTGCTGGAGCAGGGGGTTGAGCTGGGTGGTCCCCAAAGGCCCCTTCCCACCCCTACCACAGTGGGATAATGGGGTTCTGGTGTTGCCACAAACCTGTCCTGTTGCCTCTCCAGATGATGACTCTGCTCCCATACCCATCTGCACAACAGCTTGGTTTCTGTCACCAAAGATTCCTTTAAAACACTCAGGCCATCCTTTGGATGTTGCATTTGTGCCCAGAGAGGAGAGAGGTTCAGTTCAGCCCAGCTTTCCTTGTCTTCTCCCTTACTCATCTGCTTCAGTTTCCTTTCCTGTGCTCAACATTGTTCTCCAGTACCACCTGGGGAAGGAAGAGTCAGTTCATCTTGAATGCCACCAGGAGAGCTCAGGAGACACTGACTAGTTCTCTGCCTCCCAAGCAGCTGAACCTGCAGCACTTACCATGAGTTTTTAATCTCCACTCTTTGCCTTTTTCTCCTTACCTGCAGTGTGAGACAGGTGGGTGGAGAACTGGAGGCTCTGAGGTTGAATTCAAGGTTTTGGTTTATTTTTAAAGCAGAATTCTTTTTCCTTAGCTCTGCAGCAAAGAAAGAGCAAAGCCTGAGGCAAGAGCTTTAGCAGTCTTGGACTCTTGGAAGGTGATTTGCCACCTGCTTAGTCCCTGGCTGAGACTGAGCTCTTGTTGTTTTTCACTTGGAATGAAAAATAGGAGTTA
This sequence comes from Galbula dea, assembly GCA_013399015.1. NCBI lineage: Eukaryota > Metazoa > Chordata > Aves > Piciformes > Galbulidae > Galbula > Galbula dea. The sequence continues at coordinate 340,518 of VWZX01003030.1, forward strand.
TTTTAGTGGCTCCCTGAGTCAGAGCCTGGAGCTGCATCATGCTGACCTGAGGCTTCTCCTTACCCCTCAGATCCATGCCTACAACCTGGAAACCAACACCTGGGAGGAAATTGCCACAAAGCCTTATGAGAAAGTGGGTGAGTCTGGAGCTGGCCATGTCTTCTCCTGGAAAGCAGATGCTTGAGGATGGTGCTGGCAGGCTGAAAGCTTCCCTTTCATAACCTTGTTGCCCCCAGAGTGACTTCATGCTGCTTGCTTTGAGCTTTAGCAGTAAGCACTAACTTGTCTGGAGCATGGTTAGCAGCCTGGCTCCTCTCCTGGGTGGGGAAGGTGATAGTGGCTGGCTCTGCTCCCAGAAGAGGATCCATCTCATGTCTGCTCCCTCTGAAGGGCCATGTGCTGGCCTGCTTGGCAGCAGGGCTTTCCCTGAAACCCTGTAGGCCTTTGGCTGCTGCTTGTCTGGGGTCTGGGGAGAAGGAGGCTCCAGCACTGGAGTGCCAATAGGAATCAGACCTGCAGCAGCTGGTTACCAAGTCACAGGAGTTACACCTTTGGTGGCAGGAAAGCAGAAGCCCCTGAGGACTGACCCCAGTGGTTCCTGGCCCTGGTTGTTTGTTGGGATGGAATCATCACTCACCCAATCACTTTAAAGCTGCTGCAGTTGACACTTGGTTTTTGTGTTCTCCTCAGGCTTCCCAGCAGCCAGAAGATGCCATAGCTGTGTTCAGATAAAGAATGGTAAGATCTGCCTCAGGCAAGGACTTCAAGGGCCTAGAAGAAAGATGGGAGAGACTTGTCAGCAGGGCCTGTTGGGACAGGACAAGGGGCAGTAGTTTTAAAGTGGAAGAGGGTTGGTTTAGACTGGACAGAAGGAAGAATTTTTCTTCCACTGAGGGTGGTGAGAGCCTGTCCCAGGCTGCCCAGAGAGGTGGGAGATGTCCCAGCACTGGAACCATCCCAGCTCAGGTTGCTTTGGGCTCTGAGGAACCTGCTCTAGCTGGGGATTCATAGAACACTTTGGGTTGGAAGGGATGTTCCAAGGTGATGTCCCTGCTGCCTGCAGGGGTTGGACTGGATGACCTTGAAAGGTCCCTTCCACTCCAGCCCATTCTGTGGCTGTCTAGGTGACCTCCAGGGGTATGAACACTGCTGGGCTTGATCTGGGAGGCACTGAGAGCTCCTGTTGGAGGCAAAAGAAGTGTTAATCCTAAAGCCTGCCTTGCAGAGGTGCTGGGGGGGTTCAGCCCCTGCAGGGCTGGGGCCTGTGAGCACCACACTTCCCTCTCTTACAGAGGTCTTCGTTTGTGGAGGCTATAATGGAGAAGTGATTCTGGGAGATGTCTGGAAGCTGAACCTGCAGACTTTCCAGTGGGTCAAGCTGCCAGCTGCCATGCCAGAACCAGTTTACTTTCACTGTGCTGCTGTCACACCAGTAAGTGACTCATTCCTCTCCTACCTACCTGAAGTTCAAAGCCATTCCTCCAGGCACTCCTGACACTTGTGTGGGCTGCAAAATAAAGAGATGATAACCAAGGAGGTGATCACCACTGGATGCAGCATCTCTAGGGGAGAGGCTGAAGGCTGCTGGGAGGTCTCTGCATTGCCTCCTTCCCTTCCTGCTGCTGGGAGTGGTAACTAACAGCTAACCAGTGGTAACTAACACTCAGTAACTTCTGCTGCCTCCCAGCAGCAAGGTGGAATGTTGCCTTTGAAACTGGAGTCATTCCCCTTGTGAACAGCAGTTCCTCTGTGGAGAGCTTTGCCCACAGGGAAGGTTGCTATTAGCTAGATCTTGCTGTAACTGGAAGCTTGGAGACCTGTGGTTGAGCAGCAGCAGGCAGCAGGCATGCAGCTAGCTGTGGCTTCAGCCTCCTTCAGCTGCTCACCCCCGTGGGGCAGCAGGTGAGGGCTCAGGTTCTCTGGCCAGAGGAGGAGGAGGTGGCACCTAGTCTGGAGCTTGGCAGGAGATCAGCTCAGGAAACTGGAGGCCTGGGGAAGGTGCTTTCCAGGCAGCTGAGGAACTGCTGATGGGTGCCTGGACAGCAGCAATGCCCTTTATTTTCCTGGATATTGGGGGAAAAAAACCAATCCATTAGCAAAAGAATCCTCATCAGGCATCTGTCTGTGGGTGCAAGGTGATGCTGAGCCAGCAGAGGGAAGGGCAGGGTGTGCTTTGCTTTCAGTGGAAAAAACACACATTTCTTTTAGCTGGCACTGAAGTGTGGTTCTGTACTAACTTATTAACTCCTAAACTTGATTTCTGGAGGTAGAATTCCCCTAAGCTAGAGAGCAAAGCCCTTGGAGCTGGTGGCTGTGTGCTGTAGGGCGAGACACACGAGCAGCTCAGGGTGGCTGCCTCAGGCCATGCAGCAGCCCATAAAGGTGTGAGAGAGGACTCTTGCTCTGCCAACAAGCAGCTGGGAGGCTGGAGAGTCCAGTGCTGGCTTTCCTGTGGGGCTGTGTGACTCCTCAGTGTCCCCCAGCCCCTGACTGCCCTCTCCCCCCAGGCCGGCTGCATGTACGTCCACGGAGGGGTGGTCAACATCCAGGAGAACAAACGGACTGGCTCCCTCTTCAAAATGTGGCTGGTGGTCCCCAGCCTGCTGGAACTGTCCTGGGAGAAGCTCCTGGAATACTTCCCTCACCTAGCAACCCTCTCCAGATCTCAGCTCTTGCACCTTGGACTGACACAGGGCCTGGTGGAGAGACTAAAATGAGAGCAGCTCCCAAGCCCTGCTGGGGTCCAGGAGCCCCCTTCTCACCACCCCCACCCCTCTATTTATGGATGCTGTGGATGGTCTGGCTGAGAACATGGAGGAACCTGCTCAAGGCCTTACTCAGCAGCTGCATCGATGCCTTTCTAGGGATTTGTACTTCTCAGTTGGAAAAACAACCCCAAATCCACCTTTTATTTAAGGAGCTGAAAGTGCCGCCAGAAACCAGCCCTGACTCCCCAGCAGTCACCATCACTCTCAGCAGCACGGGCTTCTGACCTACCTGGGGAGGGAGGAGGAGCCTCAGGAGAGGCTGAGGCCAGGCCCAGTCGAGCTGTCTCCAGCCAAGGACGTGCAGTGCAGACCAAACACCCGCCTATTCTGGGGCCTTGGAGAGGACTGGCCCCTCACCCAGCACCCTGCTGAGCTCTCCCTCCATCAAACCAGCAGCTCCTGCCCCTTGAAGGCTTTGCATGTGTTCCCTGGGCACGGGCCCAGCTCTCCAGGAGCTGCAGCAGGCAGCTGGAATGTTGCAGAGGGCAGGGAGCCCAAGCTTTGCCTCTGCAGCTTTGCTGGGGCAGTGGTTGGAAGCCATCTCCTGCCTGTGGGCCTCACACCTTTTCATATTGAAAGGTTGGCTTGCAAGACTGGTTAGAAGTTGCCACTTTACTGGACTACTGTGTAGTTTACTGGGGAAGGGAGGGAAAGGTTTTACTAAACTGATAATTTTGGGAGGGTTTTAACCCTTTCTGCTTACCTGAGCTAACAGCCTGGAGGTTTCAGAGCTGGCTTTTAACCTGCACTTGGGTGTGAGCCACCCACGGCAGCTGCAGTCCTGCTTGTCACCATCTAACATGTCCCTGTAAAGCTCTTTGGTTTCCTTCCTCCCACAGCTTGGCCTTTGGCTGCTTAGCTTCACGTCCCTCTGGGGGTGGAGGAATGGTTCTGCTGTCTGTGGTTTGGATCTGCAGCCTGGCAACTCCTGGAGCTCTCATCCCAGGAAACACAGCATCAAAGAGGAAAAGAAGAGGGGGAGGGAGGGAAGCTCTCCAGCTCTGCCCAGGCAGGGAAGTCCAGCTCCTCTCTTGCTGTGCTTCCTGTACTGGGAAACTCACTCTGGAGCCAGCTGGCAGTGGCCCTCCACCTCTGAGCAGCTGCCCTCAGCTGGCAGCAGGTTTATGCTAAACCCTTCCCCTTTGCAGACCATTTTTAAGTGCCTTTTGTTTGGGTTTTCTGGCTGTTTGTTTGTTTTTAACTCAGCTTTCCTGGGCCCTTCCCTTCCCCTCAGCCAAGGCCAGGCTCAGGCTCCAGGGGTTCACAGTTCCTGTTCAGAGCTTGCATTTCTGTTCAGTAAACCCCAGCCTCATCTCCCTGCTGTGGGTGTGAGCATGGGGAACACCTCCTCCTGCTCTTCCCTGCTCCAGTGCTCAGCTTCCCTTCTCCTTGGGGGTGGATTCTCCCCCCTCCTCCTGTAGCCTCAGTTGCTGCTTTGGTTTTTCTGTCAAGGCCTAGACCAATAAAGCTTGGGCAGCAGAGCAGCAGCAGTCTCTGGTGCTTTGGACCACAGAAACTGGTGGCAGCTCCTCCTAGCTCTGTTGTCCCTGTCCCTGTTGCACCCTTGCAGGGCCCCCAGCTCTGTTCCCTCAGCTGCTCCTCACAGGACTCGTGCTCTAGACCCTTCCCCTCTGCTGGTTCTTCCCTTCTCCCCTCATCACCAAGGCAGTATTAAAGTCACTCAAAGCTGGGTCTGTCAGTGTCCCTAAGCTCTAATGCCCTCCCCTTGCTCTGGTAGCCTGGGGGCAGCCAGGAGCTGTGACCTGGCAAGAGGAAGGGTGGTGGGTGTTGGTTTGGGCACAGCTGGCCTCAGCCCAGCTCCACCCTGACACCTCTAGCACCTTCACTTCATCTTAGCTTCAAATCATGACCTGGAACATGTTGAGCCAGCCAGGCAGGCCAGGACACACTATGCCACACCAGGTCACTGCTAGGGCTCCCAGACAAGTGCTTCCTTCCAAGGTCTGATACTCCATCAGCCCAAGACACCTACTTTGTCCTCTCACCTCACCCCCTGGTGGCTCTCTCCCGAGGGAGATGAGCCAGGCCCTAGCCTGTCACACTTCACAGCCTGCAAACAGCACCAGGAGCATCCCTCACCCCCTTGAGGGCCTCTTAAAGACCTCTGAGCAAGGATGGGCCAGGGCCACAGCTTCCCAGCATGGTAGGGGCTGGAAGGAACCTCTGGGAATCATCCAGTCCAACCCCCTGCTCCAGGAGGGGCACCCCCAGCAGCTTGCCCAGGGTCACCTCCAGCTGGGCTTGGAATCTCTCCCCACAAGGAGACTCCACAGCCTCTCTGGGCAGCCTGGGCCAGTCAGCCACACCAGCTGGAAACAAGAGCTTAGGGAAGGTCCTGGAGAGAGCTGGAGCCCACAGCCATCCTACTGCTGGCTCTGTCTCCATGGCAGGGTGGTGATCTCCCCTGCCCCCTGCTCAGTGCCACCCCAGTGCTGTCCTGCTCTTGCTCTTGGGGGATGTTGGCTCCAACTGAGCCATGGCCAATGCCCACCACCCACCACACTGAGCCCCAGCCTTGCTGGGCCATCACCCCAAGACCATCACTGACCTGGGTGGTGGCCACAGAGGGGCCCAGAGAGGTGACCAAAGGCTGCTTTCAAGGAGAAACAAACTTGTTTCTGATTTGTACAAAACTGCTTTAATCACAAACAGCTCAAAAATACTTTTTGGTGCATTTCTAGTACCAGCAAGAAGCTCTCTGTGATCCCCAGACCCTAGTCCCTTCCAGGCCCAGGGTCACCCTCTGCCTGGAAGGGTGAAAGGCTCTTCTCAGGCACCTTCTCCCAGTGCAACATGTCCTAGGGGACAGATCTGTCCCTGAGACCACACAGAAACCTCCTTCCAGACCCTCCACTAGGGACAGTTTCCCTTCCAGCCACACAGGCATGGGCTGGAGATACCTCTGAAGTGCTCCTGGAGGTTCCTCCTTGGTTCAGGAGTGCTTCTGTGGCCACCACCCTTCCCCCCACTGGAGCTCCACTGGCACCCCACTGAGGGAGCCTGGCAGCAGCAGGAGCTTCAGCAAACGATGCTTCCAGACCAGAGCCAGCCCCAGCCGAGTCCCTGAGACATCAGATAACACCTTGATGGGCAGAGTCCAAACCTCAGCAACCACTGGGTGATGGGGCAAAGAAGTAGACAGCCAGGAGGATGAAGTAGACCATCACCAGCACCGTGCCTAGGACAGAGAGCAGGGTGGAGGTGGTTACTCCCTGGAGCAAGGTTGCTTTGAAGACCTTCTGGTGTGGTGTGGACTAACCAACCCTAGAGGACCTCCATGGTCCTCTGCAAAATCTCCATCAAGAAGGGCTCAAAAGTCCCCCTGAGGGTAAAAGGGGAGAGCCCCTCCTTGGAGCTGCTGCAGGGTGGCAGCTCCAGCACCTCCAAGGTGGGCAACCAAGACTCCAGAATTATTCAGGCCACCACACGCCAAGAGTGGCAGCAGCAAGAGGTGAGCCCAGGGCTGTCTCCAGGAGCCTCCCACCCCACCAGCCCATGGAAGGAGGTTACCCCAAGTCCCACAGCAGCCTCCTGGGCAAGTGGTCACCTTGGAAGTAGTCACATTTGCCATCCATGAAGATGTAGTTCATGAGCACCACGCTGAACATGCTGGCGTAGACGTGGAGGTCGCTGAAGACAAGGGTGAAGTTGGTTGGCTGTGGGGCAGAGAAGAGGTGGGGGTTGTGGCCAGCCAGGACAGCCATGGCTGGAGACTTGCATGTCACCCCTTGAACTCCCTCTGCCACGTGTCCCCAGGGCTGGGGACAGCATCAACCAAGGCAGGAGATATCTGACCCCAGCTTCTCCTGCCCTGCAGAGGAGAGAAGGCACTGGGGACAGCAGCTGGGTGCTTGCTCCTTCTCATGGTGTCCTGCATGTCCCCAGCCCCAGGAGGGAGGCCACCCTGGGGCTGTCCAAGGGCTACTCACATAGAAGATGGTGAAGAGCACCAGGATGGGGATCTGGAGCATGCAGACCTGGACAGCAATGCAGTTCCCAATTTCGATGCTGAGGAGGACAGAGAGGTTAAGAGCCACCAAGGGCCAGGTCTCCTGCAGCCCTTGGGGTCACTCAGCTTGGGGTGAGAACAAATCTAGCTTGGGGAACCAAGCCATGGAACCCAGCCTAGTTCTGGCCTCATTTTCTGGGTGGCTTCAAGTCCTACTTGAGGGCAAGTTGGCAGGGACCTGACCCAGCAGTGGAAGGAAGTTGTGCAGCCTATCACTGGGCTGGAGGAGGACACCCCAAAAACCCCCATCCTTGGAGCCATCTCACCTCAAACTCAGGTTGTTCTGCAGAGCAAACTGGATGCCATTGACAATCTCTGGCAGCTCAGGCACCATGGCCAGCACAGTGACACCAATGAAGTACTGCAGGGAGAGGTGACATCAACGCATGCATGGCTTGATCCTCCTGACCACATCCCAGCTGGGGGCAACCAAGCTCCACGGTACATGGAGCATCTCAGCACCTTTCCCCTGACTTTAAGGGCTCAACCCCACCACCAGGGCAGGTTTCCATCCCACCCAAAGCTGGCTCCCCACCCTTCCCTTGCTCACCTGTGAGATGGTGGAGTTGGTGAGGATGGGGCTGATGTGCTCCGTGGCCAGGTCAGCACAGGCTGACATGCAGAGCGTGGAGAGCAGGAGGATAAGCAGGGCCCTCCAGCGAGACCAGTGCACCACTGCACTGTGGTGGTGGCCAGGCACTGTGGGGAAGAGCAGAGACAGTGGTGGGACACCTCGAGGTGGCAGAGATCTGGCCCTGCAGGCAGGACAGCCCACGGTTTGGGGACACTTACTGTGACAGTCGCTGATGTGGATGTCGTAGATGTGCGAGTGAGTTTTCAGGGTGAAGAAGAGACCAATGAGGTAGGCAGCAGGGAGCAGGAGGGACACTGTGTACACCAGGGGCCTGGGGGACATGGGTGACACCTGCTCAGTGCCACCAGAGTCTGGCATGGAGACCCCAGGGGAGGTCTCCTGGGGCTGGAGGAGAGCCCTTCCCTGGGTGGGGGCAGAGAGAGCATCTGGGAGGGATGGGAGACCATGCCCAAAGCCAGGAGGTGCCACCCCAATGCGGGGACAGCCCTGTCCCTGCCCCAGCAGACACTCACTGGACGTGACTGTAGTAGAGGGTGCCGTTGTTCTCCATCTGCAGAGAGAGGACACCTGTCATCAGGAGTGCAGGGGACAAGGGACAGCCCTGCTGCCGCCACCAAAAGCAGGAGCCAGGTGGCCTCAGAGCATCCCCAACTCCAACCCCACAGCAGTTGGGGGCTCCATGTCCCCACTCACCAAGTCAAAGTGACAGTTGTGGCAGAGGTAGTGGCCCAGTGGGTTCTGGGTGACGTTGTGGCACTCACCACACACCAGCTTCCCATACACCTTGGAGAAGAGAGTTGGGGCAAAGACACCTGCAGGGGATGGAGGGACACAGGGTGGGCACCCAATGCAGGTGGGACCACCCCAAAGCTGGGGACAGCCCTAACCCAACCCCACCCCACCTCACCTCCCACGGAGAGGAAGAGCAGTGCTGAGCTGACCCCCGCCGAGCGGCTGTTGAACCGTTGCTCCTGGTGCCTGATGCCCCCAATCACCATGCACAGACCCTTGGGGATGGAGAAGACCCCACCAAACAACAACCACCACCACCACCACACACCCAAGAAACAACCAAACCACAAAATCCCATCAGCTCTTTGCTGGCAGCATCCTCCCAGCTCTCCACAGAGACCTGGGTGCTCTTCTGCCAGCAGGATGCCACCCCATCTCACCGGGACGAGGAGGACACAGCCCACCAGGGTCCCTGTCAGGGCTGACTTGACGATCTCTGCGTAGCAGCGGTTGCCCTCCCGGGAGCCCTTGATGAGGGCAGTGATGTAGAAGGTGAGCTCCGTGATGGAGCCGAAGGTGGCGTTCACCACCGCCCCCACCGCAAAGTTGCTCTGGGCTGAGATGCTGGAGGAGAAGGAGGGTGTCAGAGGAGGTGGCAAGGTGTCCTCACCTGGCCACTGAGCGTCCCTCCTGTCACCACTCACCTGGCAATGGCCATCCCAATGTAGTAGGAGAGAGGCATGATGGAGAGCAAGGCCAAGGTGAACTTGAGGGAGGAACTGGTCAGGTGGTTGTGGCTGTCCACATAGCCCAGCACCAGCGTCACCAGCACTAAGGGCAGCAGGTCTGGGGTTGGCTGGTCAAGGAGGTGACCGAGGTGGGGTGGGATTTGGGGTCAGCCTCCCCACCACCCCACTCCCCCACCAAAGGATACTGACAGCAAAGACGTTGATGCCATCCACGGCGTATTTGTAGTAGTAGGGGTTGAGGGCACGGTAGCAGCAGACGATCACCTCCCCCTCCAGGGGCACCTCTGTCTGCAAAAGGACAAATGGGTGACACCACTCTGACCATCACTCCCCACCCCAAAACCCACCCGGGAGCAGGGTGCAGGACCCTCACTCCCCCCACAGAAGCACCCACCATCCTCAGGCGCCGGACGAGGACCCGCTCGGGGGGCAGCAGCAGGACGCGGGTGATGGTGCGGGCGCTCAGCTTGGCCACGGGGATGAGGACGATGAGGAGCCAGGTGATGACACACACCAGCCCTTGGGCCACCACCAGCAGTGGGTAGCCCAGGCACAGCCACACCACACTGCTGGCACGTTGCTGCAGACAGGTGACCGCCTTTAGGGTTTGCCCCCCATCTCCTGCCCAAGACACCCATCCCCAGGTGGAGTAGGGGCACTCATGGGTGCCATCTCCACCACATTGGGGTGCTCCTGGGGTGTCACCGTGTCCAGCATAGTGTTTACCCAGTGTTCAGAGTCCAGCCAGCACCGTCGGCTCCAGCGGCGTGGGATGGGGCCACCAAGGAGGGCTGAGCTCTCCCCTGCGCTGCTTGACTCTGCACCAGCCTCACAGGCACCCAGTGCCTGGTGAGATTTGGGGACCTGAGGGAGATGGAGGGCATCAGGGGGTGGCATGGGACACCCCAACCATCACCCATGGGGCTCCCCCAATTCAGGGTGTGCCCTTACCTCCACTTTCTGGATCACTTTGCCAAAGGGCCAGAGGAAATACCCAGCCAGGTCCCAGCAGAGATGTCCTGTGGGGACATGAGCATCAGCTCCCTGGGGGGACACATCCTCTCCAGCTACAGGGCCACCCCATGGAGGAGGGACCCAGGAGATCCCAGCACTCATTGGTGCCATTTGGGCTCACCCAGGAGGCTCAAGGCTTACCCAAGCCTTTGCATAGAGGTCCTAGCTTTGGGACTCACCATAAGGAGCCCCCACAATGGTGATGAACATCACAGCAGCCACAAGGACATAGAGGAGCGAGAGCCACCAGCCAAAGAGCAACAGGTAGAGAACATTCCCACACGTCACCATGGACCCTGCAGGAGGGAAGGCGTCAGATGGGACCCTCACCACCTGCACCACCTCAAACCCACAGTGCCAGCACACAAGGTGCCCCCAGGACCAGCAGGCACCTCCAGAGCCCCGGATGACGTTGAGGTCAGAGTAGAGCTCCTTGACAATCTCTGATCTGTCCTCCCAAGGCCGTTCCGTGACGTGACTCTTCCACTTCTTGAAGCCGAACTGCAGAGAGGGTTGTATTTTTGGGGGGAGAGGCAGAGGTAGATGGAAAGGAAGAAAAAAAGAAAACCTATTCTAACCATCCCAGGTGGGATGTGCCCCCACCCATGCCACAGACACCCACCTTGTAGTTATTGGAGAGCTTGTTGGCCTCCACAGCGTTCTCGGCTGTCAAGGTGGTTTTCACCAGGCAGCTCTCACAGACCTCCTCCGAGTACTGCTGGCAGCAGGACGAGGGGCACATAGCTGTGGGCAAGATGAGGGGTGACAGGGGGTGTGGGACCCCTCCCCTGTTGGGCCCCGTGTCCAACCCGTCCCGCGGTCAACCTACCCGAGGGAACACGTGGACAATGGAGGTGGCAGCTCAGGTCACCCTGCACGTTGTTGATGGTGGCACAGTGCCGGTCGCAGAGAGAGCTCCGGCGGGGGCCATCGCTGTCACCTCGGGGCTCGGTGGCCTTGGGGACATCTGGAGGTGGTGGTGGGAACAGATTAGAGTCCCACTGGGGGTGTATTCTGCCCGGACTCAGCACCACAGGACACTGGGTGCTGCGCTGGAATGTCACCCTGGTCCCTGAACCCCGGAGGGGACTCAAAGAGCTATCAGGGCGGTACCCAGGTGATGCTCAGGAGGGGAAACACCCCCCGGGGTGCCCGGTAGGATGCTTGGGGTCTAAGGGAAGGGGGGGGGGCTGGGGGACAAAGACCCCCCTCCCCAGTGCCCGGCAGGGTGCTCGGGAGATGGGGAAGGGCCCCACCACGGGTATCTGGTGGGATGCTCAGAACCTGTGCGGAGAAGGACCCCTCCCCGGTGTCTGGTAGGATGCTCAGGCCCTGGAGGACTAGGAATCCCACCTGGTGCCCGGTAGGTTGCTCGGGACCGGGGAGAGGAGAACCCTCCCTGATGCCTGGTAGGATGCTCAAGACAGAGTGGGGAAGGACCCCGCCGGTGCCAGGTAGGATGCTCGGAACAGGGAGGGAGGAACCCCCCGGTGGCATGCCCGGGACCCGTGGGGAAGGACTCCCCTCCGTACCCGGTAAGATACGTGGGACCTGGAAGAGAACCCCCCCTCCCAGGAGCCGCCGGTGCCCGGTATGATGCTCGGGAGGAGCATCACCCCCCCACACACACACACTCCCCCCTCACCGGACGCATCCTGCCCGCAGCAGCAGCGACGGCGGCGACCGGACTCGCTCTCGGTAGCCATAGCAAGGGCTGCAGTAATCCCGAAACCGGTGATGCTCTGGGTCCGGCCCAGCTCGCCGGTATTTAACGGGAAGCGCCGGGCATGCGCGGGGGGCGCCCCCGGGAGCCGCCCCCTTTCTCTCCCTATCCCCGTATCTATCCCTTCCCACCGGGAGGGGCCAGGACCCACCTGTGTCCGCCGGGAACCGGGACGCGATTACTAACGGGGGAGCGCGGGGTGGGGTCGGGGTGCGCGGTATATCGGGGGCGCGCAGGGATCGGGGGGCGCGGTGCATCGGGGACAGGGGTGTATCGGGGTGCACAGGGCTACGGTGAGCGGTGTATCAGGGTGCATAAGGACCAAAATGCGTGGTGTATCGGGGTACAGAAGGACTGGGGTGCGCAGTGAATTGGGGTGCAAAGGGCTAGAGTGTGAAGGAATGGGGGTACACGGGGACAGAGGTGCACGGTGTAGCTGGGTGTGCAGGGATGTGGGGTGCATAGTGTATTGGGGTGCAGAGCCCAGAGTGCGTGGTGTATCGGGGTTCACAGGGACAGGGGTGTGTGCTGTATTGGGGTGCATGGTGTATTGGGGTGCACAGAACCCAGAGTGCGTGGTGTATCGGGGTACACAGGGGCAGGGGTGTGCAGTGTATTGGGGTTCATGGTGTATTGGGGTGCACAGAGCCCAGAGTGTGCAGTGTATTGGGGTACACAGGGGCAGGGGTGCACAGTCTACTGGCATGCAGAGAGGTCAGAGTGCACAGTATATTGGGGTACACAGGGGAGGGAATGTGGAGGTTCGGGGTGCACCATGTATTGGGGTGCACTGGGATGTGGGGTGTGGGGGGCTGAGGTGTGCAGGAACAGGGGGTGTGGTATATTGGGGTGCCTAAGGATCAGGGTGTGTGGTGCACTGGAGTACATGGGGACCAGGGTGTGCAGTGTATGGGGGTACACAAGGATTGGGGTGCTCAAGGTGTATCACGGTACACATGGATGGGGATATAGGGGAACAGGCTGTGCAGTGGATTAGGGTACACAAGAATAGGGGTGCCTGGGCACCAGGGTGTGTGATGTATCAGGGTACACAGGGACTGGGGTGCACAATGTATTGGGGTTCTGTGTGTACTTTTGGGGTTACACATGGATTAAGGTGTACAATGTATTGGGGTACCCAGGGACTGGGGTTCACAATGTATTGGGTACCATATGGTTTATTGGGGTTCACAGGGACTGGAGTGAAGCCCAGAGAAGCTGCAGCTGATGGCTTGGACTGGAGTGGCTGATGGCTGAGCCCAGAGTGGTGGGGAATGGAGACAAATCCAGCTGGTGACTGGCCACAGGAGGTGTTCCCCAGGGCTGTGCTGGGGCCAGTTGTTTGACATCAAGGGCACCCTTAGTCAGTTTGCAGATGACACCAAGCTGGTGGAAGTGTTGAGCTGCTGAAGGGTAGGAGGCTCTGCAGAGGGATCTGGCCAGGCTGGATCCATGGGCCAAGGCCAATGGGATGAGGTTCAACAAGGCCAAGTGCTGGGTCCTGACCTTGGCTCACAACCACCCCAGGAGTGCTCCAGGCTTGGGGCAGAGTGGTTGGAGAGCTGCTGGGGGAAAAGGACCTGGGGGTGTTGGTCAAAAACAGGCTGAAGCTGAGGCAGCAGTGCTCAGGTGCCAGAGCACAAGTGTTGTGAGCAGCAGCTGAGGGAACTGGGCTTGCTTAGCCTGGAGAAGAGAAGGCTCAGGGGAGACCTTCTGGCTCTCTGCAACTCCCTGAGAGGAGGCTGGAGCCAGGTGGGGCTTGGGCTGTTCTCCCAGGGGACAAGTGATAGGAGAAGAGGAAACAGCCTCAAGTTGCACGAGGGGAGGTTTAGGTTGGAGATGAGGAACAATTTGTTCCTGGCAAGGGTTGTGAAGGCCTGGCTCAGGCTGCCCAGGGCAGTGGTGGAGTCCCCATCCCTGGAGGGGTTTCCAAGCCCTGGTTTAGTGGCATGAGGATGTTGCTGGGTCAGCAGCTGGACTCAATGATCTGAGGCCTTTTCCAACCCAAATGATTCTACCATGCCATGAACCCTGGTCCCTGAGCCTCCCTGCTCAGTACAGCGATGGACTGGGTGCTGCTGAACCCTCAGGATAAACCCAAACGAGTGCTTGAGGAACCAAACTCATTTAATCTGGGACCAAAATGAGCCAGTTTGTTCTCAGACCCTCAGCAAAACCCTGTAGCTCCCTGGGGATGGAGAATCACCAGAAACAAACAGTTCACAGCAAAAAAACCCAAAGAGGTAAAAAGTGTCCCAGGCACAGCACAAACCCTACTAAAACCTAGCTACAGACCCTTCTAAATCATGCACTTGTCAGAAGTTACACCAGGCTCTTCCTCTCCCACCCTCTTTTGGCAAATATTAAACAATCTTTCCTTGAAACAAACTCAAGTGTTGTTTTTTTCCCCCACAAGACACATTCCCCCCCAACAAAAGCAAGGACTTCAAAAGCTGGTTGGTTCACCCAGCCTGGCCTCCTGCTGAGGTGCTGAAGCCACATGCCAGTCTGTAAGGACCCCAAAGTAAGAGGTTATTGGCCCAAAAAAAGAGCTGGGAGCAGTAAAAATCAGTAGGAAAGCAAAGGCTGGGTGAGGCTGTGGGGTACCAGAGGCAGCTGGTACCTCAAAGCTCCCAACCTTGCAAAGAGGGATGGCAGCCCAAGAGTGTCCTCCAGGAGACAAATACAAACCAGATCCTCACTCACATCAGCAAGGCCAAAGTGCTTTTCTCTGTCCTTCCAAGCCCCAGCACATCTCCTGGGTCAGGAAACTCCAATACTGGACACCAAAAACCAGGATAAAAAAATCCATTTTTTTTTTCTCCTCCATACTAAACCAAACCCAAATGAGCCTGGACTTCATGGAGCCTGAAGCTGGCCTGGCTGCTGTCTCCTTCCAGGTGATGGCTGTGAACCCCCTCAGGAGGCTTCCCCAGCCCTCAGAGGTGGCTGGGTTTTAGTCCCAAGATCAGTTCTGTCATGGATACATGGAACAGAAACAGCAAAGGCTTTGAAACTTGATTCCTTCAAGGGAGGAGCCAGGAAGAAAGGACTCTGAGGAGAAGGTCTTAAAAATACCAACATGATGATGAGAAACACAAGGCAGAGGTGAAATGATGCCATTTNGCTGGATCCATGGGCCAAGGGCAATGGGATGAGTTTCAACAAGGCCAAGTGCTGGGTCCTGACCTTGGGTCACAACCACCCCTGGAGTGCTCCAGCCTTGGGGCAGAGTGGCTGGAGAGCTGTTGGGGGAAAAGGTCCTGGGGTGTTGGTCAAAAACAGGCTGAAGCTGAGGCAGCANAGGCAGAGGTGAAATGATGCCATTTGAATGGAAGGATGCTGCTTGCTGTGTCCTGCTCCTTGCAGCCACCATCCCCCTGGGGATGTTATTCTCCAAAGATCCACAGCACGTTGACTCCTGACAAGCCCAGGTTGACACGGCTGCAAAAGCAGGAGGGATCATGGTGAGCAGCTACAGCTTGTGACTTAAGGTAGACTTCTAGAGCACAAGTGTTGTGAGGAGCAGCTGAGGGAACTGGGCTTGCTTAGCCTGGAGAAGAGGAGGCTCAGGGGAGACCTTCTGGCTCTTTGCAACTCCCTGAGAGGAGGCTGGAGCCAGGGGGGGCTTGGGCTCTTCTCCCAAGGAACAAGTGATAGGAGAAGAGGAAACAGCCTCAAGTTGTGCCAGGGGAGGTTTAGGTTGGAGGTGAGGAACAGTTTCTTGCTGTCAAGGGTTGTGAAGGCCTGGCCCAGGCTGCCCAGGGCAGTGGTGGAGTCCCCATCCCTGGAGGGGTTTCCAAGGCCTGGAGATGTGGTGCTGAGGGCCATGGGTCAGTGGTGACCTGGCAGTGCTGGCTTAATGGTTGGACTCAATGATCTCAGAGATCTTTCCCAGCCTCTCTGATTTGATGGTGTTAACCCCACTATTATCACCCTGCTGTAAGGATTTCAGTTTGAAGTGCCCCCAGCCAAGGCCCCACCCACACCATGGTGACCCTCAGCATGGGCACTCACCCCAGCATCCCAGACTCCTTTGTCTTTATGATGTACAGGAACATGAGCAGGGTATGGAACATGTTGTTTCTGCCCTGAATCCAGAGGAACAGAAGACAGAAAACACATCACTGAGGAGAAACCACTGCAGTGTTTCAAGCAGAACCAGTGACCCCAGAGAATAAGACTGTGAAATAGCTTCCTGGGGTGGGCTGGTAGCCTTGGGGCCTAATACTGTAGTCAGTTAGGTAGAGACCAAAGGTGAGTTTTGACCAGATTATCATCTCCAAATACTTGAAATTCTGGAGATTTTGGGGAAGCAGAGATCCAGAGATCAATACAAAATTGAGATTTGCAGGAGAATGACCTCAACAGGCTGAGAATTGGGGGAGAGGAACCTTGTGAAGTTCAACAAGAGGAAGTGCAGAGTGCTGCACACGAGGAGGCATAACCTCATGGACCAGGAGAGGTTAGGGATTGAGCTGCTGGAAAGCAGCTCCATGGAGAAGGACCTGGGAGTGCTGGGGGACAACAAGGTCACCATCAGCCAGCGATGTGCCCTGGTGGCCAAAAAGGCCATTGGTCTCCTGGGGTGCATGAAGAAGAGTGTGAGCAGCAGGGCAAGGGAGGTTCTCCTGCCCCTCTCCTCTGCCCTATTCAAACCACAGGTGGAGACCTGGCTCCAGTTTTGGGCTCCCCAGGTCCAGTTCTCCAAGGAACTGCTGGAGAGAGTCCATTGGAGGCTAGAAAGATGCTGAGGGCACTGGAGCATCTCTGGCAGGAGGAAAGGCTGAGAGCCCTGGGGCTGCTTAGCCTGGAGAAGAGCAGCCCCACAGGGGAGCTGCTCAATGCTCAGCAAGAACTGAGGGACAGAAGGCAAGAGGCTGGGGCCAGACTCTGCTCAGTGGTGCCCAGGGACAGCCCAAGGGGCACTGGGCACCAACTGGAAGCCAGGAGGTTGCAGCTGAGCAGGAGAAGAAGCTTGTTTGGTGTGAGGGTGTTGGAGGCCTGGCCCAGGCTGCCCAGAGAGGCTGTGGAGTCTCCTTGTGGGGAGAGATTCCAAGCACAGCTGGAGGTGATCCTGCTCTGGGTGCCCATGATCTCTAAAGGTCCCTTCCTACCCCCACCATGCTGGGATTCTGTAATTTTGCTAGTGGTCAGTTCCCAAAAAAACACCCCAAAATCCAAGCTGCCTGTTGCAGTCAGCAGGAGAAGACCTCTCCCAGCATGGTACCTTGGGCAGGTTGTAGATGTGTCGCTGGTAGATCAGCTCATAGTGGGGAGGGTTGATGCTGCTCTGGTGGATGCAGAACACGTTTTCATTGGAAGTGTCTGAGAATGAACAGTTGAAATGCTGATGAGGAGTTTGAAGTTGCTGATCTGATCCTAGAGGCAAAGAACAGCAGTAAGCATGTAAGAGCAGTCCATGCAAGCAGCAGTACCTGGTTTATCTGGTGTCTGCACAAAGTGCTGGGACGTGAAGGTTTTGCCGTCGGGGTACTTGGGGTGAGGCGGCAGCCGGGAGTCCAGGTAAGTGCAGAACACGTGCATGATGATCTGGGCAAAGAGAAAGGAAATTCCTTCAGTGTCCTGGGAAATACAGCTGCTGTCTTGCTGTCATCTCAGCAATTAGTGACAGTGTTTGGCTGTTTTAGTGATGGCTCTGTGCTAGCTGCGAGGATTTAGCTGAGATGTTGAGATATAGCTTCACTGACGCTGCACCTAGAGAGGAAACTGTTCCTCTTGCCTCATGAAGGGGAGAAATGATCTAGAGAGGGATCTGGCCAGGCTGGATCCATGGGCTGAGGCCAATGGGATGAGGTTCAACAAGGCCAAGGGCTGGGTCCTGACCTTGGCTCACAACAACCCCAGGAGTGCTGCAGGCTTGGGGCAGAGTGGCTGGAGAGCTGCTGGGGGAAAAGGACCTGGGGTGTTGGCCAACAGCAGTTGGAGATGAGGCAGCAGAGTGCCCAGGGGGGCAAGGAGGCCAAGAGCATCCCGGTTTGGATCAGCAGTAGTGTGGCAGCAGGAGCAGGGCAGGGATTGTCCTCCTGGGCTGGGCACTGGGGAGGCCACAGCTCCAATCCTGGGCTCAGCTTTGGGCTCCTGACTCCCAGAAGGACAGGGAGGTGCTGGAGTGTGTCCAGAGAAGGGCAAGGAAGGTGGAGAAGGGTCTAGAGCACAAGTCTTGTGAGGAGGAGCTGAGGGAACTGGGCTTGCTTAGCCTGGAGAATAGGAGGCTCAGGGGAGACTTTAGAGACTGGGCAGGCATTTGGCTTTGTAACAACACCCCAAGAGAAGAGCCTCGAGGACTTGAAGCTTGTCACATCAGGATGTCTCCAAGCACTCACCGAGGAGTCGGTGGGCAGGTCAGTGTCCCACTTACGGCCTTTGAAATCCCCTCCTCTGTTCCAGTGGAAGGAACTCATGCATCCTCCCTGAGAAAGCTCTGCAAGCAGCAAGATTTAGTCAGTCACTGGAGGCTGGCAGTGTCTGGAAGTGGTATTTTATCCTAGTTTCCAGGGTACACAGTAGGAAAAGTTCAGCTAATGAGATGTTTGGTAAGACACTAACAGGGGGAGGGTAAAGTTACAGGATGATTTGGAGTTGTAGTTACTGGATTAAACCCAGCACTTTCCACCCTCAGCATGCAGGAAGAACATGGAAAATAAAGCTTTAAAACACGTTCCCAAAGTCCTGTGTGAATCCTGCATCATTCCATCACTAGCAAAAGGTGTAATGAAACATCTCTCCTGTGTCAGACCTGCTCGCACCCCTGCTGTGGTTCTCTGAACATCTCCACTGAAGGAACACCTGATGCCAGTGACTCTTGACTGCCCTAAGGGAAGTGTCTGAAGTCAGTGTGGGGACCCAGCATACCTTTGATCCTTTCAACCAAATACTCCTGGTTGGGTGTGAGATCCAAATACTGCACCAGAGCATTCAGGGTGGGGATGAGTGGTGCTTTCACCAGTGCTGCCTGCTTCAGGCTGCTGATGCTGGCTTCTGCAACACAACAAGAGCCAGCACAGGTCAGCTGCCACCACCACCAACCTCCAGAGAGCCTTGCTGCAAGGAGCTCTCCTATCTGAGGCACCACCAATAGCCCTAGAAACACTGCACATGTGCTACAACCCCAAAGACTTGTTTCAGTTCCAGTGAAGCAGCTGATGTCTGCTTTACATCACAGCTACAAGGAACCAACATCCACTTGGAGGAGCAGAGGGAGAGTGATGAGGTGAGGACAAGACCAGTGTTTCCACAGGGATCACAAAGGATGCAGCTCTTGGGGAGAGACACTAAAGCAAATAGCCTGGAAAAGGGGAATTGAATTGAAATGCAGCACATCAAGTCCACTTCTTGGTTAAGGGGAGGTAAATCTGAAGCAGTAAGGGAAACAGTTCCTTCAGAATTGTATTGTGATAGGAAAACCAGAACTGAAGATCATCAGACTTTGAAAACTAGGGGGAAGAAAAGGGGAGGGGAAAAAGCAAGAGGAAAAGGGAAGGGGGAAAAGCAAGAGGAAAAGGGAAGGGGGAAAAGCAAGAGGAAAAATAGTTTATGGGTTTTTTTAAAGAAGGAAAAAGGCAGAAAGTAACGTTTCTGACTTTGATCCAAGCCAGGCAGCACTGTGCAACCATCACTACTCCCAGAAAGCCCTAGGAAGAACTCTGCAGAACCTTGACACAGACCATACCAACACAGAGCAGGAACAGAATAGGACATTTAATGGACTTCCTTTATCCACCCCCTCTCCAGCGCCCAGCTCTGGAGCTGCTGCGCCTCCAGCAACCCCCCCAAGCAGCCCAAAGCTACTGCCTCACCCCACCTCCAATCTGCAGCTCTGGGCAGCCCATCCTCCTCAGCTGGGTGCTCACAGACTCCACCTCTTGCACAAGGGGCACCAGAATGGTCTCATTAATCCACTGGAAAAGAAAAAAGGTGAAAATTCAGAAGGTCAGCAGCAACAAAAATATTAAAAGCCCCAACCCTCAGCTTACATCCCAGTAATCACCACTGTTACAGTCACAAAGCTTAACAACAGAAACACTGAAGCCAGCCCCAGAACCCCAGGAAGGCAGGGCTGTTTCAGCAAATCAAGGAGCTGATAAACACTGGGATGAGGTTCAACCAGGCCAAGGGCTGGGTCCTTACCTTGGGTCACAACAACCCCAGGAATGCTCCAGCCTTGGGGCAGAGTGGCTGGAGAGCTGCTGGGGGAAAAGGACCTGGGGGCAGGGTTGGTCAACAGTGGCATCTTGGCTTGGGTTAGCACTTGGCCTCGTTGAACCTCATGCCATTGGCCTTGGCCCAGGGACCCAGCCTGGCCAGATCCCTCTGCAGATCCTTCTACCTTCCTCCACCAGAACATTCCTACCCAACTTGGTATTGTGACAAAGTGACTGAGGGTGCCCTGAAGTGCCTTTGTTTGTCATTCCAAGGTGGATGAATGTCACAGCAGAACAGAAAACACCAAGGGCAGGTTGAAAACCCAGCTGAGAGCTCCCCTCTTACACGTGCTGGGTTTGGATCTCCTCCTGCACACCAAGGTGCTTTTCCACTCTGCTGTGCTTGCTGTCAAAATGCAGAGAGCCCTTAGAGAGGAGACTCACGTTTCTGAACTTGGCAGTCCAGGAATCCATGTGATCAAGGAGCTGTCTGTTCATTGTCACCCGTGCCCACACCTGGGGAAAGGTTTATGGAAGAATTGAACAGAATACAAAGAGGTTTGAATTGTTGAAGGTCTGTGGCAATTTCTGCTCCATCACATCATTCAAAAGCACATTATTCCTCACATTCTTCTACACCTCCTGGCTGTATCATGTGAATTCTCCAGCAGCTCCACATATAACACTCCCACTCTTCTTTACTCATGGCACAATCATCCTGTGTGAGCCCCAACTCAGTTTTAAGCTCTCTGCTCCATCAGGATAACATGAGTTGGAATTTAGAATCAATTTAAGAGGTATCTGAACTGCAGCTTCCTCAGGTTAATGTAGGAAATACAGAAAATCCACCAAATTCAGTTGAAGCCACATGTGTTCTACTCCTCCCCATCAGACTCCTTCCAGGTGCAGGTATAAAAGCTTTGTGCTTTCCATCCTTCAGCTGCTCTACTGAATTACACACAGGTCAGTTCCAACTCACCCTTTACCTCAGGATGTACTGTATCCAGAGTACTCCAAGGGCAACCAAAATTCCCTGTCTGAAAGTCCATCTTCAGGGACTGAAGATGGTTTGATGCTAGAGGATTTCTCCCTCTCCCACATTTTTGACACAGCTCCAACCCAAACCTTTGCACAAAGATTGATATTTTAGAGGCCAGTCCCTCTCTCCAGATCACCTTCCTGATGGCTTTACCTCTTCTGCAGCCTGTTTGGAGCTCAGATCAGCTTCATCCTTGTGTGCTGATGGAGCCTGGGACCTGCAAGCCAGCTGGTACTGGAACTTCCTCAGCATCTGGGCGTGGTCTGCCATGGGCCGGCTGTAGTTCCAGAAAGTTGGGCTGCTGGAAGGAGAGCTGGAATCTGAGCTTCCTGAAATGATTTGTTCAATAGAGTCATGTTCAAGGATTGCCAAGGAAGCCTAGAAGCAGCAGCACAGGCAATAGGTCAGCAAAATAAGACTCTGGACAGGAACTGCCAGGAAGCCACATGCTGAAGTCAAGCTCCACACTGATTTCACCCTTATCTCGATGGATTGTCCCCAAGCAGGACAAAAACTGCCTGCAGCTGATTCACCTCTAGCTGAAATCTCCACACTCATTCATCTCAAATCTCACCTCTCAGCAAGGTGATAAAGCCTGTTTAGCATCTTAGCATGCCCCACTCCAGCCAACAAATGCTGCAGGGCCAACCCAGCAGCACACACTTCCATGTTATCCTACCAGCAGGAATACTTTGGAGGAACCTTCTGAAGCTCTTAAGCCCCAGAGGCATGTAGAAACAACTGTGTCCTCCCTCCCATCCCAATTCACTAGCCAAAGCTGTTCCCTGCTTTTACCAAGGTCCCAGGTGACTCCTACAAACAGGTTTATTTACTAGTCCTACACCAGAACCCCTTGCCAACTCTCATCCCCAAAAGGCAAGCTGGAATCACAGCACTGTCAAGGTTCTGGGATCAGATCAATGTATTCACCTAGCTGAACTCTCTGCTGCTTCTCCTCTTCATTCCTCAGGAAGGTGTCCAGTGACTTGAGGTCTGTCATATAGTCCTCCTTGCCAGCAGGAGAGCTGTAGAGAGCTGGGGAGGAGCGGTACCGAGACCTCAGCCCACTGCTTTCCACTGGCCCAACACTGCTGGGGTATGGGGAGCCACTGGGGGATGGGGGACTCAAGCTGGGAACCTTGGGGGAGGAAAAACCAAACACTGGTGTTATTTTAGTTCTACTTTATGTTTCAGTTTCTTGGATTTGCCACCCTGGAACAGATGAGAGGACACCAGGGAAACAGGGTAAACCACAGAAGCAGAAGGGTTGGAAAAGACCTTTGAGATCATGGGGTCTACCCACTCCCACGCTCACCACCAAACCATGGCCCCAAGCAGCACAGCTGCATGTTTTCTGAACGCTTCCAGGCATGGTGATTCCACCACCTCCCTGGGCAGCCTGGGCCAGTGCCTGCTAATCCTCTCTGACAGGATCAGTTCACATCTGACATGCAAAAGGAGCAGCCACACAACTTCCCCACAGGCTGCTGCTCCCATTCCGTGGCATCTGGTACAACACAAGGAGCAGAGTGTACCCTTGGGAGCTCTGCTACTCCTTACCTTACTGTAGCTGCTGTTTGGGGAGTAGGTCACAGCACTGCCATAAGAAGCATTGCTGGACACAGCCTGTGGTTGGGGGCTGTAGCCTGGGATACAACCAGTGGTAAACTTTGGGCTGGCACTAGGGGAGCGAGATGGGCTGTAACTGAGCACACTCTGACCCTGCATGGGAGGAGAAGGGGTTGCAGAGGGCACTTTCTTGGCTGCCAGCTCTCGAGGGGGAGTGGTTTGTACAGCTGCAAAGAGGAAAAGGAGAATTAGCACCCTGGAGGGAGCAGCCCCAAAGCCCCCTCCCTGCTTTAAACACACAAAGGGCTCCTGTAAGGCAACTTTAGAAAGGTGCTAGAAGGGACACTAGAAACACCTGACACCTACAGAATCCCAGACTGGGAGGGGTTGGAAAGGACCTCTGGGATCATCCAGCCCAACCCCCCTGCTCCAGCAGGGTCACCCACAGCAGCTTGCCCAGGGTCACCTCCAGCTGGGCTTGGAACCTCTCCCCACAAGGAGACTCCACAGCCTCTCTGCAAAGCCTGGGCCAGGGCTCCAACACCCTCACACCAAACAAGCTTCTCCTCCTGCTCAGCTGGAACCTCCTGGCTTCCAGTTGGTGCCCAGTGCCCCTTGGGCTGTCCCTGGGCACCACTGAGCAGAGTCTGGCCCCAGCCTCTTGCCCCCAGCCTTCAGCTCTTGCTGGGCATTGAGCAGCTCCCCTGTGGGGCTGCTCTTCTCCAGGCTAAGCAGCCCCAGGGCTCTCAGCCTTTCCTCCTGCCACAGATGCTCCAGTGTCCTCAGCATCTTTCTGGCCTCCACTGGACTCTCTCCAGTAGCTCAGTGAACTGGGGAGCTGAACCCAGCAGTTAAGTCACTGGCAGGAAAAGGGGAAGACTGAGACACAACTCAGGACATATCCTACTGCTTAAGATTTCAGCTAAGTTCAGTTAACCAGGCACTTCATATAACCCAGGGGGCTCCCCTAACCTGTTTCATCAGCTACTCTGCCTGCATTTCTAGAACTCTGAATTTATCTGTGCAAATAAACACAGCAGATCCTTGAACCTTGGTGATGCAGCTTTGCTCTTCTCTGCTTCCCATTTTCTAGCACTAGGAAAGTGCAACACCTACTGTGCTACCACTTTGCTTCTAGTTTATTCACCCTGTCATGTTCTGCTAGAGTTTAGAACCTGGATGTCCAAGAGCTTTCTGGGCTCCTGGTCAGACCTGACACAAGTCTCTCTGTCCCTCTAATGTGGTGCTTGTCACCCAGCATGGTATCAGTAGGAGGTCAAAACTAAATGTACAGCTGCACTGTCTTGCCTTGCTCCTAGTCCCATCCATAGCTTACAAATTCCTTGTCCAGCCTCACAAGGTTTGTGAATTCAACTGCAGGTAATGTAGTTAACTCCTCCTGTCAGAGGAGGTAATTCACAACTCACTCCACTAAAGAATTCTGCTCTGAAGACACCATCTCAAAACAAGCAAACAAACAGAGGTATTTCTGACACCCACCTGCATTCTGCAGCCCCAGCAGGGTCTGCTGGCCAGGACTCATGACCAAGCTGGTTGGTGCCACTGTGTATTTGAAGTACATCCAGAAATCAAACAAGGCATTCAGGCTGAACACAACTGCCAATGCAAGTTCTAGGAGGAACACAGGAGCTGTTAGCAAAAGTTCAGGATGGGGAGTAATAAATTCTTTGCAAAACCAGCCATATAGCCACTGAAAATAAGGATCAATTTGGGCAAGCAGCTAAGATTCCTTCACCTTCTTATGCAAACATGACAAGGGATCATTTCCTTACCTATATCCATATGAAACTGTATTGCTAGAATTAAATATTTAACAATAGATTCTCATTTTCCAAATGAGAGATCTATTACTGCACTGAAGTTCACAGTATTGCCCCAAAATCATCATCTCTCAAATCATCTCTCACACCTCTCATGGTTTCTCTCCCCCTCTGAGCCAGCAGAGTGCCCAGGGGGCAAGAAGGCCAAGAGCATCCTGGCTTGGATCAGCACTAGTGTGGCAGCAGGAGCAGGGCAGGGATTGTCCTCCTGGGCTGGGTTGGTCTCTTCTCCCAAGGAACAAGTAACAGGACAAGAGGAAACAGCCTCAAGTTGTGCCAGGGGAGGTTTAGGTTGGAGATGAGGAACAGTTTGTTCCTGGCAAGGGTTGTGAAGGCCTGGCCCAGGCTGCCCAGGGCAGTGGTGGAGTCCCCATCCCTGGAGGGGTTTCCAAGCCCTGCAGATGTGGAGCTGAGAGACATGGGTTAGTGGTGACCTGGCAGAGTTGGGTCAATGGTTGGACTTGATGATTTTTGAGGTCTCTTCCTACCAAGTGGATTCTATGATTCTATGAAATGCTTCAGCAACTCACCAATATACCAGAGTAGCCAGTTTGTGATGTTGTAATAGGAGCCTAGAAGTTTTCCAGTCCTGAAAAGACAAACCAGAAGTTCCCATTTTGCAGCAGTTAAGCCCCAGGAAATATTTAGGGATGTCCAAAGCAGATGCTTTGTTTGTCTGAAGCAGATGTAACAGTGAACTTACATTTCAGTATATATCATGCCCGCAATAGACACATTAAGGAGTGCCCAGGCCAGGACAACCTTCCTGGCTTCAGTCTCCTTCCTCATCTGGATGGTCCTGTCAATAAGGGAAGTTGCTGGACCCTGTTCTGGTGTCATGATCTGTAACAGCACACACAGAGAAAAGACAAGAGCTGTCAAATTTTAGAAAAGAAAATAGTCAGCACAGGGTTAAAAAAGAAAACGAAGAAGTAATTCAAACCAAATTGCATAAATGGGCTTCACCCTTAGTTACTGAGTTATATTTACAGAATCCCCAAATCCCAGCATGGTTGGGGCTGGAAGGGACCTCTGGGATCATCCAGTCCCAACCCCCTGCTCCAGCAGGGGCACCCACAGCAGCTTGCCCAGGGTCACCTCCAGCTGGGCTTGGAATCTCTCCCCAGGAGGAGACTCCACAGCCTCTCTGGGCAGCCTGGGCCAGGGCTCCAACACCCTCACACCAAACAAGGTGGTTCTTATGTTAGAGATGGAACCTGCTGGGTTCCAGCTGGTGCCCAGTGCCCCTTGGGCTGTCCCTGGGCCCCACATCTCCCCCTGCCCTAAGCTACCCCACAGAGGAGATCCCACAGCTCTACCCGCCACGGCCCTGTCGCACTCCAAGCTCAAAGCAGCTTCTCCTTTGATCCCCCCCATGCAGGCCCGAGGAGCCGGGCGGTGCTGGGACACACACACATACAGAGTCACAATACCTTCCTCAGGGCTGAAGATCCCTGAGGGGAACAGAGAATTCCCCTCAAGAAAGGCAAGGAAACTCTCTTCTCCCCGGCAGTGTAGGGAGAGGACACATGGCGACAGAAGCGCTCTGCGCCTGCGCAAGCGCCGAGGCAGTGTCTGCGCCTGCGCAAGCGCCGAGGCATTGTCTGCGCCTGCGCCGGCAGGGATGGGGTGGGCAGGGCCTGTGGCTATGGGAACAGAGGGCGCCGCGTTTGGGCGGGAAGGGCGCGTAAGGAAGGTGCCGGAGGGCGCCATGTTGGACTGTGTGAGGGGTTGTGTGAGGGTGCGCGTGGCCGGTGCAGAGCCTCATGTTGCCTTGTTGTTCTGAGTTACTTTTCTTGCTGAGTTAATTGTTTGCACATAGAGTCACAGAATGCCAGGTTGGAAGGAGCCTCAAGGATCATCTGATGCAAGCTTTCTTAGCAAAAGTACAGTCAGGACAAGATGGCCAAGCCCCTGTTCAGCTGACGCTGAAGTGTCCGGTGTTGCAACATCCACCACTTCTCTGGGGACGTTATTGCAATGGCCGATGGGGGCTTCCTGAGATGGTCAGCTGGACGATGGGTTACTGAGGAGCTGCTCTGAAGGTGGAAACACTCACTCCTCTTAGAGGGGACAGCCCTGTGCCCAACGTCCGGTTCCATGGGGTACTCTTTTTCCTCTCCTCGCTGGTACTGCTAGCAGAGAGGGAATGTGATGAGGGTGAGGAAAGATTCTAGGGTATCAGAGGGAAAATCCAGCTTGCTCCTGAGCTGGCATTTCAATTGTGCTGTCTGCTGTGCTCCAGTAAGGTATTATCTGACGCTGTGTTTTCTGCTGACACCTGCTGGCCCTTAGCAGAAGGCTACTGTTGGGCTCAGATAAACCTTCCCTGCCTATAAGAGGCTTTCACAACCTTGGAAGTTGTAGGTGTCTCATGTGATGATGTCCCTACTACAACCAATCTTTAACCTCCAGGTATAGGGAACTGATTGCATGTCTCCCAGGAGCCTTCCCAACCTCTTCTGGTTGTCATCCATGCGTTTGCTGCTTTCAGCAGAGCTACCACATGCTCCCGTGCAGCGCGTGGTGTGTTACAGACTGCCCACGTGTGACTCAAACATGTGACGCCTAGGGACAACCCTGGCAAGCTGAAGGTCTTGATCACCTCGTTTAAGGGCATTTGAGTTGGAAATAAATAGTTCCACTGCAGTCAGTCTTATTACACTGACAAACAGCTGCAGATTTTCCAGAGAGATCAAAATGAAGGTTCTGCTCCAAAAATCCCGCCAGTCACGTCTACAAATGGTGAGGCACATAGAGAAATCGCTACTCATTCTTCATCCAGGCCATTCCCAAGGTGCCTCGTGGATTAGGAACATGGAAATAATCCATTACTTACAGAAATAATAGTTCTCTCACCACTAATCCAAAATGAATTGCATTATAGCCAATTAACTTTGATCATCCAGGAGATGAGCTGCTGACGGAGCCCCTCACCATGTCACTGTTACAGGTCTGGCCTGAGAAGATGAGAAAAGAAACATTTCTCTCCAAAGGGGAAATGGGTATGGGATTTCCAAGGAAAATGGGTTTGTTGGGAGTCTTGGTAGAATCAAGGAAGGCTGAGGGTTCCCTCCCGGTTGCTTTTTGCTGGGGCAGGGGCTGGCACTGCTCCTTGTGCTGTAGCTCTGCCGGGGCCAGCAGCTTCACATCCCAGAGCCTCTCTCACAAGCTCACACACACTGTCAGAACTGGCAAGGATCTTATATTAGTATGATGTTCATTAATTAATTAATGTTTATATGTTGTTCATCATCTGTAGAGTGTTATTTCCCTGAAATAGATCCTCCAGCAAGGCCAAGGTCTGTGATTCTGTGATTATGTTCTGACAAAAGGGAAAGCAATTCAAAAGGTGAATAATGAGTTTTGTAAGGTAAGGGCTCAAAAAGCCATTTAGAAAGTACCTAAGAGAGAGCAGGAGGTGATGCAGAATCATCATAGAACGGGTTGGAAGGGACCCTAGAGATCATCTGGCTCCAACCCCATTGCCATGGGCAGGACACCTGCCACTAGAGCAGGTTGCTCAGAGCTCCTGGGTTTGAACACTTCCAGGGATGGGGCATTCACAGCTTCTCTGGGCAACCTGTGCCAGTGTCTCATCACCCTCACACTGAAGAATGGTTGGAGAAGATTAATTTAACCTTTCACTTCTTAATGTGTTACCAGGGCATTTGACATTCCCAGCATGATACCACATCCTCTTTGGTCTGTGCAGAGCTTCTGTTCCACCCTGCCCACATTAGTTAGTTGGTGTGCCAAGGCCCTGAGTGCACTAATTGCCCTGACCATGCTCATTTAGGACTTCCACCCACACACCCTCCACCCCTTGGTGTGGAAGCTGCATTTAAGCTGAGGCCATTTGTTTTGGTCCTTCTTTGAGCTGCTGTGGGTGGACTCTTGACATTCTGCTTCAGGACCTGCTGTGTGACTTCCCTGAGGATCTGTATTGTGTTTGTTTCTGGTCAGTGCCACACAGACCTGCTCTGCTCTTCTGGTTTGGGTCCTGTGGGGCTGTGCTGAGCTTTCTACACTCACATGCCTTGCTGTCACCTTTGGCTTGTGGTTTGCTGTGGTGGTGCACCTCTGCTCTTGCTGCTCCCTAATTTGCTTTCAGCCTATGCAGGACTTTGTCTGTATGACTTTCTCTGTGGTTCAAGAGCTCCAAACCCTGCAGGACCTCATGGCTGCAGTGGGAGGTCACAGTGCTGCAGGTTTCTGTAGCCCCTTCACTGGGGGTTAGGAGTGGCTACCAAGGGCTGGGCTTAACTGCAGCTCTTCAGATGCAATGGGTGGAGGCCCCAAACAAGGCTGGTCAGAACTTGTTGATGTACTTCAGCCCCTGACATCATGTGTGGCAGGATCTCTTGGCATTCTTTAAATCCATGCAGGATGTAGCATGACTAATGGGACAGGCTATAATTTTGCCCTATATTAAGTGCCTCCTTCCTGTTTTCAAGAAGTGAATCCACAGGACTGTGGACAGTCTGTTGGTTCTTTATGAAGTGGTGAGGGCCATAAGCTACAGGTGGGATTTGGCTTCCACCAGAATCCCTGTAGTGCTAGGAGCAGAAAATTCTCATGACAGTTCCCTCTCACTTGAGACAAACTTGTGTTACCTGATTTACATTGAGGGAGGAGGATCTGCTTGTTTCTCAAGGCCTGGGCTAGATTAAACCTCAAAGACATGAGGACTTGCAGGAACATACCTGACCTCCCTGCAGAGCACACCTTCTCCACAGTCTGCCCTCAAGATGCAACTGTTGCAGGATGACTAATTCCTCCATGTCAAAACAGGCAGACTCCCTGCCTGAGGCTCCATTTGTTCCCAAAAACATGCAGCCTGGCCTTAAAATAAGACTTAGAATCACAGACTGGTTTGGGTTGGAAGGGACCTTTCAAGGTCATCTAGTCCAACCCCCTGCAGTCAGCAGGGACATCCCCAACTGGAGCAGGTTGTTCACAGCTCCCAACAACCTTCCCTGGAATGGTTCTCCTCCCCCTCTACTCTGCCCTAGTGAGGTCACATCTGGAGTCCTGGGTCCACCTCTGGTCTTCTCAGGTCCAGAGAGACAAGGAACTACTGGAGAGAGTCCATGGGAGGCTAGGAAGATGCTGAGGGCACTGGAGCATCTCTGGCAGGAGGAAAGGCTGAGAGCCCTGGGGCTGCTGAGCCTGGAGAAGAGCAGCCCCAGAGGGCAGCTGCTCAATGCTGGTCAATATTCCACCCCCCACCATGCTGGGATTCTGGGACTGAGGGCAAAACTTCCAAAACAACTCCTCCCTTCCAGGTTTGACTGTGTCAGTGGAAAATATTTTTTTGGAGGTGAAATTGGCCTGCTATCTGTTGTTTGCCTTGAAAGCTCTGATAAATGTGAGAACTAAGGCAGATGGCCTATAGATATGTCTTATCTGCAAAACAGATTTCTTAACAAGTCCTGTATAAATTCCCCTTTGCTAGGCTAAGCTGAACTTCACCTCAATCATGAAGCTGATTCTGATCTTCAGTGCCCTCTTTGGGGCTTCCTTGTGCCTGGAAACATTTGTTGGGTGAGTTATGCTTTGGTAGAAGGCATTTCATTTAAAATCCTATTTTCCAGCTGGTTTTCATGATCTTACCTTTACAAAATCTCCTTGAGGCACATTCTTTGCTTTGATGACTGACTTGCCTTGTTGCCTTGACACTCCAGTGTTTGAAGGAACCCCTCTCTACATTCATTTTGGTTTTCTAAGGAGAAAGAGTTGAGCTCCTAAAGCCAGGTTTACCCAAGGCTTTGACAGTACCTAGGGAGCTAGGTGTCGAGCTGAACCCTGGAAGATCTTGTCTGGCACAAAGCAGGGCTGAAAGACCAGAAGATGGCCTCAGAGCAGAAAGGTGACAAGTTTCCCTTTGCTTCTGATGACCTTCAGTTCTCTTTAAATCCTAATTGTCTTCAGAGCCTTTATAAGCCATTCAAACCTGATCAACCTGAAAGAACCTGAGCTCATCAGCCTCCTCTCGTGGTGCTGTTTCCTTGGGCCTGTTCTAGCAAGCAGGCTGGAACATGGTGTATTTCAGTGGGATATTGGGTTTTAGTGATCTAGAAAGCACCTTGTGATCACTGGAGGTTGTACAATGCATAGCCCAAGTTAATGGTTGAGGTTACCTCTCTAACTGGTGGAGTGAGGTACTTCCAGGGGGTGATTCATTCCACCTCCAATGGTGCAAGCCACCCTCTGATGCTATCAACTTCTGACAACACAGGGAAGTTTGGCAACAGTCTTTGACTAAACTGAGGAAGGGTGGAATGAGTCCCATAACCACTGTCTGGTGCTCCCCAAAGGTCTGATCATTTGCAAACTGAACCAGAAGGTTCTTTGTCTGCAAGCTGTTGACAAAAACTCATCAACAGTTGGTGACACTTGTCAATAATTGGTGCAAGACTGATCTTTGTAAGCAGGTAAAAACTCACCCATTTGGTGTCTTCTTTAGGAGGAATAAAAATTGCCATTTAAGTGGTAACTGCACTAGTGCTCATACAGCTGGTGGCTGGTTGAACTCTTGGGTGACACTAAGTCAGCTGCATGAAAGAAGTCCATATTGACTGGTAGCATGCAAGTCACTACCTACCAGAGTCAGAATCTCACTCAAGAGCTAGTTCAACCAGCTCCTCTTTGGAGACTGTTTCTGAAGGCTTCCTGATTTGTTGCAGGCACCAAGTTCTCCGAATCAAGACAAGGAATGAGGAGGAGGTTAAGAAGCTGCAGCTTTTGGAGTCGATGGAACACCTTGAGGTGTGTTATTACCACAGAGGCATTTCAGACTGGGGTAGGACTTTGTGTGCCTTTGGAAGGTTTGTACTGTACTGTGGCAGTTGTCATCAATAAATTTATCTTCTCTAGTCACTGGTCTCCAGGTTCTAGTACCAGCCTGGTTCTGAGGAGTGCCTGAGGTCATGATTTCTTCCTACTGGGTTTGGAATCATATTCAAACTGATTGGCTCTGAATCTTAGGATTGAAAAGATTTGCTTTAAAGTGAGGATGCTGGGGTGCATGAAGAAGAGTGTGACCAGTAGGTCAAGGGAGGTTCTCCTCCTCCTCTACTCTGCCATTATCAGGCCACAGCTGGAGTCCTGGGGCCAGCTCTGGGCTCCCCAGGTCCAGAGAGACAAGGAACTGCTGGAGAGAGTCCATGGGAGGCTAGGAAGATGCTGAGGGCACTGGAGCATCTCTGGCAGGAGGAAAGGCTGAGAGCCTTGGGGCTGCTTAGCCTGGAGAAGAGCAGCCCCAGAGGGGATCCTTTCTCTTTTTCAGCTTGATTTCTGGAGAAATCCTTCCACCTCTGCCCTCCCTGCTGATGTGAGAATCCCTGCTAACAATGTCCAAGAAGTTAAAGCCTTCCTGGAATCCCATGGGATCGAGTACTCCATCATGATTGAAGACCTGCAGGTAGGTGCCATTGGCACAGTTCTGGGGAGACCTTATAGAAGACTTCTAGTACTTCAAGAAAACTATGGAGGGACTCTTCACCAAGGAGAGTAGTGACCAGAAAAGGGGTAATGGTTTCAAGCTGAAAGAGAGTAGATTTAGATTAGATGCTAGGAAGAAATTTCTCGCTGTGAGGGTGGTGAGACACTGGCACAGGTTGCCCAGAGAAGTTAGGGATGCTTCATCCCTGTCAGTGTTCAAAACTAGGTTGGATGGAGCTCTGAGTAACCTGAACTAGTGGCAGGTGTCCCTGCCCATGGTAGGAGGTTTGGAACTTGGATGACCTTCAAGGTCCCTTCCAACCCCAACCATTTTATGATTCCATGATATTTCCCTTGCCCATCCTTTGGGAACAAACAGCAATTCACAGTCTAGCCTCGTTCATTAACACAGACTCTTCCATCCTCTCCTTCCCATAAGGGTTTTGACCTCAATAATCCCCAAAATGGCATCTTAAAATACCATTAACTCAGCAGAAACACTGCCTTTTTATTTCTCCAAGGCTTTCTAGTGCTATTCTTGTTCATCTCAAGAAGTGTTTAAATCTTAATGCTGACCATTCAAACCCTGGTGCTCTCACCTGCTTCACTACAGCAACCTTCAGCAGAAATCTGGAGCTGGAGTCATTCCATGGCATCACCATTTCCTTTGTTGAGCTAAACATGTGGTCAGAAGCTTGCAGAACCTGCAGGCTTGTCTCAACACTTGACTGGCTTCTTTTAGGTTGTTCTAGATAAAGAAAAAGAAGATATGGTCTCAGGTCAACAAAAGGAGCGCAGCAGCAACAGCTTCAACTATGGAATCTACCACACTTTGGATGAGGTGAGGACCTTGCCTGTGGGGGAAGAAGGTTCTTATTTACTGACCTGTTTTCATGCTATCTTCAATTAAACAGCCTGCTTTAGGATCTAAGCTCTTTCCAGCTTCTTTTGGCACATGCTTTGGTTTTCAAGTGTGTGTATTTTGTGGGCAGCACAATGAGGCAGTGCATTTCTCAACGAGGTGTTGGAACAGGCAAGTGTTGATCATGCTTCTGCATCAACTCTGCAGAGCTCTGTCAAACCTTTTCCTTCTGACCCTCAGGAAGGACTGAGAAGTAAATGGAATAGGGAAATATAGGAAGCCATTAGCTATCAAGCAGAGCAGAGGGTAAGGCATTTTTGTCATCAGAACTTCTTAAAGAGGGTTTTGAACTCACTCCTGCAGTGAGCTGATCTTGATGATGTAGCAGTGCTTCCCTAGGAACAGCACTGACTCCACTGACATGAGGTGAGATGGGCTTTGAAAAGGTCATAGTAATGAAGCAAAAAGGAGAGAAAAGTTGATTCCATCAGGTCCTACAATTACTCTGGGCAGAACTTTACATAAATGTGATGTCAATGGCATAATGACTTTGCATTTCAGATTTATGGAGAACTGGATCATATTGCATCTGAGTACAGCAACCTTGTCAGTAAGCACCAGATTGGGTCATCCTATGAGAAGAGGCCTTTGTATGTGCTCAAGGTATGACATATATCACAGGATCAGAGAACTATTAAGGTTAGAAAAGACCTTTAAGATCAAGTCCAGCCATTAACCAGCACTGCCAGGTCACCACTAACCCATGGCCCTCAGCACCACATCTCCAGGGTTTTTCAATCCCTCCAGGTATGGTGACTCCACCACTGCCCTGGGCAGCCTGGGCCAGGCCTTCACACCCCTTGCCATCAAGAAATTGTTCCTCATGTCCAACCTGGCAAAACTTGAGGCTGTTTCCTCTTGTCCTCTCACTTGTTCCTTGGGAGAAGAGCCCAAGTCTCACCTGGCTCCAACCCCCTGTCAGGGAGTTGCAGAGAGCCAGAAGGTCTCCCCTGAGCCTCCTCTTCTCCAGGCTAAGCAACACACATATCTGTGTGCATCCCTGTGTCTATACACATACTTATCTACAGCTGCTCTACAGATCACAGCACAATTCAGTCCAGCACATCCCAGTTTCCCCAGGATGTTCTTCACCCAGAGGAGTCAGGGTGAGTTTTAAACCTGTCTGTTTTGTTTGACAGTTCAGCACTGGAGGAAGCAACCGCCCTGCGATCTGGCTGGATGCTGGCATCCACTCCCGGGAGTGGGTTACCCAAGCGAGCGCAGTCTGGATGGCTCAAAAGGTCACTTCAGGATCCTTCTTTTCTGCTGGGGAATGACTATTTAGAGACAGGTCCCACCTAGATGTGTGTAACCAGCTCTGCTTTAACTCTTCTTCATTCCTCTTAAACCTCAGACTCCAGAGAGAGGTGACACTGCCCAAAGAAAGAACTGAATGATGCTGTTCCTGTTGGACCAGCTGGGAGGACCTTAGGTAGACAAAATGTAGCAGCTGAGGTGAAGTTGTTGAGGTCTCCAAGGCTCATAGTTGTACAAATGACCAAGGACTTTTGGAAGGTTACTTTGCTACTTCAGAGAAACACTGTGGTGATGGCTACCTTCCACAAAAAGTGCCAAACCCTCCAGTTCTATATAAAGGAGTGTTTAAATTCATCTGATGATGGTGAGGCCACAGAAGTGCAGCAGCTCTGTACTCCCAACCTGGCTAATCCACCTCAGTCTTACTGTCAGCCTTGGCCCTTTCTCCAGGATTAAATTTTCTTGCCCTTTTCCATTAATCTCCTGGCTTTAGAACAAACTGGTAGAACAGATTGATTGCCTGCTCCAAGTCTAACAAGGAGCTCTTATGGCCAGCAGATAATTGATGTTCCTTGTCCCCCTGCCCCAAAAGCCAGACTTGCCTCTGCTGGAGTGTAAGAAACAGGGGAAAGAAAGATGCTGCTAATCATCTGTGTACCCAATTGTCTCTGCTTAGCTTGCCTCTGACTATGGGAAGGATCCATCCATCACCTCTCTGCTGAACAAAATGGACATTTTCCTGCTGGCAGTCTCCAACCCTGATGGCTATGTATTCACACACACCACGGTGAGTAAACCTGCTGCGTGGCTAAGCTGATTTCCAGAGCCACTGTGCTCCTCCAAGCACAGCATCAGTGTGAAGGGAGCAGAGGAGTGCAAGGGAAGCAGAGAAAGTCCATTTCTTAGTGCTGTGGGAAGGAGACACAAAGCAGTTCAGCAGTCAAAGATACTAATTACTTATCTAACCCACCTTAACCCACTGTAAATTCACCAGCCCTTTGTTGGCTCATCTTGGTAGTCAACCCATCAGAAGTCATCTTATTCTTGTGCCTGGGTGAATGACAGCTATATCTGGGTAATACTTTCAAGACAAGGATTGAGATTTGCTCCTTTTTGAGGCCATAGGGTCACAGAGTGTTTAGGGCTGGAAGGGACCTTTAGAGGTGACCTAGTCCAGCTGGTGTCTCTCTGCTTTAGGACCGCATGTGGCGGAAGACCCGCTCCAAGATTCCAGGCAGTGTGTGTGTTGGGGTTGATCCAAACCGGAACTGGGATGCAGGTTTTGGAGGTAGGAATAAAGTTTCTAGAGCCTGGCTGTCACTCAGAAGTTCCCTTTCACATTCCCAGGTCCTGTTGCACAGGACCAGCAGCAGAAGGCAGTGATCTGTAACATCTAGAAGCGTGTTCCTTGAGGAGTCACGCCCTGTCACTGCTGTTTGAGCATCAAGGCCTTGCCTTTGGCTGAAGACCTGTCCTTCAAAGCCTGCCTTGGTCTTGCTCTCTTGGACCTTTCATGAATGGCGGTGCTTAGAGGTTTGCCTTTGTTCCCTCCTTGCACCAACAGGTCCTGGAGCCAGTAACAGACCTTGTTCTGAGTCTTACCACGGGCCCAGAGCCAACTCAGAGGTGGAAGTTAAATCTGTGGTCGACTTCATCAAGAATCATGGAAACATCAAGGCCTTCCTCACCCTCCACAGCTACTCACAGCTCCTGATGTACCCCTATGGCTACAAATGCACTGAACCTGCAGACCAGACTGAGCTGGTGAGACACAATGACTTGGCTTTAGCTTCCTTCTGTTCTATCCAGTTAGCTCAAGTATTAGAGTGAGACAGCAAGATAAAAACCAGAGGCTGAACTCCACCATCCATGAGAGCAACCAAAAGCCAGTGCAAGACAATGCCATTGGCAGAGAAGTCTTGGTCAGGTGCAAACACATGCCATCTCCATCCCTTCTCAGCCCTCTTTGCTCATCCATGTTTCATTCTTTCAGCTTTAATGGCAGTGTCACTGCTGGAATAATATCTTGGAGGAAACCAAGAGCTTATTGGGAGTTTGAAAGATTGGAGATCTCCTGAAATGTTGTGGAGTTTTCCCTGAGTAGAGTTCAGATTGGCTAAATCTTAACCTTTAGTCTCATGAAATGTGGCTCCTTTCTGACCCATCCTTCACCTTCCTCTCTCCAGGATGCCCTGGGAAAAGCTGCTGCCCATTCCATCCGTTCCCTCTATGGCACCACCTTCAAAGTGGGGAGCATTTGCAAAGTCATCTGTGAGTATCTGAGCAGAATGAGCTTTCCTGGGCTGTCCCAGGACAACAGTCTCTGTTCCCAGCTGCCAAGGTCTCTCCTTCTTGGAAGCAGTGATGCTTCTGTGGAGTGACACCACTGGGCAAACATCAGAGCTCGCCTAGAAACCAAAGGCTTGTCCCTCCAGTAGGACAAAGGTCAGAAGGCAGAACCCAAATCCATCTTCTGCTCAGCCCTCTCCCCCTTTTCTCTTTCAGACCAAGCCAGTGGAGGCAGCATTGACTGGAGCTACGACAACGGCATCAAGTACTCCTTCGCCTTGGAGCTGCGCGACACGGGGCGCTACGGCTTCCTCCTGCCAGCCAACCAGATCATCCCCACTGCCCAGGAGACCTGGCTGGGGCTGAAAGCCATCATGGAGCACGTGCGAGACAGCCTGTAGGGAAAGCCAGAATGGGAATCAGCAAGGTCCTGAACCCTCTTCCCTTGGTGGCAGCTGTAGTGATACAGAACCTGGCCCAATAAAACCTTCCTGTGCATCCTCTGCAGCAACGTCTCTCTGTACAAAACGTCTAATGCTCATCTTGTTCACCCTGCCTCTGGGTGAAGCATGTCCAGAGAAGGGCAAGGAAGGTGGGGAAGGGTCTAGAGCAGAAGTGTTGTGAGGAGCAGCTGAGGGAACTGGGCTTGCTTAGCCTGGAGAAGAGGAGGCTCAGGGGAGACCTTCTGGCAGCCTCCCAGTACTTAAAAGGGTCTAGAAGAAAGATGGGGACAGACTTTTCAGCAGGGCCTGTTGGGCTAGAACAAGGGCTGATGGTTTGAAACTAAAAGAGGAGATTGAGACTAGAGAGAAGATTTTTGTTCCGCTGAGGGTGGTTAGAGCCTGTCCCAGGCTGCCCAGAGAGGTGGGAGATGTCCCATCCCTGGAACCATCCCAGCTCAGGTTGGTTGGGGCTGTGAGAACTGCTCTAGCTGGAGGTGTCCCTGCTGCCTGCAGGGGTTGGACTAGATGAACTTAGAAGGTTTCTTTCCACCCAAAGCAGTCTGTAATTCATGATTCTATGAAAGTGGTGTGAGCTTTCCAAAGCACTTGGGTGACCAACCAGAACATCTAGGCAGTTGTTTGCTCCTCTAGGACAGGGTAGCTATATCTGAGGGGTTACAGGAGCCAGACCTGCACCTTGGTAGTGTCCAGTGGCTGTTCAGAGGGACAGAGAAGAATTTGGGGGTTGGTATAACAGCTCCATGCTGCTGCTTTTGTGGACCTGGGGCTCTGACCACCCTGATTGTTGGGGGCTGTTGTGGAGGGCCTGAGTTCAAGCAGCATAATCCAGGCTGTGAGAGTAATTAAAGGAGTTTATCTGCCTTTTTAACAAGCCTCAGGATGCTGTCAGGCCACTGACCACTGGTGGCAGGGGCTGAATCTCCTGGCCTATATGTCCCTGTATATTTGTCCTTCCCTTTTTGTTCCCCCCCAAGATTTGGTTAGAGGGAAGATGGAGATGGGAGGACACCTCCTCTCACCCAGCACAACCAGTCCATAGTCCCTCCAGAGCTCAACTCCCTCTTCACCCTGCTCATTTCTTGGGAATTAGG
Source organism: Galbula dea (assembly GCA_013399015.1). Lineage (NCBI taxonomy): Eukaryota > Metazoa > Chordata > Aves > Piciformes > Galbulidae > Galbula > Galbula dea. The sequence continues at coordinate 378,212 of VWZX01003030.1, forward strand.
AGCAAATAGCTCAGGTCCATGCCCAGGAGGTGCTGGAGGCTCAGAGATTAGCAATCCCTGCTGCTCCTGGAGGGATTATCAGGTCTAACAGGTTTATCTCAATGACCTGTGATCCCCTCAGCAGCTGGTGAGTTACTCAATGCTCCATCAGCTCACAGTGGAGCAAACTCACCTGCTCCAGTGAGTAGAACATCACTTCAGACTCAAAGGACGTGAGGTTGTTGGCAGGGAAGGGGAAGGTGCAGCTGAGGCATCAGGAAGCACCACGTGGGGTTGGTTTTGGGTTAAGTCTAGGTGCTTTGGAAAGCAAACCTAAGTCCAGGGCTCTCCACATGTCTCTGTCTCCTCTGCTCATGGCCCTGTCTGGTGGCACCTGGTTCCCAGACTGACCCACCTTTCCAGAATCCTGTCCTCCAGCTGGTGACAGAGACAACCTTGGTAAAACCCTCCTGGTGAGGAGGGCTCCAAGCATGTGGTTGGCTCTTGGACCTGGCCAACCTGCTGCCACCAGGGCATGGATGTTGTGGCAAGTGGTGGGCAGGAACTGCAGAGCCCAAGGAGCCTTGGCTAGGGTCGTAGACTTGTGCCCTCACCTTGGCTTTGAAGCTCCATCCAGCTGTCAAGGTCTTGAGGCCACCTCACCCCTCTTGATGGCAACTGCATCCTGGCACTAAAGACACCTGGAGCAAGACCACTGAGGTAGACAGGAGGATGTGTCCCATGGTGGGATGCTGAGGGAGATGGGCTAGTTTGGCCTGGAGACGAGACAGCTTTGGGGTGGGACACCTTGCAGGGGCCCTCTTGTCCCTTTGAGGAGGTTGAGAAAACAGAGCCAAGCTCTTCACCACAAAGGAGGATGGGAGAGACAAAGACATCAGTTGAAGCAAGAGAGGGCCAGGCTGGACATACACTTTTCCAGCAGGAGGACAGCCCAGCAATGGGACACATTGCCTAGAAGGGCTGTGCAGCAGCCATCCTTGGAGGCCTCCAAGACCCAAGATGAAGGGACCTGATCTGTCCCTGGAGCTGAACATGCTTCATCCAGCAGATTGGATACAGACCTCCAGCAGTCCCTTCCCACCACAACTACCCCATCAGTGACCTCTATCCTGCCACCACCATCCAGGGCCAGCTCACCAACAGCACTGCTTCTCCATCTGAAACCATAATGGATCCTCAGCTGCAACATCTTCCCCGTGGTGTAACCAGAGAGGTGACCTGGTTTAATGGGAAGAAAACAAGGACAGAAGATGTCTGCTAAAATCCTGACTGAGACAAGGCCTGGCAGCCTGGAAACCCATCCCAGGATCCTGGAGTATCCTTGGGGAGCGTGGAGCTGTCACTGATAAGCTCACAACAAAGGCACTGCTATAACCTGTGAACAAAGCCTCTGCTGTAACCTGTGAACAAAGGAACCTCTATCACAAAGTGACCTCCTGAGACAGCAGAAGCCAGCAACAGCTGCTCCAGGAGCTGCTGCCCTGTGCCCCCTCAAGTATCAGCACTAAAAGCAGGAAAATAACTTGGTTTTGACCCAAACCTGAGCCTTTTCTCTCTCCATGAGCTTTACCCCCAGGTGAACATCCCTGGGGACACCTGGCTCCATGACACCCATCTTCTTTCAGGTGTGACTTCCTCCAGCATCACCTGGCTCTGCTCCTGAACAGCACTGGTAATCATCTGACTGCTAGACAGAGCTAGAGATTAGCTTATCAGTAATTAATCAGAAATAGAGATGGGTTTGTTTAGCTACTGACTCCCCTGCTAGTAGCCCTGTAGTAACTTGTGCCATACACTTGCTTTACTCACCCTAATTAGCCTTGGCTTACTAATGGCAATCAGGAAACCCCTGGAAATGAAGACACCGTGCTCTTGGGCTGCTCTGATCCCACTGGTCCCACACCCATGGGTTGGGTGGTGACTGTGCCCATGACACCTCCTCGGGCAGAGGCACACATGTCCTCTGCCTCCGCCCACGGCAGGACCCGAGCGGAGCGGAACCTTATCAGATCCTCCCTCCCTCCCTCCCTTGGCTGCTGTCCCCTCGGCTTCACCAAATAAAGCAAACCTTTGGGCTCCAGGGAGCCCTCCCTGGCCGAGCTGTTTGGCACTGCTGGCAATTTGGGGAGAGCAGGTATGTGACCTTGCTGAGAAGGTCCAGGAGTGCCCCTGGAGCGCTCTAGAGATCTACACACGGCCCTGGGGGGCTGCAGCTCATCTCTGGCCACTCACCATGAAGATCCTCCTGGTCTTCACCACCCTCGTGGCAGCAGCCCACAGTGTCCAGCTCTTCGTGGGGTGAGTCTTGCTGAAAGCAGGGGGAGGGGGTGGTGGAGCACACCATGGCTGGGGGCTGGGCTGGGAGATGCCATCTGCCCTGCTTTGGGGTCAGCAAGAAGGGTGACCTCCCGAAGGGGGAAAGCTGGCAGCTTTGGCCATGTGGATGTGGGGACAGATGTGGTTTCACCCCAGCTTCAGAGGGAGGTTTTGAGCAAGCAACATCCTGAGAGCATCATCCCCTTGAGTTTTGCCAGGGGCAAGGACTGACCCAAGGTAAGGAACCTTGCTGCTGGGGAAGGAAAGTGATTTCTTCTCTGCTGGAGTCTGCACCCATTCCGAGGGAGCTCAGCCAGGTTGGAGTGGACCTTTGTTAGGAAAGACCTAGCATGTAGCTAGACACAGAGACAACATATTGACATGTGAGAGGTGTCCTAAGGTTCTGGGTGCTCTCATGATCAAAGGAAGGACAGAGACAGCCTCAGGCTCTCCAGCACTTGCTATTTTTCCCCATCATGGCTCTTCTGAACCTGCATATTTTCCTCTTGACACCAAACCTCCAACAGAATCACAGAACTTTCAGGGTTGGAAGGGGCCTCTGGAGATCACCTAGTCCAACCCTCCCACTGTCAGAACAGGTTCATCTACAGCAGGCTGCAGAGGACAACAACTGATGCACTTTCCATCCCACCAAGCTGGTCTAGACCTCTCAGAGCCCCGAGCCAGCCTCTGATGGGACCATGCCAGTGCTGGGGGCTCAGCTCCCTTCTCCTGTCATCCCTCCCACACCTGCTGATGGCTCTGCCTCCCTGCAGGGACCAAGTTCTCCGCATCGTGGCCAAGGATGAGGAGCAGATCAACCTGCTCAGGGTGCTGGGGAAGCAGACAGAGCTGCAGGTGAGCTGTGATGGGACCCTGAGCATCTTCTGGTCACATCCAGGGCTTCCTCCTCCTCCTCCTCCTTTTGGCCTCCCATCCAATTTTCCTTCCCATTTTGGGTATCTATAATATATATCTATATAAATACAATATCTTGGAGGTTCTGGTGGGTGAGAAGCTGGTCAGGAGCCATCAATGTGAGCTCCCAGCCCAGAAGCCAACCCTGTCCTGGGCTGCATCCCCAGAGCATGGCCAGCAGGGCAGGGAGGGGATTGTGCCTCTGCTCTGCTCTGGGGAGACCTCAGCTGCAGTGCTGGGGCCAGCTCTGGAGTCCTCAGCACAGCACAGACAGGGACCTGGGGGATCAGGGCCAGAGGAGGCCACAGAGATGATCTGAGGGCTGGAAGCTCTGTGCTGTGAGGACAGCACACCCTTTTGGTAAGAGGGAGCTCAGGAGATGAACACCAGCACGGGATGTGGCCCAAGCTTTCTCTTCTCCTCCACCCCAGCTCGACTTCTGGCGTCACCCCTCCAGCCCTGGCCACCCAGCTGACCTTCATGTGCCCTTCCCCAGCCTCCAGGCAGTCAAACTCTTCCTGGAGTCCAACAGCATTTCCTACAGCATCATGATCGAGGATGTGCAGGTGAGGACTGCAGTGGGGAGAGGGATGAACTCCTGCAGCTCAGTCCCAAGAGAAGGGACAAAAGGTTGGAAATCATGAGGGGATGAAAGGAAAAGAAACCCCAACTACCTGCTCCTTCCAACTTGTTTGATGGGAGGTTTTTCTCCCCCTCCTCCTCAGGCATTAGTGGATGAGGAGAAGCAAACCATGATGAAGGCCAGGAGGGTAGAGAGGAGCATCAGCACCTTCGACTTTGCCTCCTACCACACGCTGGATGAGGTACCTGGCTCTTGGCTCTGCAGAGCATTGGCTTCATCTTGCTGGGGTTGTGCTCAGCCTGTGCCATGGCTGCATCCAAGGGGTGATGTTTGTGATGGCAGTGAGAGCCCCTGGGGATGTGTTGCTGCACATTGGGTGGAGGTGAGCCAGGAGAGCAGGCATCCCTCCACCTGCAGCTGGACTCTCCTGACACTTCCTTCCCTGGCTCAAAGACATCCTCAGCTTTATTTCAGGGATCAAACTCTGTCCTTGCAGTACAGTGGTGGCTGATGGAGGCTGTGAAGGTGTTGGGGGGATCTCAGAGGGGTTTCTCTTCCACTGTTCACTCTACTTTTGCAATGTGCACCCCTCTCTGCTTGCACAGAGCTCCAGGCACCTGGTCTTCTCCAGGGAAGCTCTGGGGCCATCAGCTGAGGAAAGACATGGATGTGCTCAAGCAGGTCCAGAGGAGGCCACAAAGATGATCAAGGGCTAGAACATCTCCCTTTGAGGTCCAGCTGAGACAGCTGGGATTGTTCAGCCAGGAGAAAGCTCCAGGGAGATCTTCTTGCAGCCTTCCAATACTTTAAGGAGGCCTACAGGGAAGATGGGGAGGACTTTACCAGGGAGTGTAGCGACAGGACAAGGGCTGATGGCTTGAAACTGAAAGAGGAGATGGAGATTAGATGCTAGGAAGAAGTTCTTCACTGTGAGAGTGGTGAGACACTGTCACAGGTTGCCCAGGGAAGCTGTGGATGTTCCATCCCTCGAAGTGTTCAAGGTCAGGTTGGATGGGGTTTTGAGCAACCTGGTCTGGTGGAAGATGTCCCTGCTGACTGCAAGGGGGTTGGAACTGGATGATCTTTAAGGCCCCTTCCAACCCAAACCATTCAATGATGATGATGATGATGATGGATACCTTAGAAGACCAAAAGGAAAGCCAAGATGAGCCTCATGGCCCAGCAGCTCCTCCTTGCAGATCTACAGCTGGATGGACACGCTGGTGGCCCACCATCCCAGCCTCGTTAGCAAGATCCAGATTGGGCAGAGCTATGAGAACAGGTCCCTGTACGTGCTGAAGGTGGGTACTGGGCACATCTTCACCTTGCCCAGCCCTGGCTGAGGGTGGAGCTGAACTCCTCCTCTCCACACAGTTCAGCACCGGGGGGTGGAACCGCTCGGCCATCTGGGTGGACACTGGCATCCACTCCCGGGAATGGATCACCCAAGCCACTGGTGTCTGGACAGCCAACAAGGTAACCTCATGCCCTTGGCTGTGGGACCTCAGTTGATACCTTGGATCCTTTTGAACACCTCCTTGCAGCGCTGCTCGGTCACATCCCTTGTCCTTGAGGGACACTGAGGCAGCTTCTGCTCCTCTTCCTCTGCAGATCGCTGAGGAGTATGGCCAGGACCCCTCTGTCACTGCCATCCTGGACAGCATGGACATCTTCTTGGAGATCATCACCAACCCTGATGGCTTTGCCTTCACCCACAGCTCTGTGAGCTCAGGGACAGCGTGAGGTGGAACTCGTCCCAGGGCTTGTCTCCAACAACCGTGGCTGGACGTGGGTTTTGGGTGGGAAGGGACGTTCCTTCTCCTGTAGAAGTGGGTGAAGGTAGTGGAGGTGGTTTCCATCCATCCTCAGAGATACCTGGGCAGGATGGTGTCCTCTGTGCCCCCCAGAGGGGGGAGGTTCACCTCCCAGGGATGATCTCCCCAACGTCTGCTCCTAGAACCGCATGTGGCGCAAGACGAGGTCTGTCAACGCCGGCTCCACCTGCCTCGGGGTGGACCCCAACCGAAACTGGGGCGCAGGCTTTGGAGGTGAGACCTGGGCCACTGAGTCCCCACGCTGGGCATCACTCATCAAAACTTCCTGCTGGAAGGGAGAAGCCTTGAGGGCTAGGATCCCTTCCCTGGGCCAACCTCTTTGCCCGGTGCCTCCTTTGCCACGTCCCCAGGCTCTGGCTCCAGCAGCAACCCTTGCTCCGAGATCTACCGTGGTCCTCATGCCCACTCCGAGAGAGAGGTGAAAGCCATCGTGGACTTCATCTGCAGGCATGGGAATGTGAAATCAGTCATCTCCATCCACAGCTACTCCCAGATGCTGCTTTTCCCCTATGGCTACAAGACAGCTCTTGCACCCAACCACCAGGAACTGGTGAGATGGCCCCAAAATACAGTCATGGGGCTGTGAGCACCAGCCAGCCTTGCTGGAAAAGTCAGGCCAGATCATCCTAGGACCCTCCCTGCTCCTCTGCTTAGATGCAACCTGCCCATTGAAGCCCATCACCTGGTTCTTGGAGGCAGGGGGTTGGCAAGGTGAAGCTCCCACCCATCAGAAAATTAAGGGTGCTTTGGGGAGAAGCAAGAGCAGAAAGGGTGGGAGATGACGCTTGGCTCTAGAACCTGCTGCCCTAAGGGCTTGGCCCACCAGGTCTCACCACTTTTGGGCTCTCCTTTGCAGAATGAAGTGGCTAAGAAGGCAGTGAGTGACTTGGCCACCGTGTATGGGACAAAATACACCTACGGCAGCGTGGCCAACACCATTTGTAAGTGTTCCTCCCTCCTCCCCCAGCACTGTGTCCACCGCCAATGCTCAGTGGTGGGATCACAGTTCCCCTCCTCTCCCTGCAGACATGGCTGGTGGCACCACCATCGACTGGGCCTATGACCATGGGGTGAAATACGCCTTCACCTTTGAGCTGAGGGACACAGGACGCTATGGCTTCCTCCTGCCCAGTGCTCAGATCATCCCCACCGCTACTGAGACCTGGCTGGCACTGCTGGACATCATGGTCCACGTCTTGGAGCACCCATACTGAACTTGGAGCCTCCTACAGTGTCCTCTCAATAAAGAATCCTGAGGACTTCATGGTTTAAGGCTGGAGCCTTCATTCTTTTCATGCTAGACTTCCAAACAACAGTAAAGAAGGATTCCCAGCCCTGCAGGTGTTCATCTCCTCGCTCGTGCCTCTGGCCCTCATGCTCTGGGGCCAACAGCCTTGAAGGACCTGGGGAGAGCTGGGTGGGGTTTGGGCAACCGAACCCAAATGTGTAAGGTTTGGGGCAGCATTGCTCCACGGTCGCTTCCCTGGGGCCTGGGAGGAAGGAGGACACCAGGTACCTTCAGGGCCATCACTGGGTGCAAAGTGCTTTCAGGTCTTTGCTAGTTTGTTTTGGCCACCTATGTTTGACCATCACCTGCTTTGACCTCTGTCCCATGAGGTCCTTTCAACCCCTTCCACCACAGCTGCCGTTTCAGTCTCCAACTCACCTGCTCCCTTGTGCCAAAATCTCCAACTCACACTTTCTCCACCCAAATGTCTCCATTTCCTCCCAGCAGTTGTCCCAGGGGGTGGTGGGATTTTGGCACCTCCCCACCTCCTGCCTCAGCAGCAGGTGACTCACCTGGGGCAGTTCCTGGGCCAGGTTTGATCAAGGTTGTGCCGTGGAGAGGGGACAGCAGCAGGACTGCGGTGGCCAACCTTGGCCGGTGCCAGCCGGAGCCTTCCCACGGCCCTGGGAAAGTGGGCAGCTGGGGTGGGCTGGGCTGGGCTGGAGGCCACCATCTCCATGGGATTTAAGAGGCCCTGGGGTGCTGCTGGCACTTGGGACAGACTTTCAGCTGATGATGAAGGCCCTCGTGCTGTTGGCTGCCCTGGTGGCAGTGGCTGCTGCCACTGAGAGTTTTGTTGGGTAGGAGGGAGTCTGGCTGGTAGGGGGTGGTCAGGATGGGGATGGTGGCACCAGTTTGGGGCAGAAGGAGCTAGGTCAGTCCTGAGGGGGCACAGATACCCCCAGGAAGAGGCTGTGAGCAGAGCCCAAGGGTGATGAGATGGATGGGGTGGAGGTTAGGTTGGACCCATGGGGCTTGGAGCTTGGTCCCATGTCCTCCAGCACCTCCTGACCCCACCACAGGCACCAGGTGCTGCGCATCCTCCCCACCAACGACGAGGAGTTGCAGAAGGTACAGGAGCTGCAGGACCTTGAGGACCTTCAGGTACTAGGGGCAACATCAAGGGTGGCTTCTGGGGATATCCCTCCCAGCCTGTGTCCCTTGCTTTGCACCCCCCAAACCAGGCTGTAGAGCAGGGATAGCAATGATGAAAAGCAGCTGGTGAAAAGCAGCTGGGACAGAGTGGATCACCCTGAGGTGGGATCTGACCTCTCCACCTCCCTTTTCCCCCCTCCAGCTGGATTTCTGGCTGGAGCCCCGTGGCCTAGGGTACCCAGTCGATGTCCGTGTGCCCTTCCCCAGCCTGCAGCCCGTCAAAGCCCACCTGGAGGCCAATGAGATCTCCTACTCCATCATGATCGAGGACGTGCAGGTCAGTGGTGGTGGAGAGAAGGCAGGTGAGATGCTGGGGAGGTCTCAGTGTGGTGAAGAACAAGGTCTCATCCTGTCCCCTGTCCCCCAGACACTGGTGGATGAGGAGCAGACGGAGATGCTTCGCAGCAGCCGTGCGCGCCCGCTCTCCACCAGCACCTTTGACTATGCCAGTTACCACACCCTGGATGAGGTGAGGAAGGCGCAAGATCTTGGGTGGATCCCATCCTGGACTTGCTCCTGCAAAGTTCTCTTCAGCCAGGGCAGGAGGTGAGCTGGGCATGACCCTCCCAGCTCTCTTCTCCCACCCCAGATCTATGCCTTCATGGACATGCTGGTGGCTGAGAACCCCAACCTGGTCAGCAAGCTGGAGATCGGTCGGTCAACGGAGAACCGTCCCCTCTATGTGTTGAAGGTGAGAACTTGGGGTTCCTAGGGGTGACTGGAGAGGGGGGGGAGAGGGGCCAAGGACAAACCCAACCTCACGTCTCTGCTCCTCCAGTTCAGCAAAGGGGGTACGAACCGTCCAGCCTTCTGGATCGACACCGGCATCCACTCCCGCGAGTGGGTGACGCAGGCCAGCGGGGTCTGGTTTGCTAAGAAGGTATGGGCACCTCCTGGCCATCTTGGGTCTTCTCAAAGGGCCACAAGGTCCTGCAGCCACTGCAGATGCTAGGTGGCTGACCCCACGGAGGGGGTGGTGCTCCGGCAGTGCCAGGAAGCCCCAAAGCACCATTCTGTCTAGATTGTCCTGGATCACGAGAACGATGAAGGTCTGGCCTCCCTCCTGGACACCATGGACATCTTCCTGGAGATTGTCACCAACCCAGATGGCTTTGCCTTCACCCAAACCAAGGTACCACCCTGGCTTTCCCATCTCCAGGTCCTACAGTCATGCTGGATGGGGCTGGGGAGCAGGATTGGGGTGCTCCATATCAACACACCCCTGAAAGGTCAAAGCCTCCTTGTCCACGTTTCCACGGGAAGGGAAGAAGACCACTATGACCTCTTAGTCCCCCCTGGTCACTCAAAGCTGGTGGAGCTCCAGCCCTGGACACCAGCTGAGGTGGCTTTGTCCTTCTAGAATCGGTTGTGGCGCAAGACCAGGTCCAAGCACTCAGGCTCCATTTGTGTCGGCGTGGACCCCAACCGCAACTGGGACGCAGGTTTTGGAGGTCAGAGCTCTCCCCCTCACCTTGCAGGGGGTTTCCACCTCCAGCTGGAGGCTCTGAGAACATTTCTGGCTCAGAAAGATCTACTGCTGTCCAGTGGGGAAGGGATGGGATTGGCTCTCTGTGGTAGAGATGTGGGTTTGGGCTCCAGCAGGGTTTTGATGTCCCCCAGTGACCAGCATGGTGGGGACCACAAATGAAAATCATCATACAAACATCTAGGGGGAAGCTCAAGAGCATTCTTTGCTGGCCAGCAAGCAACTGAGGGGTGGGAATTGCTCTTAGGCTCAGAAGTGGAAAAGGCTCTTTGTCTTTGTGACTACCTGAGCCACCCAACTGCCACCAAAGCCCCACAGAGTGTTTTCACTTCTCCACAGGGTCTGGGGCCAGCAACAACCCCTGCTCAGAGACGTACCACGGCCCCTATGCCAACTCAGAGCCTGAGGTGAAAGCCATCGTGGACTTTGTGAAGAGCCATGGGAACATCAAGGCTTTTGTCTCCATCCACAGCTACTCCCAGCTCCTGCTCTACCCTTATGGCTACACCAACACCCCAGTGCCTGACCAGAAGGAACTGGTAGGGCTGACAGGGAGGGTCAAAGGGGACTGGGATGATGCAAGACTGCTGAGTCATGTGCTCTATGGCGACCCTGCTAGAGCAGGGAGGTTGGACTAGATGACCTCTGGTGGTCCTTTCCAACCTTACCCATCCTGTTACTCTGCTCTCCTCCTTCAAGGAGGAGAAATCTCCATCCTACACCAGGAAGGGAGCACTAGCAAGGCAAGGAGCAGCCTCAGCTCCTCTGACAGCCCCTGGGGACTCCTCCAGGCCAAGGCTATTGAGCTTTGGCAACCTTTGTGCCTACAGCACAAGCAAAAAACCTCTCCTGCAGGCTGCATCTCACAGGCTTTCCCCTCCTTTGGTTCTTCTTTCCCCTCCTTTGGTTCTTCTTACCTCCTTCTGTGCATTCCCAGCACGAGCTTTCCCAGAAGGCAGTGGCAGCTCTGTCCTCTCTCTATGGCACCAAGTACAAGTATGGCAGCATCATCACCACCATCTGTAAGTACCAGAGGGCAAGTGGCTGCCCTCCTTCCTCCCCCCCCGAAAAAAAAAACCCCAACCCCAAACCATCCCTCACCTCTCAGCTTGGACAGAAGGTCCCATGAAGCACCTGTATGATGCAGAGCAACCCCCATCTGGTTGGTTTTTAACCCTTTCAGATAAAGCCAGTGGAGGAACCATTGACTGGACCTACAACCAGGGCATTAAGTACTCCTTCACCTTCGAGCTGAGGGACACTGGGCGCTATGGCTTCCTGCTCCCTGCCAAACAGATCATCCCAACCGCTGAGGAGACCTGGCTGGCCCTGAAGGTCATCATGCAGCACACCCTGGACCATCTCTACTAACTAAGATTGGTGGTTGAATGAGCTGGAGAGGGGAAAAACACCCAATAAACACATGTCAAGAAGAATGAGAAATGCCTTCTGTTGTTTTCATGGTGGAAAGGATTTCTGGAGGAGTCTCAGGGCTCCTTGCAGGTGCAGGTGACCACAGCCACCAAAGCCAGCAGGTTGCTGGGCCAACAGCCTGAACAAGGGGATTGAAAGGGCAGGAAAATAGCAGGACACAGAAGAAAGGAAGGTGCTTGGTGCTTGTTTTGCCTCTGCTCTGGCAGAGAATGGGAGAGGAAGAGGTTTGGTTTGTTACTTACTGGGCGAAGCAGAGACCTTGGACACCACCAGGGAGGCTCTAGGATGAGTGTCAGTTGTTCTGCATGTTTCTGTGGTTGGAAGGTCTCTCCTCAGCCACTGCAATCCCATGGGGAGGGGGGGGCAAGCCCCTGCTGATCTCCAGCTTCTTCCAGCACTGCTCCATTCTCTGGTAGCTCTCAAACTCAAAAGAAGTGCTCCTCCATGTGTGGCAGTTTATTAAATGAGACAATTAAAGCTCTACAGAGTTTGCCTCTCTCCTCCAAACAACATCAAGTCAAGAGCCCAAAAACATACCAACCCATCAAGATGATGGGAAAGTAGATTCAGGTCTTCTGCTGGTGGCCTGGATGATAGACTCATGGACTCACAGAATCATCAAGGCTGGAACAGATCTCTAAGATCATGGAGTCTAACTGTTACCCAGCACTGCCAGGGCACCACTGCACCATGGCCCTCAGCACCACATCTCCAGGGCTTGGAAACCCCTCCAGGGATGGGGACTGCACCACTGCCCTGGGCAGCCTGGGCCAGCCCTGCACAACCCTTTTGGGGAAGGAATTGTTCCTCAAGTCCAACCACAACTTGAGGTCATTTTTTCTTATCCTACCACTAGTCACCTGGGAGAACAGCTAGGGAGGAGCAGGGAGGAAACATGCTGAGCATTACTTCCAAAAGCATCTTTATTCCAAATACTTCTGCTCATTAACATAAATTAAAAATAATAATAATAATAATAATAATGATGACAACTCAAGGAATCCTTTCTCCAGAATTTTGGCAAGTTGCTGACTGTCTCTGCTATAAACCACCCAGGGTTTTATGGCTCACAGATGATTTCTGGCCCATTTACCTTCCCCTGTGTCCTCCTGCTTGCCCAGTCTGTGGTTCTGGATACAGCACAAGGTTGCATGTTACAGACACAAATCCATGCCTCTCAACTAGAAGCTTCCCAGTTTCTACTGGTGCCAGGTTTTACTAGCAGTGTCTTCCCTCCTCTAGAAGATCAGTTTGTCCTGATGCTGCACCTAAAGGTCAGCTTGGCCAATGTGACACCATCCCTGCCCTTGTGAAACAATCCAGAGCTTCTCCAGCCATACCCAAGCTGCCATTTAGAAACCACCTTTGCTTTTCCCTGTAGAGTCCTAAAAGAACAAAGGGGCTGCACTCCTCAGGCTTCTCCCAGAACCTGCAGGTGGTCACTTCTCCAGTGGAAGAAAACACCACTTCTTATTTCCATGGCCTGTGCTGGAGGCTGCTCCTCCGGAGCGAGCGGGCGGCGAGGGAGCCAGCGGTGCTGGGGAGGCTGGAGCTGCTCCTCACTGCTGACACCTTGGAACCACGGCCTGAGGAGCCATGGCTAAGCAGGCCTGCAAGAAAAACACCAACAGAGATCAGGAGCTGGGTGTGATGGAGCACAGGGACACTGCCAGCACTGAAGAGGCCATACCTGGAGTACTGGGTCAGGTTTGGGCTCCTGACACCAAGAAGGACAGGGAGGTGCTGGAGTGTGGCCAGAGAAGGGCAAGGAAGCTGGGGAAGGATCTAGAGCACAGGTGTTGTGAGGAGCAGCTGAGGGAACTGGGCTTGCTTAGCCTGGAGAAGAGGAGGCTCAGGGAAGACCTTCTGGCTCTCTGCAACTCCCTGAGAGGAGGCTGAAGCCAGGTGGCGCTTGGGCTCTTCTCCCAAGGAACAAGTGATAGGACAAGAGGAAACAGCCTCAAACTGTGCCAGGGGAGGTTTAGGTTGGAGCTGAGGAACAGTTTCTTGCTGGCAAGGGTTGTGAATGCTTGGCCCAGGCTGCCCAGGACAGTGGTGGAGTCACCATCTCTGGAGGCATTAAAAAGCCCTGGGGATGTGGTGCTGAGGGCCATGGGTTAGTGATGGACTTGTCAGTGCTGGGTTAACAGTTGGACTTGGTGATTTTAGAGGCCTCTTCCAACCAAAACAATTCTATGACAGAGAAGTGCTCTGCTGCCCCTCACTAGCTCTCCAGCTCTCCCTGTCAATGTACAACCCAGCACAGGGCTCTGGGCAGTCTCCATCTAGCTGTGCAGGCCTAAGAATTTGAAGAGCCTACTAATCACCAGTAAAACCTAAAGACACTGAAGATCAAAGTCTTCTGGGATCAGCATAGCACAGGTTTTGGTGGCTGTTCCTCAGATAGTTTGGGAAAAGCTCTCCCCCTCCCAGGAATCTCTTGGAATGGATACAGCAAAGCAGAGAAGGCTCAAGAGCTGCAGCAAGTGGCTGCAGGGTTTGTCCTGGAGTCTTACTGGCAGTGTCTGAAGGCATGTGCTCCTCTTCCAGGTAGTACTTTATCTTTTGGAGATCCTCTGCTGAAAATCTCCATTTCTTCTCAGCAGGTGCAGGTGGCACCCTGGGAGAGGCCTTTCTTCGGGAGGAGCCAGTGGGAGCTGCCACCTGGCAGGACATGGGGAGGGAGCCAGTGACCAGACCTTCAGGGATCTTCTGTGCAAGGACCTTCAGACCTGCAGACAGATCACATGTGATCAGCCACCACCACATGGGACCAGTGATTTCATCAGTCACCAATAAAACACTTGACAGAGCTCCAGGCCCAGAGCTCAAGGCCCAGCTCTTCCTGGTCTCCAGCTCACACAAGCCTTGCTCTTCCCACCCAAGACCCCAGGGAGCCCTGCCCATCCCCACTTACCCCCAGACAACATGAATGTGTTCTCAAAGCCTCTCTCACACATGGTTGTTGCAGCCTGGCTGGCCAACCTCTCGTCATTGTCATATAAAATGATGATCTTCCCATGGGCATTTTTCTGTGAGGAGCTAAGGAGCTCATCTGTAAACTCAAGGTGACCACTAGCACCTTCTAGAAAGAAAAGGAGAGCCAAAGAGCTGAGACTGGAGCCTGAGAGACTCCCTGCTGGATCTCTATCAGGCAGGAATGCCTTGGCTTCACCTCTGCTTGAAAACTGATTTCTCAGTAGCTGAGGCTTGCCAGGTGCTGGAGGGACACAGCCTAAGCCCCAGTGGAGTGCAGCTCCTGCAGCAAGCACCCACCACACCGTTCTGGAGCTCAGTTAGTACCAGGCAACAGCAAAAAGCACCTTCATTTACAGCCTCCCCTTTCCCTGCAGCCCTCACAAGCTAACAACCTGGGAAATTATCAACCTAAGAATCCTCTTTGTCCTCCCCCCAAAAATCCCATCCCCACCAAGGTGTTAAGGAGGAAGCCAAAGGATTTGATCAAGGCACCCCTAAAGAAGCCCAGTGCTCCAGCAACAGCAGGGGGACTGGTGCCCAAGTGTGGCTTTGCCTTCCAGCAGTCAAAAGATCACAAGAAATGCCAAAATTCAGGCAGCTCCCACCTCCAAATGTCTAACAGCCTTGAGGAGGTAGAACCCAGCATGTGAGGGTGGGAGTGGAGCTGCCCCAGGGAACTACAGCCAGTGTAAAGGTTCTCCTCTGCCACCCTCCTTGAAATCCCCCAGGTTTTGTGGTCCTGGTCACAGCAACTGCTATAGCTCTAATTGGGTTTGGAAGCTCCCACCAACACCCCTGCAGTGTTTATTGAAGCCAGTACTTGCTCTGTAAAGGATACATATTCCAGAATGTTATTGGTGTAGGGATTCATGGTTCTGGACAGTGTGGCAATAGGGTAGGAATAAGCTGCAGAGGAGACAAAACAGAAGAAGAATCATGCAGTGATTGAACATCAACCATCAGACAACCTGGCCACAGACTTGTTAGACTTCAATGGACTTGAAAACTTTACTGAATAAAGGATTAACACCAGCTGGGTGCCCTCATCCCTTTCCAGGGTGAGGATACTGCATGAGTGCTGAGTGTTCTGCACCCAAGTGATGTCCACATTGGAGGGAAAAAGAAGGCCAGCCAGAAGACAACACAAAATTCCCTGCACTAGTCAGGCCACAGCTGGAGTCCTGGGGCCAGCTCTGGGCTCCCCAGGTCCAGAGAGACAAGGAACTGCTGGAGAGAGTCCACTGGAGGCTAGGAAGATGCTGAGGGCACTGGAGCATCTCTGGCAGGAGGAAAGGCTGAGAGCCCTGGGGCTGCTTAGCCTGGAGAAGAGCAGTCCCAGAGGGGAGCTGCTCAATGCTGAGCAAGAGCTGAAGGCTGGGGGCAAGAGGCTGGGGCCAGACTCTGCTCAGTGGTGCCCAGGGCCAGGCCAAGGGGCACTGGGCACCAACTGGAAGCCAGGAGGTTGCAGCTGAGCAGGAGGAGAAGCTTGTTTGGTGTGAGGGTGTTGGAGATCTGGCCCAGGGTTTGCAGAGAGGCTGTGGAGTCTCCTTGTGTGGAGAGATTCCCAAGGCAGCTGGAGGTGACCCTGGGCAAGCTGCTGTGGGTGACCCTGCTGGAGCAGGGGGTTGGGCTGGATGATCCCCAGAGTTCCCTTCCACCCCTCCCCATGCTGGGATTCAGTGAAAAAGCTGCCACTTAGGACTGTGGGCTCCTCACCTCCGATGATGTGGCACTGGTCATACGCATCTCGGTCTCGTACATCCAGAAGCAGGAAGGGGCAGTCAGGGTAGGGCTTGTCTTTAGCCTCAGCATCCACTTTCTTTGGAGTGTCCTTTTCTATGTCCAGCTCACCAATGCCACTTATCACACTGCAAGAAGAAGAGCAGAGGTTATGGTGCAAGCTCTCTCTGAACACCAGGTCAAAGTGGTTTTCCCATCACCTGTTCCAGTAGCTCACTTATGGCCCAGTGCAGCCAGACCCCAAATCAAAATGAGGGGAGCTTATTCCAGGCCTTCCTGCATCACAGGAGACTCATTTCATTTTCATCAATACAAAAAAGAGTCCAGCCTTGCTGTGTAAACATAGTGTGCTCTCCTGGATCAGCCAAGTGACCTGGAGGTGAGGGAGGATAACTGTCAGCAGCTGCCAACACTGAGATGTCAGCCAGTGAGACACTAAACTGTCAGTCCTCTCCAGTGCTATGCAGAGGTTTCCTATTTCATCACTAGATTGGATACATGGCCAGAAGCCTCCAGACACTCTTAATGATCAATAATTTGACAGGTGATGGCCAAGCCTGTCAGGTGTGACTCTACCCTCCTGGTAACACTAGCACAGGGCCAGCAAGGCAAGAGCTGAGCTAAAGCTGCTTCTTACACAGTGTCTTCTTGGCATCTCTGACCTTGCCTAGAGCTGTGGTGGCTTGGGACTTGGACTCTCCATCCTAGGACAATCCATTCAGGTCATCAAGAAGGCAAATGACTGAGTTGACCAGAGCACTTTATAACAGGGGGGGTTTGAAGCCACCAACAGATTTCCTTGTCAGCCACTTCAGACAGTCATCAGGTGGCAGCAGTGGAGGGTTACAAACCCAACTCCTTTAGGCAGGAAAACCTGTTAACACTTTCACTCACATCCCTGCAGCTGCACAATGAGGCTTCAATGAGAAATACAACAGAAAGCCACTTCACAGCAGTTTACAATAACCAGCTGGAGAAACACTGCTCATCTGCTCAGAGAGGGAGAAAATGGTCTCTTGTTGTCAGGCACCTCTGCAGCGTGGAGCGACAGGAGTCCCCAGCTCCTGTGCTGTTGAGGAACAGGACTGGACTAGGTGTCCCCTCAGGGCTGCCCTTCCCATTTGTCCCTGCTGTCACTTCAGCATCTGCATCTGGAGCAGCAGAATCCCCATCTGGAGAGAGAAGGAGGTACAAAGAGTTCAAATGCTGCAGGAAACAAGCTGGGTTTAAGGCCAGTTTCTATTCTGAGAACAAAGTGTGTCTCTTAAAGACAGCCTTATCTTCATCCTCTTATGTGTGTGACCTACTGAGAGCCTCACCACAAACACACACAGCCCTAGGATTCTGAAGGGCTCAGTAAAGCCAGAATCCTTGATGGACAAGAGCTACTGAGCTACTAGAACCCTGGCAGCACAAGACCTTCCTTATTTAGAGAGCCTTCTGGCTGAGGAGTGTTTCTGTCCCCAGAGTGGCATGGTTACAGATCACAGCTTAAGTTAGTTTTCTCTTTAATTTGAAGGCCCTCTGAGGAGTCAGCTAGGTCAGGACACACTTCACCATATGAGCTCCAGCTCTTTGTGCTTCCAATCAATCTCAGTACCTTCCAGCTTGTGGATCTCCTCACTTGTCACTTCTAAGGTTTCATCAGATAGAGAGGCAACCTGGATGACCTGCAGGAAACAAAAGCAAGCAGTGGTATCTTGATATGCCTGTACCAGTGTCAGTGAAAGACAGTGGGGATCAGCTTCAGGAAAAACAATCCTCAAGTCCAAACATGCTGAACTCAGTGCAACTTCTACTGCAAGTTGTAAACAACAAAAGTTGTAGCAAAAAAAGGAAGATCCAGCCTTAAAATAAACTAACACCAGATGTGCTGTGCTGGCAAGAGCAAAATCAGAGTGTTTCTAGCACTGAAAAGGGCCTGTCAGAAAGATGGGGACAGGCTTCACAGCAGGGTCTGTGGGGACAGGACAAGGGCTGATGGTTTGAAACTAAAAGAGGAGATTGAGACTAGAGAGAAGGAATGTTTTCCACTGAGGGTGGTGAGAGCCTGTCCCAGGCTACCCAGAGAGGTGGCAGATGTCCCAGCCCTGGAACCATCCCAGCTCAGGTTGTTTGGGCTGTGAGCAACCTGCTCTAGTCGGGGATGTCCCTGCTGGCTGTAGGGGTTTGGACTAGATGACCTGGAAAGGTCTCTTCCAACCCAAACCATTCTATAACTCTGTATTTATGAAGTTCACAAACTGGAAGCCAGGAGGTTCCAGCTGAGCAGGAGGAGAAGCTTGTTTGCTGTGAGGGTGTTGGAGCCCTGGCCCAGGCTGCCCAGAGAGGCTGTGGAGTCTCCTCCTGGGGAGAGATTCCAAGCCCAGCTGGAGGTGACCCTGGGCAAGCTGCTGTGGGCGCCCTGCTGGAACAGGGGGTTGGGCAGGATGATCCCCAGAGCTCCCTGCCACCCCCTCACCATGCTGGGATTGTGTGACTGGTTTGATTTTATAAAAGGGAATCTCTGAGAAATGCTGCTCATGAAAGATACATTCCAGAAGCCAGGGATCTGTACATACCAACTGGGCAAAAGTTGTCACTTTCAGCCTTTTAAACAGCTCATCCTTCTTGTATCTGTAATCTTCAAGAACAAAACACAAGAGGACAGAGTCAAGGTGCAGTTAATTCCCAGCTTTTGCAATTACCAGGTAATAGGCTTAGCTCCAGATGTCTCTCTCCTCCAGCATGGAAGGGTTTCTGGGCACTAAGCTTGTGCTGTGGGATGGGAGCAGCAAACCTGAAGGCATTCTGAATCTCTGGAGAGATTCCAAGCCCAGCTGGAGGTGACCCTGGGCAAGCTGCTGTGGGTGACCCTGCTGGAGCAGGGGGTTGGGCTGAATGATCCCCAGAGGTCCCTTCCAGCCCCAACCATACTGGGATTCTGTAATACTTTGTGTTTTCTGTTCTTGCTGGGAGAAGGAAGCAGCTTTATGAATTTATTACCTTCTCTGCTGTTCTTTGAAACACATCAGTCACAGAGCTTCTTCAAGCAAGAGATTTAATTCACCTGAATATTTAATTTCTGTAATCCTCTCAGGGAGTTGCAGAGAGCCAGAAGGTCTCCCCTGAGCCTCCTCTTCTCCAGCCTAAGCGAGCCCAGTTCCCTCAGCTGCTCCTCACAACACTTGTGCTCTTGACCCTTCCCCACCTTCCTTGCCCTTCTCTGGACACACTCCAGCACCTCCCTCTCCTTCTGGGAGTCAGGAGCCCAAAGCTGAGGCCAGGATTCCAGCTGTGGCCTCCCCAGTGCCCAGCTCAGGAGGACAATCCCTGCCCTGCTCCTGCTGCCACACTAGTGCTGCTCCAAGCCAGGATGCTCTTGGCCTCCTTGCGCTCTCCTCCCTCACCTCCAGCCACTGTTGACCAACACCCCAGCTCCTTTTCCCCCAGCAGCTCTCCAGCCACTCAGCCCCAAGCCTGGAGCATTCCTGGAGTTGTTGTGACCCAAGGGCAGGACCCAGCCCTTGGCCTTGTTGAACCTCATCCCGTTGGCCTTGGCCCATGGATCCAGCCTGGCCAGATCCCTCTGCAGAGCCTCCTACCCTCCAGCAGCTCAGCACTTCCACCCAGCTTGGTGTTGGCTGCCAACTGACTGAGGTTTCCCTTGATCCCTTCACCCAGATCACTGACAGTGACAGCAAAAAGAACTAGCCCCAGCACTGAGCCCTGTGGAACACCTCCTGTGACCAGTCACCAGCTGGATTTGTCTCCATTCTCCACCACTCTGGGCTCAGCCATCAGCCACTCTCTTCCCCAGTCAGGAGTTCTCCAGCCCAAGCCATGTCTATTTGGCCTGCCCCATGCTCCAGGTGTTCTTGCTTTATCTGACAACCCAATCCCAACTCTTCCAGCTCCCTGCTAAGGCTCTCTGAAGGACTGGACAGTGACAGAAGGTGTTTAGCCAGAAGCCTGAAGAGCAGATCACCCTGGACACCAGCTGGAAATAACTGCTGTGGAAAAACTGGCCTAGTTGAATCTCCCAGCCTGAAGACAAAGCTTAGGAGAGGCTGGCAAAGAAGCAGAGCAGAGATAACAGCTCTGAGGGAGTGATGGCAAGGGTGGAAGCCTGACTGCATGCAGACAACCTGAGATGCAGAAACATGAGGGAGAGAGAAGCCTTCTAGTGTGAAAGAAAAGGGGGAGTGTGGTAGGAGAGAGAAGCTAAGAGAGCATCAGGAGGAACATCTGGATGGGAAAGAGCCTCCCACAGGAAGCAAGGGAAGCCTAAGGCCTTTGGGAAGTGGGCAGCTAGAAAGAAGATAGCTGAGGAGGGGAGAAAAAAGATCAATCCAGTACTGCCAGGGAAAGGCAAAGACAACCAAAATTCCTCCTGTCAGGCACTGCAGCTGGAACTGAGCTCTGCAGGCAGCTCTTGAAGCCACACTCTAGGGAATCTAAGCTCTCTCAGCACATTAAATTGCTCCTCCTCCCTTCTCCTCCTCTTCCTCCTTTCCTGGGCTCCACTTCTGAAGTCACTGATTTATTTTTCAAAGGAAAAAAACCAATTGTTTGCATTTTCCTAAGTATTTTACTAACTACTGGATAGGTTGTTCAGCCTGGAGAAGAGAGGGCTCCATGACCAAACTATTAAAACCCCCCAGCCATGGAGAAAAAGAGCCCTTCAGGCAGGTGAAGGGCAAGAAAAGAACTGCATTTGGAAGGAAAAAAATCAAAGCAACAAAGCTTATGAAGTGCTGGCTGCACAGAAACACTGACAGAACAGAACCCTGCTCACACTGCTCACACCAAATAGCTGCTGGATGGTTCCTATCCACCTCCAACAAGGATTATTTATCCCAGTACAAGCCTTTATGACCTAGAGCTTGCCTTTACCACCTCAAATGATTTCTATCAGCAAGAAAACCACTCAGAACCTCCCAGCAGTTCTCAGAAAGTTCAGGCTTCTGCCTAGAGAAGCAACACAACATACCCAGTCCTGTCCCAGAAGGTCCATTTGGATCTTCAGACATTTTCTTTGCTTCAGTGCCCTGGTCTGAAGCTGGAATTGTTGTGTTTTCAAGGAGGTGCTCCTCAAGGCTTTGGGAACCAGTGAAGCAACAGCAGAGGAAAGGAAGAGATTTGGTGCCTCTCCCCAAGTCAATCCTCCAAAGGACAAATCCTCATGGTCCCAGCTTTCTTATCAGGTTTGATTCCACAGTGGCAATGGTGGCATTGAGTCCCAGGCTCTCAGGTTACACAAGAGACAGAGAGTTGCCTGTCCTGGCTCTTTAAAGTGGTGTCCAAATGGTGTCATCTGTCCATGAGAAATCAAGGGGTGGAAGTTTCTAAACTGCCTGGGAACACAAGGTGCCTATTCAGCCCAAGCAGAATGAGAAAGTTTCATCTGGGCTCCAGAAGCATCCTGAAACAAAAGAACTCCTACCTGAACCCAAATCAGATTGACAGCAGAGGCTGGAAACCAACTAGAGCCACACAACAAGATTTCCAGTGCAGATAAAGAGTGGAGAGCCCTGAAACCTTCAGTCAGTCACCACAGGAACTGGGAAAGCAAGGTCAGAGCTCTTTGGATTCTACCTCCCCCAAAGAATGGTGGTGTTGGGAAAGAAAAACCCACGACAACAAATCAGCAACAAAGGCTCCTTTTGCACACAGCTGAGCACAAGTCTCTCCACGTGACAGCCTGGGGAGCTCCAGGAGAGCCTGAACACTGCCACTGCAGTAAGTGGCTCCAAGAACTAAACCTGAACACTCAACCCCCTGCTAAAGCCTCGTGAAATGGGGATAGTTTTTCCTTTCACATCAATAAATGCAGTTAAGAGCTTCCCTGGCTCTTTATGTGGAAATAAGCTGGACAGGAGCTGAAAATAGAGCAGTAAAACATCAGCTTTATTAGCAGGGACTTTTGAAAAGCCCAGTTTCAGTGGGAAAACCGACTGAAAGAAAAGAAGATTGAGGCTTTCACTAAGCTGAACAACTCCAAGTCTTCAAAACAGTGTCCAGTTCTGCTAAAATCAGTAAGTTCCAGAAGAATGAGCTTCTCTTTTTCCTTCTCTTGGAGTACTCTGATAAAAATCTAAGCCCACCAAAAAGATACAAAGAGAAAAGATCTCCAGTTGTTACCTAAAAGTGAGACAAAAGTCTCAGCAGTGCAGTCTGAATCTTTTCAGAGGAGTCCAGTCTAGTTTTCCTCTTTCAGAGATCTACTTCCTGTCTGGTTTCCACTGAGTAACAAGGCTCAAAGAAAGATCTGGAAAGACTCTTAGAGCTGCCTGCTTGGGTTCTGAAGTTAAATCTGTAAAGCACTGGGAGAGACAAGAGAAATAAGGCACAGGACAAAGTGGAAAATGCCAGGCAAAGAATCAGGGGAGAAGCATCTTTGTATCCTACTGCAGTTCATTCCTGTCCAGGGATGTGGGAATCATCAAGGCACAGACCTGGGATTCAACTCAGCTCCTCTAGGCCCTTTCAGTTTGGAACTAACCCCCCCATGAGTTACATTCTGCTCCTCTCCAGATACTCACTTCTCTTGATCTCTTCCAGCTTCTCAGTGTACTTTGTTAAACTGCTTCCTGTAATGAGAACAAAAGAATCAGTGGGGTTGTTGCAACTCTTAACCTAGAACCCCAGCAGGGTGGGGGCAGGAAGGGACCTCTGGAGATCATCCAGTCCAACCCCCCTGCTCCAGCAGGGGCACCCACAGCAGCCTGCCCAGGATCACCTTCAGCTGGGGAAGAAATCTCTCCAGAGAGGGAAACTCAAAGGTCCCTTCTAACCCAACCTGTTCTCTGGTTCTAGGACACTATAGGCAGGTGCTGCTGGATGCAATTCAACCACTTCAACAACAACAAAATCCCTAGAAGAGTTATCTTGACTTACATTGTCAAGACACTACTTTAGGCAAGAAAAGAAACTGACACAGAAATTCCAAGTGCAGTAATTTCTCTGGGAACTCTGACAATAGAGCCTGACACCCTAAGGTGAGACATGTCACAGCCACCATGGGAGTTCTGACGTAGCTGCACAGGACAGAGGCAGACAAGACATTCAGCATGTTGGGTGTTTTTCCCTTGTATGCCCCTACATCCACATCTGGTGGCTTTGCCCTACAACAGGGTCACTTACCAGTGTCCAGGCGAGTTTTGATGTGTTGGTATCTGGGGTTCTGAGGGATTCGCCTGGTTAAATACTGGTTTAGAAACAAAGAGATCAGAGGAAGTCAATATACGGCCAAGTACTTGTTTAAAAGGAAAAGCACGTGCACATACATATGAAAAGAAAGGGCCATTTGAAGAGCTCTAAGACACAGCAAAAAGAGGAGCAAGACCACAGGCAGCCTCTGCCCTCAGGCAGGACAGACTTCTGAACCTCCAGCTCGATATCAATTCCCTACCACACCGCCGCCTTAAAAGGCGAATTCCTCTCCCTTCCTCCCTCCACCCACAATCCACCCGCCGCATGTTCGGCTCTAAAAGGGCTTCAGGAAACCTCCCCCTCGCCCTGAGTTACACCTCTGGAATCTGCACTGACCCACCGAGGCCTCCGAGAGCCTCCAGAACCCTCCCAATCGGTCCCCACAACCCCAGACAGCCACCCCCGGGAGAAAAGAGGAGGCCGCCCCCGCTCCCCCCCTCATCCACTCCCTGCTCGGCACAAGGAGGGTAACGGTGAGCGGAAAGGACCCCTCGCAACCCACCTCCGGGTCGCCAAAACTCCTTCTCGACATCTTCCCTCAGCCAACACCGCC
>VWZX01003030.1:402074-431491 GCA_013399015.1 Galbula dea
GGGGGTGTGGGTGGTCTGGGGAGGGGGCGGAGCTTTGCATGTTGGGGCAGGGCTTGATGGGGTGTGGCATGGGGCGGGGCCTTGGGAGGACCTTGGCCTTCCCCTTGACACCCAGACCCACCTTGGGGCCGCGTCCCCCTCAGACACCCTTCAACCCCCCAGTGGGGCCTGGGCGCCTCCCCCATGTCCCCTCTCAGCCCCCCAGTGGGGCTTACGTCCCCTCCCACTTTACCCCTCAGCCCCTCAGGAGGCCTATGTGTCCCCCCTGGACCCCTTAGAGGGCCCACATCCCTCCCTCAGACCCCACATAGGGACCACGTCACCCCTCAGATACCTAACCTTTACTTCAGACTGTTACGGGTTTGCCATCCCAGAGATGTGCAGGTTATGGGGACGTGAGGGTTTGGGGATGTGGAGGTTATGGGAACATGGTGATGGGTTAGGAGGACATGAGGGTTACGGGGACGTGGTGGTGGGGCAGGAGGACATGAGGGTTATGGGTACATGGTGGTGGGTTAGGGGGATGTGGGGGCTTGAGGGACTTGGAGGTGGGTTAATGAGGTTGGTTTTGGGGAGATGGTGGCGGGTTAGGAGGACATGGGGGTTTTGAGGCAAATCCTGGTGGCCAGGCACCTTGCTCTCTCCCACAGGATGAAGGAGTGGTGGGTGCAGGTGGGGCTGCTGACCGTGCCCCTTCTCGCTGTCTACCTGCACATCCCACCCCCCAAGCTATCTCCGGCTCTCCTCTCCTGGAGGTCCTCTGGAGGCTTCTTCACCTACAAGGACCAGAACATCTTCTACCGAGGTGACAGAGCCACACTGAGCCCCGGGAACACCTCGTGGGGAGCAGGACTGAGGGCTCTGATCACTTTGGTGGCCCCAGGGTCATCCCCAAGGCCAGGAGGAGTAATGGCAAATCCCTCCCAGGAGAATGTCATGGCTTTAAGGGGAGCTACTGGCTATCAGAACATTCTAAGTGGGTGAAGCCATAAAGGTTGGTCCTTATGGAGCACTGGCAGTGCCTTGGTGGTGGCTGGGAAGGATCCCAAGAGCCTCCAACAGGTCACAGCAAGGAGAAGATCCTGAAAAAGCCTTTTTGCTGGAGCAGCTGTCACCTATCATAGCAACTTAGGTGCAGCTGTCATTAAGTTGTCCTCAATAAACCCCTGGTTTGAAACCAAGGAGCTGGTGGCCACGGTGGCTCATCTGGGTAGGTTCCTGAAGCCACCACGGCATGGGGAAGCTATGGTGTGAGGCAAACCCATGCTAGGTTTTGGGGAAGCAGAGGGAGAGGCAACACCATGCTGCTGGTTGGGGTGAACAGCACCCTTTGTCTTACAGGGGAGGAAACTGGGGGGGTGGAAATGCTGACCCTGAGGTGCTCCCTTCCCTCCTCAGATTCGGCCGGTGCCGTCGGAAGCTCTGACATCGTTGTCCTCCTGCATGGCTTCCCAACCTCCAGCTATGACTGGTGCAAGGTGAGGGGAGCAAATCCATGGGGAGGTTTCTCCCTGCCCAGGGATGAGCAGAGGGACACAGGGGGTGGGTCAGCATGGAGGAGGGTGATGCTCTGGAGGAGTTTCTGCTGAGGGTACCACCATGCTCTGAGATCATAGAATCCTTAAGGTTGGAAAGACCTCTGAGATCATTGAGTCCAGTTGTCAACACAACATCCTCATGCCACTAACCATGTCATGTATCTCCAGGGTTTTTTGAACCCCTCCAAGGCTGGTGACTCCACCACTGGCCTGGGCCAGGCCTGCACAACCCTTTAGGGGAAGAAATTGTTCCTCATTTCCAACCTAAACCTCCCTTGGCACAACTTGAGGCTGTTTCCTCTTGTCCTATCACTTGTTCCTTGGGAGAAGAGCCCAAACCCCACCTGGCTCCAGCCTCCTCTCAGGGAGCTGCAGAGAGCCAGAAGGTCTCCCCTGAGCCTCCTCTTCTCCAGGCTCCAGACTCTCCCTCTCTCTGCTTCCCTCAGCTGGTTGTTTCTGCTCTGTGCAGATCTGGGAAGGGCTGACCCAGCGATTCCACCGGGTGATTGCTCTGGACTTCGTAGGATTCGGTTTCAGTGACAAGCCTGTGAGTAGCTTGGCAGGAGGAATTTTGCTTTTGGCCCAGAGCTGGTTCTGCTGTGCCAGCATCTCCCCCAAAACTGGTGCCTGCAGTCCAGTTTCTTCTCCCATTTGCATCTGGAAAAGGAAGAAGGGATGGGGAAGGTGCCTGGTGGAGATTAGCTCTGTCACCATCTTGCCTTTGCTTGGCTTTGACGTGACTCCAAAGCACACCTTGACCCCTTTGGGACAGGGACATCCCAACTGCTCTGTCCAGGCTCACAAACTGCTGGTCTCCACCACCTGTTCCTCCCTTGGGGTATGTCTGTGGGCTCATGGTGGTTGCTTTTCTCCACAGAGGCCCCACCACTACTCCATCTTCGAGCAAGCCAGCATCGTGGAGGGGCTGGTGCGACACCTTGGCCTCCACCACCAGAGGATTAATCTCCTGTCCCATGATTATGGGGATACAGTGGCACAGGAGCTGCTCCACAGGTCTCTACAACCACTGCTGCTCTGCCTGCTCTTTGCTGTCCCTGTCAAGACCATTTCCAGCAGCTAGGTTGGAAGATGTAGTGCAGAACCCACTTGTCCCTGTAGCTAAGCTGGGAGGTCTCAAGGCACACCCATGGTGGGCAGATCTGAGGCTGCCACCCATCAGGTCCTGGCTAGGAGGATGTTTGAACTTTCCTCCTAAGCTCCTGCTTAGCAAACTGGGGACAACAGGGCAGCAGAGATCTGACACTGTTCATTTCACCTGCTGATTGGTCACTTCTTGGAGCCTGGAGAAGGTCTAGTGGTGTTGTACCTTCTTCTCTGCTGTCCCCCAGGTATGAGCACAACAAAACTGGGAGCATCCTGATCAACAGCCTCTGTTTATCCA
This sequence comes from Galbula dea, assembly GCA_013399015.1. NCBI lineage: Eukaryota > Metazoa > Chordata > Aves > Piciformes > Galbulidae > Galbula > Galbula dea. The sequence continues at coordinate 405,015 of VWZX01003030.1, forward strand.
ACGGAGGTAAGCTTTGCCCAGGGTGCTGGGCTGGGAGGGAGGGAGAGCCAGAGGACAAACTGCAATTAAAGGGCTCTAATTAACCAGGAGCATCCCTCCTTGGGCTGTATTTGTGGTGCCTTTTGTGGCACCAGGAGGAAGGGGAGAGACAGAGGTGGAGAGCAAAGCAGTTGCAGGGTGATGACTGTTCTCTGACATCCTTGCAGGGATCTTCCCTGAAGCACACTACCCCCGCTTCATCCAGAAGGTGAGCTGCTGCCTCCTCCAGCTGTACTCAGTCAGCCCTCAAGCCAAGTCTTGACTCCATGAATTTGGGGGTTTTCCCTGTTTATTTTCACCTGCTGCTTTCCCCACTTTGGTAATGGCACTGGAGCCACTTGCAGGCATTGTTAGTGATGGGAGGAAGAAGAAGGGCTTGTCAGGATGGGGCTTGCCATGTTCTGATGTCTCAGCTAAGCACCCCTTGAAGCACTCAGAGCTCAGGAGCACCTCATGGGTTGGGGCTGAGCTAGGAAACTGCTGGAACCCAGGGAGCTGAGGGGAAACCCCTCTGAGGAAGTAGGATTTACCCTTCTGGAGGACACCAAGTGATGCTGTCTCCTTTCTCCCCTCCTGCCCAAGATCCTGAAGGATGGAGGTTTGCTGTCCCTTGTCATCAAGAGGCTGATGAACTTCTTTGTCTTCTCCAGAGGGTGAGTTGTGTCTTTGTGCTGCTGGGCACAGTCTGTACAGGGGATGGGAGCCAAGGGGGGAGCTGGCCAGTGTAGGACAAGAAGCAACAGCCTCAAGTTGCACCAGAGAAGGTTTAGGATAGAGGTGAGGAACAATTTGTTCCTGGCAAGGGTTGTGAAGGCCTGGCCCAGGCTGCCCAGGGCAGTGGTGGAGTCACCATCCCTGGAGAAGTTTCCAAGCCCTGGAGGTGTGGTGCTGAGGGACATGGCTCAGTGGTGACCTGGCAGTGCTGGGTTACTGGTTGGACTGCATGATCTCAGAGGTCTTTTCCAACCACAGCAGTTCTGTGAGACCATGAATTAGTGTAGCAAGTATTTGGCAGGTGAGCAGATTCCCCAGCAGTGTCCCAGGAGAGACTGACCCCTGGATTTGAAGGACCTTGATCTTCTGGGCCAATTCCTCTGCAGGTTCAGCACTTCAGCTTAATCATAAACCACACAGCTTCTTGCTGTACAGCCAAATCCTCTCCCATGAGTCCTGCACTTGGGCATGTTACAGAGGCAACAGAGACCCTAACCACACTCTGCACATGGTGTGCAATCAAATATCAGATCATAGAGTCATTAAGGTTGGAAAAGACCTCTCAGATCATCAGATCCAACTGTCAACCCAACACCCCCACGCCACAAACACCTTGCCAAGTGCCACATCTACAAGTCTTTTGCCCCCCTCCAGGGATGGGGACTCCACCACTGCCCTGGGCAGCCTGGGCCAGGCCTTCAGAATCCTTCTGGGGAAACAGTTGTTCCTCATGTCAAGCTAAACCTCCCCTGGGGCAACCTGAGGCCATTTCCTCACTGACACACCTGACAGCTGGCTCACCTTGCAAACATCTCACTGCCCTATCATTTTCCTGAGAGTGAAATGAATACTTTTCCCCCTTGCAAAGGTTGTTCTAGATGACTTCTCTGCCTCCTTTCCCTGCCCTGTTCCTCCTCTTTTCTTCCTTCTGAGCTACCTCTCTCTTTTGTTTTGGGATGGGAACATGGTGAGGTCCAAGCCCATATTGCTTCTTCCCTGCTTTGCATCTAAAGCTTAGTCTGGGGAAAGTCATTCCTTGAGACTGGGATTAGTCTTGCACAGCAGAAACTGTGCTGTGAAGATCTTCCTCCTACAGCTGTCCCAAAAATCCCTTTAGCCTGGCCATGAAGTCCAACACTGGATGCATCTGGAGGCCAACTCCCAGTGTTGTTTTCCCACTGGAACCTGGAAGCACTCCAGTGTTGGTTTTGCCCTCAGCTGCTTTTTGAGCCATACACTAGCATGGCTCCTGCTGAGGTGCTGCTCTGACCTCTTCCTTTCCAGGCTTGGGGCAGTCTTTGGGCCCTACACACAGCCTTCCCAGGCAGAGTACTGGGACATGTGGACAGCAGTGAGGACCAACGATGGCAATCTCGTTGTTGACAGGTAGGTGACTGTTTATGGCTTCATTTTACACCTGGGGCACTTCTCCAGTGGCAGGCAGAGCCATGCTGCAGCTCAAAGGATCCAGGTCCCAGGCTCCTCAGGGCCTCCAGCTGCTTCTCTTGGGGTCTGGGAGCATCACAGCATCCCCAAAATAGAAAGAGCTGGGGTGTGGTGCTGGAGCAGGGGTGAGGCAAGGCAAGTAAATGAAGCCTGGAGGTGGAAGGATCTGAACCTGCACACAGTAGGAGATGGACAGTGTGGGGTTTATGTCTTCTTTGGAAGGTAGGGGCTTGAATTTCATTGGAAAAGATCTCTCAGATCATCAACTCCAACTGTCAGCTCAACCTCCACCCTGCCACTAACCCCTGCCCTCAAGTGCCACACCTCCACCTTTCCTGGAACACCTCTAGGGATGGTGACTCCACTTCAGCTGCTCCTCACAGGGCTGTTTACCTTCTGCATCCCTCCATGCTCAGTGGTTCAGTGCTGCCTCCTCTCCTGGAGGGCCCTGAAGGGGTTTCAGAGCCCCTGGAGGCAGGTGTGGGAGTGCTGGGACAGTGCTGCCTCTCTGCTGGCTTTCAGCAGAGTGATTTCTGCCCTGAGCTTTGCTAGGATCTGATTGTATCTCCACCTTCTGACCTGTTATCCAGCATGGACTTGGGGAAGGGGGTTGGAGAGTAACCAACCTTCTGGTGCTGGCTTGCTAGGTGCCTGCAGCCCCTGTGCCTTACTGTACAGCCTGGCACGAGGGCTCTGATGGTTCACCCTCTTTGGAAACCCACTGGCACTTCAGCTGGGAGCAGAGGACCCAAATTTGCCTGCACTGGAGTGCTTTCCAGGCTGTGCAGCACCTGGAGGCACCATCTGCTGTGTAACCAGAGGCTTCTCTCCAGTGTTTTGCAGTACATAAACCAGAGGAAGAAGCACAGGGATCGTTGGGTTGGGGCTCTGATGGCCACCTCTGTCCCATGTGAGTAGGAATCCTGTCCCCTTTGATTCACTGCTGGGGATGTTGGGAATGACTTCCCTGGCCTGGAGGGTGCTGCTGGCTGCTTCCACACCTTTCCTGAAGCCTCTTGCTCTTCCCATCAAGAGGAATCAAATCTGGTTTGTGCAGGAGGCAGCAAACTCCTCTGCTCCTGTTTAAGGCTTGGCAACAGCAGAGAGTTGTCAGCTTCTAAAGGTAAGAGGCAGAAGTAGAGTCTGTTCTTTCCTTTTAGAGGCTGGTTGACAGCCTCCAGTGTCTCCAGTTGCTGCCCCAGGGAAGCTGAGTTGCTTTTCAAGCTCAAGAGAAGTTGCAGCCACTCAAGGGAAGGTTTGGGGTTTGCAGGAGGAGGTTTGGAGGCTGGACTTGACTCCGGGGCAGAGAAGCAGGAGTCCTTTCAGCACTTGGGTTTACTGAGGGCTCTGCTGAAAGCTTCCCCAGCTCTGTGCAAGGTGGGGGGACGTGTCTGAACAGGTCTCCTTGGCTTAGTTGTGGAGTTTCCTTGGCTACAAAAGCTCTGTCTGTGCTTATCCTTTGCAGTGCATCTCATCTATGGGCCCCTGGACCCTGTGAATCCACATCCAGAGTTTCTTCAGCTTTACAAGTAAGACAATACCCACCCCAGAGCAGGAATCAGCACCTGGGGTTTCATTTCAAGGGAGACTAAGGCTCAGATTGATGGAGGTTGGTTTTAATTCCCACCTGTGACCTGCAGAGCCAAGTGACTCAGGCAGAGCCTAGGGCAGTTTGGAAACTGCTTCCCCTTGTAGGCATCAAGAGTCACCACCCTCAGGCAAATCAGTTGTGCACTTAAAAGCACATCAGACAGAGGTAAGGGTTACTGACTGAGGTAGTCTCCTCCTCAAGAAGAGGGTCAACTCTAGCTGCTACAAGCTTTTTTTTGTCTCCAAACCAGGTCTGGGCAGAATCCCAGCTGGGCAGGAGGGAAGTGTCCTCCTCACTGGGGGCATCTGGCTGGCTGGGGGTTGAGCTGCAGGCCCTGTGCTTATGCCTTGCTGCTTGCTTCCCACAGGAAGGTGCTTCCCACATCCACAGTGTCTGTGCTGGATGACCACATCAGCCACTATCCACAGCTGGAGGATCCAACAGGCTTCCTGAATGCCTATTTGAACTTCATCAACTCCTTCTGAGCTGCTGCAGCTCACTTCTCCCTCTCTGATTACAAGTCAGGCTTTGGGGGCAGGAAAGAAAACAACCCTTGAATTCATCTCCAGATCCAAGACTTTGCACTGAGACCTTCTCTTTGGCTGCCAAAACTGCTGCCCTGATGCAGTTAAAGCCTTGGAGCACCAGAGAGCAGCTGGCAGGTAGGCATGGACAAAGCTGTCAACCTAAGGAGTGTAACAGGACACTGACAGCATTCCTGAGCTCAGCTCACTTCCTGACCAGCCTGCCTCTGGCTTTAGACTGACACTCCACCCCTGGGACCACCTCAGGAGCTTCAGCAAAGCCTGGCTGTAGCTCTACCAGGGCAGGCTCATCCCTCTTTCACTAAAGGAAGAGGAATATGCAATCCTGTCACTAGCAAAAGCCAAAGTGTTCTTCTGAGCAATAGTTTCTCCAGCCCCAGGCACCTGGGACAGGTGTTCACATTAAAATGCATTTCTGTTTCCTTCCTTCTCCACCCTGACTTGATAAAGAAGAAAACACCAGTTTGTCAGCAGAGAGATGCACAACTTCCCTCACAAGGAAGCCCCCACAAGGTCCTTCCTTCCCCATCCTTTCCCCACCTCTGATCCAGGATGTTTTCCATCTTGGAGGCCCAGGAAAAGGCTGCCCTGGTTTTTTGGTGTTACCTACCACAAGGGCTCAGAGAATTGACTCTGCCTTGGGAGGTGAAGCTTCATCTCTCTCTGGACATGGATTATCTGCTGTGTGGAACAGAGATGATGATCCAGCTGTTGTGAATCTGCAGAGACTCTGCAGGTTTGGTGTGGGTTTTAACTGCTCCTCTCCAGAGCATCCCTTTAGGAGTAAGGGATTGCTGCTGAGTGAACAGCCACTATGGACTTATTTTTCTGTCCTGAAGCAGAGAGAAGTAGAACAAGATAGTTTCTATTTTATTAAATGAATTCCAGCTCTTGGACCAGTGTTTATTTTCTGTTAATAAAAATCAGGTTTGACAAAAGTCTGAGTCCATTTGCTTCCCCACCTGCAGCTGGGATCCTCCCTGATCTCCCCAGAGGGGCAATAAGTTAGATGGGAATGTGAGTGCCAAGGAGGGAGGGGGCACAGGAAAGGCTCAGTTCCAGCCAGCCACTACTAGAACATTATACAAAATATTTAGCAAATTGAGGAGTAAAAACTACATGCAGAAGGAGAGACAGGCTGCTTCATACCCAGGGGGTGCTTACAAGGGTCTCCACCATGCTCACTGTGCTGCAACATTCAGCCCACAGAAGCCAGGATGACATCCACAGGAGTTTCTTCCTTGCTCCTCACTGTCACCTGCATGGTGACACCATCTCCCAGGGCAAGCCTGGACCTGACCAGCACATCACAGCCACCTCTGTACACACCTGGGGACAAAGCAATGTCTGAGAGAAGGAGACTCCACAGCCTCTCTGGGCAGCCTGGGCCAGGGCTCCAACACCCTCACACCAAACAAGCTTCTCCTCCTGCTCAGCTGGAGCCTCCTGGCTTCCAGTTTGCACCCAGTGCCCCTTGGGCTGTCCCTGGGCACCACTGAGCAGAGTCTGGCCCCAGCCTCTTGCCCCCAGCCTTCAGCTCTTGCTCAGCATGGAGCAGCTCCTCTCTGGGGCTGCTCTTCTCCAGGCTCAGCAGCCCCAGGGCTCTCAGCCTTTCCTCCTGCCAGAGATGCTCCAGTGCCCTCAGCATCTTCCGAGCCTCCAATGGACTCTCTCCAGTAGTTCCCTGTCTCTTTTCAACTGGGGAGCCCAGAGCTGGCCCCAGGACCCCAGCTGTGGCCTAAGTGGGGCAGAGTAGAGGGGGAGGAGAACCTCCCTTGCCCTGCTGCTCACACTCTTCTTCATGCACCCCAGGAGACCCTTGGCCTTCTTGGCCACAAGGGCACATTACTGGCTCATGGGGAACTTGTTGCCCACCAGCACTCCTAGGTCTTTGGTTTCCAGAGAGCTGCTTCCCAGCAGCTCAACCCCTAACCTCTCCTGCTCCATGAGGTTCTCCCTCCCTAGGTGCAGGACTCTCCACTTGCCCTTTCTGAACTTAGTAACTGCAACACAGTTTTGCAGAGAGCTTCACTGCCAGGGACTGCACCAATCTGTAAGCCTGAACCAAAGCCACAGGAAGCTGTGGGTACTGCAGGGCTACTCAGGATGTGTCTGTAGTGACAGGAACTTGAAAACAAGATGCTCTGAGGGACCCCCTTCTGAGATAACCTCAGGGAAGGAACTGAATTAGGTGGCTGCTCTGGAAGTTTCTCAGTCAGAGGATTCACCACCATTCCCACAGGTAGAATTGCTCCCTCCCAAGTGAGCCAGAGCCCAGCCTGAGTACACCCAAACCAGCAAGTTCCAAATGAGCACCAATCTCTAGCTCATTTCAGCTTTCTACAGAGAAGAAAACCTCTTCAAGTAAGAGCAGAACCTCCCAAGCCCTTTCCTTCATCTAGAGCCAGGCTGTGGGGCCATGGGAAGGAGGAGCTCCACAGTGGGAATACTCACCAGCCAAGCAGAGTGTGTGAGAATTCTTGTTCTCTGGCACTTTATCTGATCTCTCACAGGGCTGCATGCCCAAGAACTTGATGATGTTATTGACAGCTTCTGCATTCAGAAATGGAAGAAGAAAATTACCTCCAGGCTGGTGCCAAGCTTGCTGCCAGAACCACTTGGCAATTAAAGAACGTTTCCTGAGCACCCACATGGCTTCACCCTTTCCATTCCTCATCCTGGCTGCAGCCTCATCAACACACCTACTTTGCCAGGTCCCTTCTGCTGTCTGGAGCAGCCTAAGAATGTATCCCTCCCCTCCAGCCAGCCCCAAGCAGGAAAGCACTGCCAAGATGCCCCTCCCTGTAATCCCCCCACTGCAACACCAAGCCTGGTTGCTGGGACATCAGGTCACGTTGGAAGGCACCAAACTCTCCTCCTAGCACACTAAACCTATCCCCAGTGTGGCACATGGGCCAGGATTACTCTGTGGGTCCCCAACAAATGAGAGAGCCCCTCACCATCAAGGGTTTTAATGGAACTAAGTGCAAAGGTTTCTTCTTTCTCAAAGTCATCTCCCACTTCTTCCCAGGCAGCTGCAAAGTTGGGCTTCAAGACCTTCTGAATATGATCAGACACAGTCACCTCCAGATCTTCCAGCTGGCAGAGAAACAAAGGGAGATTCTCAGCTGCCAGCTACAGAAAGGATCTGATCTTAGAAAGGCAAAAGATAGACAGAGACAGCAGCCAGGATAGCTCTACCATTCCTGCCTTAACATCAGGAGAAGCACAGCAGAGGAGCACTGAAACAGCTGTGAGGAACAACAGTACTGATGGTGGGCACCTGCAAAGCTTCAAAACATGCCCACAAATCCATCTGGGAGACTAAAGGAGAGCAGAAAACAGGGCAATCACTCAGAGTTAAACCCCATTCTAGCCCTTCCTGGGCTTTCCAAGAGCCCCAAAACAGACACTGTCCTGAGATAGGTATTTTTGTGACTGATAACAACACAATCCATGGAAATGCAAATGCCTGAGGTGGAGAGAAAGACTGGACACAGTCCTAAAAGCAGACAGTGGAAGTTCTTCCTTCCTTCCTCTGTCCCCAAAAGGTCCATCTCCATAAGGCACTAAAGCAAGGTTTTGGGGAAGGATTTGAAGTTCAAAGCTACAGTATTTTGGCAATGGTGTTGCAGACAGCCCTGTCTCTCTTCTACTGGCTCCAGATCTGAAAGGAAACTGTCAGCCCAATGGCCTCCACTGGACACAAGGAGGAAATTCTTCACACTGAGGGTGGTGATAGCCTGTCCCAGGCTGCCCAGAGAGGTGGGAGATGTCCCAGCCCTGGAACCATCCCAGCTCAGGTTGGTTGGGTCTCTGAGCAACTCTGCTCTGGTTGGGGATGTCCCTGCTGGCTGCAGGGGTTGGACTGGATCACCTTGAAAGGTCCTTTCCAACTCTACCTGTTCTCTGAGTCAACAATTCACATACATTCAGAATTAGTGATGAAGAAAGAAGGCCCCAAAGCCCTGAACTTACCACATACTCATCATCATAGCCATCTTCTTCTGGCACCCCTGTGCTTGGGTCACAGTCTCTGACAGTGAACTTCATTGTACAGCTGAAAGTGCAAGCAACTGGGGGGGGAGAGAAGCAGCTTCTGTGGGTTAGTGCTGCAAGTTCCTCTGCTTCAGCCCTCACTTCCCAAAGGTACCCCAAAAGAATGGGCATGAGAAGGTCCAGGCATGGCTGTGCTCAGAACACTTCTCAGCTTCACCTAAAGTTTCCCCCCAGACTAAGATGAAGCCAAAGGAGGAGCTCAGGGGCATCCCAGAGCCAGGGTGGAAACAAGCACAGGCCCAGTGGCTGGCAGAGTGCTCCAGGGAGAGCCAGGCAGGATCAGCTACTGGGAGAAACTCAGCAGAGGTTTCTGACAAGTGGCTTAGGATCCAAAAATCACAGTGCAGGGCATTCAGATTAGTTCTGATCCTCCCTGGTATTCAAGCAACAACCAAAAAAAAATCCACACTGCTGATGAGCTGAAACATGTTAAAGCAACTGCAAATCCCTGACTCCCAGCAGGGTGAGGGTTGGAAGGGAGTTCTGGGCATCATCCAGCCCAACCCCCTGCTCCAGCAGGGGCACCCACAGCAGCTTGCCCAGGGTCACCTCCAGCTGGGCTTGGAATCTCTCCCCAGGAGGAGACTCCACAGCCTCTCTGGGCAGCCTGGGCCAGGGCTCTTCCCACACCCCACACCCTAAACATTTGATTGCATGATCTGCCAAAATTTCATCTGAGGGCTTTGTCCTGCAGAACTGCTCCCTCCCAGCAGGTACCTGCAGTGGGATCATCCTGGGGAACCTGGACCAGGGTGTAGCACATGCCTGGCTGGTTGTAAGGCAGGCTGGCTGCTGGGAGGCAGCAGATGACATCATAAGCATCTGAAGGCTCCATCTGCACAGTGACTCTCTCCAGGAGCTGATCATTCAACGTGTTTGTGCAATCAAACTGCAGAGGAATAAATCCAAAAGGACTTGAACAACATACAGGAAATGTTTCTTAGCCAGAGTTTTGCCCCAAAGCAGCTACAATACTCCATGGCATTCAGCAGACATCCTGCTTGCTCTTCTCACTAAACAGATTTGCTCTTCGACTCGACCAGAGTTCTTTAACAGATGGGATCATGACCCTCACCCTTCTGAAACAGCTGAGGCAAGCAGCAGAGACCCTCTTAACTCTGCCTTCCAACTCCCTGAAGAGCAAAGTCCTCCAAGATCACGGAGTCCAACTGTTAAGCTACCACTGCCAGGTCACCACTAACCCCTGGCCCTCAGCACCACATCTCCAGGGCTTGGAAACCCCTCCAGGGATGGGGACTCCACCACTGCCCTGGGCAGCTTGGGCCAGGCCTTCACAACCCTTGCCAGGAACAAACTGTTCCTCGTCTCCAACCTAAACCTCCCCTGGAGCAAAATGAGGCCATTTCCTCTTCTCCTATCACTTCTTCCTTGGGAGAAGAGCCCAAGCCCCACCTGGCTCCAGCCTCCTCTCAGGGAGTTGCAGAGAGCCAGAAGGTCTCCCCTGAGCCTCCTCTTCTCCAGGCTAAGCAAGCCCAGTTCCCTCAGCTGCTCCTCACAACACTTGTGCTCTAGACAAGTCTACACTGAGGCATTAGTGGCCAACCCCTGCTGCACCCTGGCAAGAGCCTGGATCTTCTCTTACCTGGAACACGATGTGGTTTGTGAAGACATGTTTGATACAGCAAACAAAATACTCTGTCTCTGCCTCTGTCAGCTGCACTGCTTCTGAGGACTTGAATAATGGACCCAAGCCCTTAAACTCTGGAATGGCTGCCAGTTGTTCTGCACAGGAAGGAAAAGATGACAGAGTTAGTGACAGGCTCCTTTGGTGCTGCTGCCTGACCTGTGGCAATCCCCCCAGCACTCCAACACTTCCAGGGAAGAAGGGTTTTTGACACTGAGGGTGGTGAGAGCCTGTCCCAGGCTGCCCAGAGAGGTGGGAGATGTCCCAGCCCTGGAACCATCCCAGCTCAGGTTGGCTGGGGCTGTGAGCAACCTGCTCTGGTTGGGGATGTCCCTGCTGACTGCAGGGGGTTGGACTAAATGACCTTGGAAGATCCCCTCCCACCCAAAGCAACCTAGGATTGAAGCTCTGGAGACTCCCTGACCTTCCCTCATACCTTGGAATATATCCTGACGTGAAGGAGCAACCTTCTCAGGCTTGCTGGTCACTAGGGCAATCTCTAGCAAGGGAAAGAGGAAAGACATCGTGCTGTCAAAGAGACCCTGCAGGAGGATTCAAGGCTTTTCTATCTCCCCTAAAAACATTCCAAATCATTGCCAGCCTCACTCCTCAAAAGCAAGGAAACATCTTTTGTGCCAGGCACTGGGGGAATGCAGGGAGAGAAGAGGAGAGATGTTTGACCAGGGATGAAGAAACCACACTGGGGTCCAGAAGAGACCAAAAAACCCCAACCCTCTTTCTTAGGGAGTTGTGCAATGCCAGAAGTTGTGCAAGAAGGAGGAAGAAAGGCTGTGAAGGGACTGAGCACTTCTGCAATGTATTTTTCCCCCCCCAACATCTCTGAACTCAAATTGTGACTGTGTATAAACTGCTCCCTGACACTGAAGCCAGCAGAAGGAACAGTGCCCTTCTCTCAACCCACATTCCTTTGCCTTCCTTTAGGTGTGAAGATGAGGGAGGCTTTATTCTGAAGAGCTGGTGACTCTGTAACCTGCAAGGCATTCAGCTGAGCCACCTCCAGCCTTGCCCTGACCCTACCAGGGCTGCAGCCAGGTTACAGACACCAGCTGTCATTACAGCAGCCTGAATGCTTACAGCCTTGCCTGCAGCATGAGTGTTACCTGCTTTCTGCTCAAAGACTGGTGCAGTAGCCAGTGGAACTGTTTTCATATCAAAAGGCTTCTCAGAAGGCTCCAGGGTGTATTGGTGCAGAGCTTTCTCCATCCCAGGAACAGAGACAGTCAGCCCTGCAAGGCAGGAGCACAGGCAGACACAGTCAGCAGCAGGAACTCTCAGAGGGGCAGAGGCACTTGGGAGACAGGGTTCACAAATACACAGTGTGAAGTCTGGACTGCTCACTGCACTTCTGTGTCTGTTACCTCCTTCTTCAGACATCAACAAGATCATCACCTGAAGAGGTCTCCTCTGTAGCCTGCTTGTCGGTTCAGGCTGTAGCTACACAGTTTACAGCCATCTAGATCCAGTTTGGACCAATTAAAAGGTGCTAAAAGCACTTGGATTCCTCAGGAAACACAAACACACAAGCTCAAGACTTGAAGGTACTGGCTGCCTGCTGCTCTGAAGGTGACAGAACCAACTGCCACTCCAGAGGGTACTGCAGTCTCATCAGTTCACTGGAGAAGTCTTAGATATGTTAAGGACTCTGCTTGCTTCAGCTACAGACCAACCACAGACCACAAAGCAGTGTCCTCTCCAGTGCCTGACCCAAATGAAGAGCCCAGAACACTGTTTGTCCAGCAACAAAGCTCAGCCATGCTACAGACTGTGAAACACCAGCTGAAACATCACTGACCATTGAAGATATAGGCAGCATTCAGGGCTATCTGCCTCTGCTGCAGCACATTCAGGTAGAAGGTTGCTCTGTCTCTGACCTCATCATCACTGTCCATCATACACCTGTGGGGAAGGACAAGAGGACAGCAGTCAGCAGCTCAGGACACCCTGAGAGCTACACATGGCACTGGCAAGAGTGAATGTGACACTGCAGTGACAGTGGGAGCTGCCTCAATCCTTTCAAGTGAGGCCCAAAGAAGAGGTCACACAACAGAGTAGCTGGAAGTCCAGCTTGAAGCCTGGAGGAAATGTCACATCAGAAAGGGAGGATTAAAGGAGATGTGAACTGTTAACACCACACTTGCTAGGTTATAGAAGATGCCTCTGCACTTTATGGCCAAGGATGCTGGTGGGCACCACGTGGCTGCACTCTGCTGTTGCTGTTGCAATCCTCTCCCGTGGTAGAACAAAGGCAGAGGAAAGAGATGCCAGAAATAAACACAGGAACTCCAAGATCCTGGAGTCCAACCATTAACCCAACACTGCCAGGTCACCACTACACCACAGCTTGCTCCTTCTGTGGAGCCAGAGCTCCCAGTGGCAGCAAGGAGCTGAGCACACACGTGCTCACAGCCACTCACCTCTGCAAAAGGACCAAGATGCTTGGAAGAAGATTCTCATTCTGGGCACCAAACTTGGCTAAAGCACTAACAGCAGCTGGAGAAGGAGAGAGGGAGATGTCAGAGGTGCTGAAGCTAGACATAGACATATTCTCAGCCATGGTTCAAAGCACTGTGGGTGCTGTGGGCACACAACCACATAACTCTGAATTTCAGTTAGAAATGACCTTTAAATAGAGCCATAGAATTACTAAGGTTGGAAAAGATCTCTAGGATCACCAAGTCCAACTGCTAACCAGCACTGCCACATCACCACTAACCCATGGCCCTCAGCACCACATCTCCAGGGCTTTTCAATCCTCCCAGGGATGGTGGCTGCCCTGGGCAACCTGGGCCAATGCTCAGTTCAAGAAATCATTCCTAATACCCAACCTAAACCTCCCCTGGAGCAACCTAGTTGCAATATCCAGTCTAAATCTCCCCTCCAAAATCTAAGCTAACTCAATCTTCACCTCTGCATGAAGATCTAGCTCCTCACAGCCTGTGTGGAGGAACCACAGCCTCCCAAACCCAGTTTCAGCCCCAAGATCTGAAGCAGAGCTCAGACACAAGCCCAGCAAGCCCAGAAGCTGAACCTACCAGCCCTCACAGCCTCGTTCTCCAGCACCACCCTGTTGAAGATGAAGCGGATGTACTTGGAGGGGGAGGGAGTCCTGGGGCCTTCCTTCCCCAGCAGGTGCAGGATCTTTGTGGCCAGGACAGTGTGTTCACAGTCTTCAATGAACTCACAGAGGTGAGCCAAGCCTGATTCCTTACTCTCTGGGTTCTCCTCAATGATGTTGATGATGCAGTCCACAATGGCTCGCTTGTACTCAAAGCCACCCTAGGGAAGGAAAACCCAGGGCACTGACCCAGCAGGCAGAGGCTGCTCAGCTCCCCTCAGCCTTCCACTGCTTCTTCCCATGGAGGAAAACAAGCATTTGGACACAAAGAGAAAAGAGAAGGCAGGCTGGAGGACCTCTCACAGGGCCTTCCCAGTCCCCACCCTGACCCCTCAGTGTTGGTATTCCCCAAGGGAGCTGCACACATACATCATCCCTCAGCATGTTGGAGAGGAAAGTCATCAGGACACTGTGTTTCCGAGGGTACTTCTGGCACAGGGCACTGATAGCTTGTACCACCACCACCTGCAAAGGCACAGAGAAAGGCATCAGTCACCTGCATGCACTGCTCCAGGGAAAACACAGGCTTCTCACCAGCTCACCTCATCACCTGGGGGGATTAAAGTCATGAAGTATAACTCAGGTGGTAGACCGTTAAGCAGGAGTGAGTTAAGAACCCTGTGCTGGCATGCTGCAAGGCCTGGCTCTGCTAGGAGGCACTGTATTTAGGATAGACTACATTAATTCAAAGGCTTTCCCTCCCCTCCTTCTGCCCATCTAATTCCAACTTAACTAGTTAAATCTTGTCATTAAAATTCTTTGCAGCTTTAAGTTGTCTAATACTTATTTCCAACCCTTGTGAGGAGCAGCTGAGGGAACTGGGCTTGCTCAGCCTGGAGAAGAGGAGGCTCAGGGGAGACCTTCTGGCTCTCTAACTCCCTGAGAGGAGGCTGGAGCCAGGTGGGGCTTGGGCTCTTCTCCCAAGGAAGAAGTGATAGGAGAAGAGGAAATGGCCTCATTTTGCTCCAGGGGAGGTTTAGGTTGGATATTAGGAACGATTTCTTGAACTGAGCATTGGCCCAGGCTGCCCAGGGCCACGGTGGAGTCCCCATCCCTAGAAGGACTGAAAAACCATGGAGATGTGGTGCTGAAGGAGATGGGTTAGTGGTGACCTGGCAGCGTTTGGTTAATGGTTGGACTGGATGCTCCAAGATGCTCCAGCAGGGTCACCCACAGCAGCTTGCCCAGGGTCACCTCCAGCTGGGCTTGGAATCTCTCCCCACAAGGAGATTCCACAACTTCTCTGGGCAGCCTGGGCCACCAAACAACATTCACCCTTTCTGGCAGTGGATGGGAGGAAATGCCATGGCCTATTTAAGTTGGAGAGCAGAGGACTACACCTCCTGAACCTCCAGCTGGCTTTGCTCTCCTCAGACTAAGTCACTGAAGGATGAACGAAGGGGAAGAGCTTCATAAAACCAAGAATGGGAGAAAAACCTGCAGCTGGAAAGAGCAGAGGCCTCCAGGGCCACACCTTAAACTCATCTGAGATCTCTGAGACAAAGGAAGAGATCTGTTTCATGAGCCTGTCCACGCTGCTCTCACTGCCTGTCTTCAGCAGGGTGGTGATGGCCAGGGTCGCGATGCTGCGGTTGGAGTCGGTGATGAGGTTTTCCAGGTCCAGGTTGCAGGCAGTGACTGCAGATGGATGCTTCATGGCCACCTGCAAAGGAAGTGATTCCCAAGTTATTTTGGGGCATGGAAACCTGAAAACCTTCCAGCTCCAAGCTTGCATTTAATCCTTGCCCCACTGCAATCCTGTCTTTGTCCAAGCACTGCTCTGTTCTGTAAGGATCAGAGCTAAACCTCCACTGGACATTGCTGGCAGGATGCAAGCTAAGCTCAGGGCCTTTCCCTTCAGCAGCTGAAATGAACTCCTCTGGCTCTCAGGGACAGTCTGACAGTCACCAACTGCTTCTGTTGCAGTGTGTAGCTCTGGAATCTGAATGTTATTTCCTTCACACACATCCTATGTTTTGAAGCATGCCTTGTGTTCCCCAGGGCTCAGTGCTGGGACCAGTTCTGGTTCGCAGAATCAGAGAATCACAGACTCATTAGGGTTGGAAGAGACCTCAAAGATCATCAAGTCCAACCATCAACCTGTCACCACCATGCCACTAAACCATGACCAGGATGGAGGGGATCGAGGGAACCCTCCACCAGCTTGCAGCCAACACCAAGTTGGATCAGCACTAGTGTGGCAGCAGGACTAGGGCAGGGATTTTCCTCCTGGGCTGGGCACTGGGGAGGCCATAGCTGGAATCTTGGGCTCAGGTTTGGGCTCCTGACTCCAAGTAGGACCTTGAGGTGCTGGAGTGTGGCCAGAGAAGGGCAAGGAAGCTAGAGAAGGGAATAATTTTTCCCCTAAAGGATTGCCAAGCCCTGAAATAGATTGACCAGGGAAGTGATGGAGTCACAACCTCTGGAGAGGCCTAAAAAACATGCAGATGTGGCACTTTGTGACATGTTTTAGCAGCATGAAGGTGTTGGTTCTACAGCTGGACTCTGTGATTTTATTAAGTCTTGTCCAACATGAATGATTCTCTAACTGCCAGCATTAAACATCTGTGACTCTGCTTCTTTTACAGCTTAGACCTCACCAGTTAGCAAACCACAACCTGTGGTCCAGAGAAAAGCAAAACAGAGCTTGAGTGCAGAAAAGATTCCTGTCAGGCCAGGAGATTGGGCATGGACAAACCAGTTCTCCAGGATGGAGTATTTCCAAACAGAGTCATCACAAGAGCAGTCACTCTGTGCCAGGGAACACATCAGCAGGCACTGAAGTCTCCCCTCCTCTGCTGAGCAGAGCCTGGTGCTTGTTGAGGGGCTCTGGAGGCACTCACTTTGTTCAGGGTCCGGACAGCTGCATATCTCAAGACAGGTTTGGGAGAACTGCAGAAAAGCTGCAGCACTGAAAACAGAACAAAATAAACAAGAGAAGTAACTAAACAACAAAATATTACAGAGTGGAGACTGTTGATCAAAGCCTGGCTACTCTAGGCACAGCTGGGGAGCAGAAGGGGAGAGGCTTCATGACTTGACCAGATGAGTAGAGGGAAACTGCCTTGTGCCAGCACCTTGGTATTGAGATGCAAATAATGCAGGCAGAATTCAGGCAGAATTCAGGCATGTGCTCTACACATAATTTATCACTAGCAAGTTGAAAAGAACCTCCTGGTTTTCAGCTTTTCTCAACAAGAAGTGCCTTGCATAGTCACCTCTGNACCAGCTGTGCCCTCTTTCAAAGAAAGGGAAGACAGAAGCCTAATGTAGCCACATTCAGCTGTGTGCTGCTAAACATCCATGTGCTCTACACATAATTTGTCACTGGCAAGTTGAAAAGAACCTCCTGGTTTTCAGCTTTTCTCAACAAGAAGTGCCTTGCATAGTCACCTCTGGCACAGCAAGTTCTCCTCTACCTTCCCTCCCACCCCAGCTTCCTGCAGCTGGAAAAAGAAGCTCAGTATCACCCTGTGCCACCCCCAGTGTCCATCCTCTAAAGCTCTGGATGAAATGGGAAAAGGGATCCAGGTGTTTGGGATCCCAAATTCCCCTAACCTGGGGACAAACCCCAGATTTCTGGGTTTCTGGTCAGTATTTGAGTTATGCTGTGGTGCCTCTGATGTCCTCTACCACCCACTTCCTCTCAGCTGCAGCAGTGGGAGGAAGGACTCTCTGACCAACCTGAAACAGCTGGTGCCAGCTCCCTGGCTGTGCAGTTTGGGAGGTGGATGATGGCAGAGGCAGCTTCATAAATCACCATCTCATGCTTATTCCTCAGGCAGCTCTCGATGAAGTCGAAGAGTGGGCTCTCGTGGCTGCAAGGAGAAGACATTCACAGCCTGGGGCTGAACTCCCTAGAGACACTGAGAACCTGGCAGAAAGCACAGCTCCTGGGTCCTACACCACCACACTGCTCAGCTCATGCCTCAGCTCTGAGCTGTCTGTTTCCTGTTACTCTGTTCAGCTTTACCTTAGCTTCTTCAAGCTGCATTCTGTAAATAAATACATTACAGTAGTCGTGGCCTCTGAGCACTGGCCTGAGGAGAAGCTGCTGAGGGAACTGGGGTCGTTCAGCCTGGAGAAGAGGAGGCTCAGGGGAGACCTTCTGGCTCTCTGCAGCTCCCTGAGAGGAGGCTGGAGCCAGGTGGGGCTTGGGCTCTTCTCCCAAGTGACAGGACAAGAGGAAACAGCCTCAAGTTGCACCAGGGGAAGTTTAGGTTGGAGATGAGGAACAATTTGTTGCTGGCAAGGGTTGTGAAGGCCTGGCCCAGGCTGCCCAGGGCAGTGGTGGAGTCACCATCCCTGGATGGACTTAGAAGATGCATAGGTGTGCTGCTGAGGGACAAGGGAGGGACAAGGCTTAGCTATGACATGGCAGTGTCAACAGCTGGGCTGTTAATGGTTGCACTTGATGATCTTAAAGGTCTTTTCCAACCAAAGTGATTCTATGCATGACACAACACTAACAAAAGCTTCCCCTGCCAGGAGGGGAGTGTCTCAGGGAACTATATCCTCCTCTGGTACAAAGAGAGATCAGAAAGAGAGAGATCCTTTGGTTTATATCCCAACCACACAGGCAGATCCCCACTGCATTTGAGCTGCATCTAACTAGACAAAGTCCAAAACCTCTCCAGAGATTACTCTGCAGTTTTAATCCTACTCTCAGCTAAATTTTGGTGGTGTGGTGCCAAAACAAGAACCAAACCCCAGCCCCACAACTGCCAGACACAGCAGCCCTCAGTTCAGCCTTTAACACTGCAGTTTGGTCTGGGTGCAGATTTCCACCCCCTTTACAAACTGCACATTTCCTGGCTACTGCTTAGCTCAGACTGGGATTAGTTCCTGTCATTCATTACTCACCTTTCTTCAGACTCCCTCAGGAGTTTGCTTGCAATCCTGATCAGCATGCAGTAAGCAAACTGGGATTTCAGCCCAGGCTTGGTGAACTTGTTCAGCATCTTGGAGACCGCAAGGCGATCGTTCCTCCTCAGGTGGTAGAGCAGCCCCAGAGCATGGTACTGGGAATGAAACACAGGCAGGGCTTGAATACACACTGCAGCTGGAAAAGCCAGACTGCAAGGCATCAAAGAGGGGTTTAGAAGCCCTGTTTTCTAGCAGAAACACCTTCTAACCTCAAATGAGCTGAGTTTGCTGACAAGTTACAAAGGTCTGCAGTACTGCCCCCAGGAGACAGCCTCAACATCTCTCTGAAGATCAAAAGAGCCATGAAGTTAAGTTTAGCCTCTTTTCTCCCCTTTAAATGTCCAAACTTCAAAGGCTTCAGCTTACCAACTCACACTGCATGTCTAGTACATCCAGGATATCCCAAGGCCTTCAATATCCCAACCCCTCAAGACATTTATGGCTGGAAAGCAAGGCTACTGAACAGAATCAGTTCTGATCTAGCTCAAAGCAGGACAGGTACAAAGGAACACCTCTAGCTGCTTGCCTAATTGGTTTGGGTTGGTTATTTTTGGCATCAGGCTGATTCACAGTAGGACTTAATGAAGCTGCTAACTGGGCAAGAACAGAGCTGGATGTACAGACCTGCTTCTGATTGCTAAGTCCGTAATGCTGGGCATAAAGAACACTGCCACTGCCACAGCTCTAGGGAATATCTGTGCACAGATTTGGCTAGTATGGATATCTGACTGACAGCTGGACTAAGCTCTGAGGTCCTACAGCAACAGGCAAAATATCTGAAGGCCAAGACAAGAGATGCTGCTGCTCTGGGATGCAAGGAGGTAATTTAAGCTCGTTGCAAACTCAGATTCAAAGCCCTTCTGCCACATCTCCTGTGAAACAGCCAGTGGCATCCCAGCTGTCAGCAGGTTAGCAGGGAAAGGGCAGCAGACTGCACTAAAAAGTCTGCACTTAATTAATCTTGCACAAGGATCATGGAGAAGCTAATGGTCTGCTGAACCAGCTCAGTTGTTTCCCTCCAAGTCACAACTCCTGGTGTTGAAAGAACAAGGGAAGAAGGAAAAGCAGTTCCTTGTTCTGGGGCTATCTGAGGAACTCACAGAACCCCAGCAAAACCTTGCTGTGTGTTCAGAGCTTCCTGCAGCAACCACCCCCAGACATACCTGGACCATGATGTTGTCACTGGAAGCTGCTTCCTGAGCTTCGTTGATCCAGCGCTTGACCACGTCACAGCTGATCTTCATCATGTGCTGCAAGAGGCCACAAGGAGAGCTCAGACTCACAGCAGAAGCACAGGGAAGAACCAAGAGCCTTGCCTTCAGGCTGTGTGGTTAAAGACTTTGAGGCAACCTAGAGCTTTGCTGCATACTCCAGGAAGCAAGGGAAGCAGTATATGGAGCTGGAGCTGATGACCTGTGTGGGCCCCTCCCCACTCTGTGTGGAGGCACTGCTTCCAACAAGGGAAAGGTTTTGCTTGTGTTCCCAGCAGGACAACCCACCTGCCTGGGGTTAGTCCAGCTGTCAGCACCAATACAGCTTTGCTGGCACCCTCAGGATGCTAAGCAGGCTCTACCCTACCTCATCAGCTCTTAGCTCCTGCTCTGCCTTCTCGATTTCCCAAAGCAGTCAGTCTCTTTATCCATGCACCTGCAAATCACTGTTTTCCTAACACCCCTCTCAGACTGCCATGCTTCCACCTCTATTCTCCTCCACAATAAAAGCATTAACCTAACAAGATGTTCTCCAGCCTTTTCTCCTCAACAAGGGAGAGAAAACCAGTGACCTTCACCTCACCCTCCTCCTACAGACCAGCAAAGCTCATCTTTAATTCTAGCCTTATCAGGGATTTGTTCTTGGCAAAGCAGAAATCAGGCTGCTTCTGTTCCCTGCCACACTACTCACACTCTCCCTGTGCAGTCATCCACAGCACACAACAGCTTGTTTCTCCTCACTCCCACCCAGCTGCTGAGCACTTTCCTGCTCATCATCAGTGAGTCTGACTTCTCAAAGCAGCCAGGCCTCTCCCCAGAGATATTGATGTTCTACACCAACTGCATAAAGAAAGGACTGAGCACTTTACCCCTGGAGTCCTTATAATGGACTCTAAAGCAGAAGGATGCTAAGGAGAAGCTTGAGGAGACAGAGTCTGCTTCAGACAAAGGAAACTCCATGGCTACCATTTCCTGTTTACATTCCAGGGAGGAGATGAAGAAAAGTCATCTCACAGGGAAAGGAGATGAAGAAAGAACAAACCAAAGGCCAAGCAGGGCTACAAAGGCAGATAAACCTTCCCAGCCACCACACCACCCACACATTTGCACAACCAGCTGCTTTACTTACTAAGGAAGACACCAATGCAGAGCTAGACACACTGGGGACTTTGTCCACGATGGCTTGCTTCATGTATCTCTCAATGGCTTGTAACATTGTACCCTAGGGAAGGGGAGAAAAGTGGTGATCCACTGGTGGCAGAGCACAAAACAGAGCAAGACAAAACAACAGGCACAGCACGTTCCAAAGGCCCTCAGAAAAACCTGCTTTGAGCTACAACAGAGCTCATTCTGCTCAGGCTCTTCTCAGGGCTGCACTGGCTGCAGCTCCCAGCATGTTCTCCCAGGCACTGGCTGCTGCTAGCAGGGACAACACTCCATGGGGAGAGTTCCTGCCAAGCCTTGGGCTGCACAAAGGCTCTGCCTTAGACTTGCTCCTCTGCAGCCCAAGGGCACTGCTGCATCTTGTGTCCCAGCTTGGGCTGC
The DNA here is from genome assembly GCA_013399015.1 of Galbula dea. Lineage (NCBI taxonomy): Eukaryota > Metazoa > Chordata > Aves > Piciformes > Galbulidae > Galbula > Galbula dea. The sequence continues at coordinate 425,872 of VWZX01003030.1, forward strand.
AGGCAGTCAGAGGTGGCAGCTGCAGGGAGGAGGGGCCAGGAGAGGTGACCCTGAACTGCCCAGCAAGGGATTGCATCCCAGGATGGCACAGGCAGGAGAAAGCTGAGGGGTCAGCAGGGTCAAGCCTCTTCTGCACTGGTCAGTGTCCAAAGAGGACTCTGTCCATCTCAGCCTTGATCCCAACCTGTGTGTTCCTGAGCCCAGTTCCCATCTGAGTCCAGCCTGGCACTTGCCCAGTGCTACCCCAGCATCAGTGGTGCCAGTGCTGGAATTGCCAGCAGGACTTGGGTTCCATATTGGTTAGATTTCATTTTATTGTTATTTCCATTAAAGCTGTTTTAGTTTCTTTCCCAACCCATCAGTCTCTCTCCCTCATTCCCTTTCTCTTCCCTTTGGGAAGGCAGAGGGGTTCAGAGACAGCATCTGTCATTCAGCTAGTGGCCAGCCCAGCCCTGCCCCTTGACACAACCTCAGAGCAGAAACCACAGCTCCAAAGCTCCTGCCCTCTAACTCCATCCTTTACTATGCTGCAGCTCCACAGAGCTCCTCACATCTGCAGAGGGCTTCAGAGCAGCCTGAAGCAGCAGTTCCATCACCACTCCAAGAACACAGTCCTGCAGGAGAGGACTTTTTCTGCCTGTATCACCCTCAGCAATCCCCCAGCAGTGCCATGATCTGTACTCACATCAGTGATCCTGCAGAGGGCTCTGATGGCTGGGCCTCGGTAGACATCCTCCTTCCCTGTCATGTCTTTGGTCAAACTGAAACAACCAAAAGCTTCCTGTTACCATTTCATTCAGATTTTACTCTCTTGGTCCTTTTGTGACCTTCCCCTCATCCCATGCAGCTGCTAAGCTCTAGGAGTGGCCAGAAACAACTGCATCATACTGAGCTTTGAAGGGAACCTGTGCCAGTGCCTCCCCACCAACCTGTTTCCTTCCTCAAGGGTAACTCCAGAACAGCTTCATGGCTAAACCAAACCCCCCCCATGAAGATGCAACTCTTCACTGCAGAGCTTTGAGACTCTTTCCTGTGGGGTCTCTTACCTGCTGGTGACAATGATGACATCCTCAGAGATGTTGGCCATCTCTTTGATGGTCAGGTAACACATCCTCCTCAGGGTTTGCTGGGGAAGGCATGGCACAAAACCATCAAACCCAAAGGCAGTTACAACACACCCTGGGAGGGGTTAAAAGTTAAATAAACTCCAATATTTACAGAATCCCAGAGCCCCAGCATGGTAGGGGTTGGAAAAGAGCTCTGCAGATCAGCTAGTCCAACCCCACTGCCAAGGCAGGGCCCTTCTGGGTCTCTACAACCACTTGAAAGGAGGCTGGAGCCAGGTGAGGCTTGAGCTCTTCTCCCAAGGAACAAGTGATAGGAGAAGAGGAAACAGCCTCCAGTTGTGCCAGGGGAGGCTTAGGTTGGAGATAAGGAACAATTTCTTCCCCAAAAGGGTTGTCAGTCCTGGCCCAGGCTGCCCAGGGCAGTGATGGAGTCCCCATCCCTGGAGGGGTTTCCAAGGCCTGGAGCTGTGGTGCTGAGGCCATGGGTTAGTGGTGCCCTGGCAGTGCTGGGTTCAGGGTTGGACTCCATGATCTTAGAGATCTTTTGCAACCTTAATGATTCTATGGAGCCCAAAGCTTCATGCAGCATTTCTGGGATGTTTCTCAGAGTTTAGGCTGTTCTCCTCCCTCAACCCCAAGCTGATTCATGAGGCTGTTGCAGGACACAGCAGTGTTTGATCTGCAGACAACTTTCCAGTTCTATTTTGAGTGAGGCAGGTGGGGATTAACTGCCAGAGTATGAAACAGCCCCAGAAATCAGACTGATTTGTACATGAAGGTTTCCAGTCATGATTCCTATTCCCTACAGCAGGAATTCAACCCAGAACAAAACCACCCCAACACCAAACCCAACCTGCAGGCTTAATAATTCAGTCATTTGTTTCCAAACCATGAACTGCCTTCAGCAAGCTCCTTGCCTGCAGAGTCTGTGCTCTGAAGGACCTGCCTCACCCTCCTCCCACAGCCCACCCTCCAGTTGTGTTGTCATTGCTGCAAACCCAGGCAACACCAGGGAGGCAGCAGGTGGGAAGCAGCAGGTACTCACATCATTAGACTGAAACAATCTGGTCATGGCAAAGAAAGCTTCTGTGGCTTCAGTGGTTCCAAAGTGTTCACCCTGAAAATGGCATCAAAAGCCCCATCACTAGCTAGCCTCCTCCACCTTTCAGCCCCCACTCAAGACATCTCCTCACACATGATGAAATCTCTTCTCTGAGGGCCTTCTCTCATGTGAGAAGCAGTGATCTCCTTCCCCTTCTGCTTCCTGGGGAGTGCATGCCAAATTTACCACTGCTACTGCAATGCTCCAGGCTTGGGGCAGAGTGGCTGGAGAGCTGCTGGGGGAAAAGGACCTGGAGTGTTGGTCAACAGCAGCTGGAGATGAGGCAGCAGAGTGCCCAGAGGGGCAAGGAGGCCAAGAGCATCCTGGCTTGGATCAGCACTAGTGTGGCAGCAGGACTAGGGCAAGCAGGTCCAGAGGAGGCCACAGAGATGATCTGAGGGCTGGAACCTTTCTGCTGTGAGGCCAGGCTGAGAGAGTTGGGGGTGTTCAGCCTGGAGAAGAGAAGGCTCCATGGAGACCTTCTTGTGGCCTTGTAATACTGAAAAGGGACCTATAAGACAGCTGAAGAAGGCTTTGTACAAGGGCTTGCAGTGATACGATGAGGAGTGATAGCTTTAAACACGAAGACAGAAGATTCAGATTAGATATTAGGAAGAAATATCTTCCACTGAGGGTGGTGAGAGCCTGTCCCAGGCTGCCCAGAGAGGTGGGAGATGTCCCAGCCCTGGAACCATCCCAGCTCAGGTTGTCTGGGGCTGTGAGCAACCTGCTCTGGTTGCAGATGTCCCTGCTGCCTGCAGGGGTTGGGCTAGATGACTTTGAAAGGTCCCTTCCCACCCAAAGCATTCTGTGATGCTATGATCATGCTTCCAACATCTCCCCAAACAAAGAGACACCTCCCCTTCATCTCTTCCTTGCCTGTGTTCTTATCTGACTAGAGCTGTTGCTACTTCAGCTGGGCAAACACAGGTGGCTCTTTACTGACACAGTGCTGCTCTCCTCACAGAGCAACCAGCAGCTCCCATCTGGCATGCAGAAAAAGATCTTACAAGCTTCAGTGTCAGATAACTCCCTGACCTGAGAGGCAAATTTGGAGGAGAGAAGATAAAACCCAACAGCAGAGCAGCTCCAGTCCTGAGCTCCTCCAAACCTAGCCCCCACACCTGACAGGAAGAGGTGAAAGATTCCTTTCATACTGAAAGTTCTGGCAAATTAGGCTCAGGAATATTCACTGTGGCTGGGAAGAGGTGAGGAGAGTTACCTGGTTCAGCAGGTAGAGGATCTTGGTGAGGATGTGGAGGCATCTCCGTGGGTTGATGGGGGTCTCATTGAAGATCCGTGCCTGCAGAGAGGAGCAGTGCTGCCTTACAGCCACCCCTCAGAGGCAAGTCTCTTCCCCCCCAAAAACTAAAGCACTTGGTCTGCAACCAAGCACTTTAGAACAGTTTTCATGCTAAACATGTGTCCCAGCAAGCAGATTCCTGGCTCTCAGCTCATGCATGGGTAGTTTGCTGGATGGGCAGGAATCTGACCAAAGGACAAGAGGAAACAGCCTCAGGTTGTGCCAGGGGAGGTTTGGGTTGGAGAGGAGGAACAGTTTGTTCCTGGCAAGGGCTGTGAAGGCCTGGCCCAGGCTGCCCAGGGCAGTGGTGGAGTCCCCATCCCTGGAGGGGTTTCCCAGCCCTGGAGGAAACCAGGGAGCCTCCTTTCCTATTCCCTCCTGGAGCCCTGTGGTGCTGAGGGCCATGATGCAGTGGTGCCCTGACAGTGCTGGCTAGCAGTTGGACTCCATGATCTGAAAGGTCTCTTCCCAACAAAGCAATTCTATGGCACAGCAATGATCTGTTGCCCCTTCTCTTTCCCAGCCTCAATGGGAAGGAGGAACATCTGAGCAGGCTGGAGCAGGACCCCAGGGAGGTGACCTTGACAGAAAGAGCACCCTGAGAGCCCAGAGGCCCACAGAGAAGGCAGAAGCCACTTGTAATCTAATTAGCACACAGAAACCCCTCAGAGAGCAACTTCACCCACACTTCATTAGCCTCTGATTTTAAGTTCACTGCAAGAATTTAGCCAGTCACATTTCCTGAAGCTGCTAAAAAATGACCCAAAAGAGTTAAACAGTGTTATGGGATGATTCCTCCTACCTCCTGAAGCACAGCACTCTTCTCCAGATGCTGGAAAGGATTAGAGCCACTACCTGAGGAACAGAAAGACATTTCTCAGTTAAGGAACTGATTCTTCACAAGAAACAACAGTACTGAGCATGCAGGAACAGCTCCTAAACTCCACAAAGCCACCTCAATGCCACAGTGACAATCCAAGAAGGCCAATGGACTCCTGGGGTGCATGAAGAAGAGTGTGAGCAGCAGGGCAAGGGAGGTTCTCCTGCCCCTCTCCTCTGCCCTAGGGAGGCCACAGCTGGAGTCCTGGCTCCAGTTTTGGGCTCCCCAGTTCCAGAGAGACAAGGAGTCCAGCAGAGGCCAGAAAGATGCTGAGGGCACTGGAGCATCTCTGGCAGGAGGAAAGGCTGAGAGCCCTGGGGCTGCTTAGCCTGGAGAAGAGCAGCCCCAGAGGGGAGCTGCTCAATGCTTAGCAAGAGCTAAAAGCTGGGGGCAAGAGGCTGGGGCCAGACTCTGCTCACTGGTGCCCAGGGCCAGGCCCAGGGGCACTGGGCAACAACTGGAAGCCAGGAGCTCCCACCTGAGCAGGAGGAGGTGTGAGGGTGTTGGAGCACTGGCCCAGGCTGCCCAGAGAGGCTGTGGAGTCTCCTCCTGGGGAGAGATTCCAAGCCCAGCTGGAGGTGACCCTGGGCAAGCTGCTGTGGGTGACCCTGCTGGAGCAGGGGGTTGGACTGGATGATCCCCTACTATGCTGGGACTCTGTATATTCAGAGTTACAGAAAATAAAAGGGGGGTGAGGACACTTACAACATAACTGGAAGGTGAGAAAGTTGTTTACTAGTAAGTTTGCCTTAATACTCCCTTTACTTAAAGCTATTTACTCCTATTTTTTTCCCTAGTCTCCCTCAGTTTATTCCTTCAGGCACAGGAAACACTGAAGGCATCAGATCAGAGCTGCTGTTCAGGACCTCAAATAGAAGTGCATTGATCAATGCACCACTGAAATGAGTTACTCAGCAAACTCCAAACCAGTCTGGCTTCTGCACATCACAAAATCATTAACACCAGTTTCCACACTGTCAGTTCTCAGCCTTTTAACCGCTCAGATCCAGCCTCTGAGAGGAGTTCATTTCTAGGAGATGACACTTCTCTGCCAGTAGTTTACAGAGATCAGCTTCTCTCCCTCCATCACTCCCTCACCCCCGAGACCCTCTCCTCCCGCCCTCAGCAGCTCTCCCTCCATCATTCCCTCACATCAGACCCTCTCCTCCCTCCGCTCAGCAGCTCTCCCTCCCTCCCTCCCTGCCTGCCTCCATCCCTTCCCTCACCGACTCTCAGCACTTACAGGCCGCGGCGCGCACCAAGCTCCG
>VWZX01003031.1:0-94695 GCA_013399015.1 Galbula dea
AATAATAGAGATACACCAGTAATACAGGCCTGCCTAAATTGTACCAGTTAAGAAAGGAACCCCCAACATGATTGATACGATTATAAACACCTTGTATGACATAATGGCCTGTACAACAGACCTATAAAATGATAATAAAAAGAGAAAGATATTTAGACCAAAAAGAAAGAAGAAATCCCCTTCCCATGTCTGTGTTGATAACCCACCTTATCTTGTCATTGTGACTGCTGGAAATGATAAGTAGTCCTTTCACTTTTTTTGTGGTTTTTTTTTTGTTTTGTTTTGTTTTGGGGTTTTTTTGTGTTTTTTTTTGTTTGGTTTTTTTTTTTTTTACATTTTTGGTTAGAAAGTCTCCGATCCGTGAAGCGATCCTGAAAAGACAGTGTTTATTATAAAATTAGGCAAATGTCTGTCCCAGCTTTAAATCCTTCCTGTTTCGCTTTTGTTTTTATCTTTTTCGTTCTCTCCCTTGTCCCCAGCAACACGGTGAGAGGATGCCCATCACATTTTCAGTTCATAAACCCCGCCAGCAGCCAATCCCACCGCACAGGGAAACAGGCTGCTGGCAGCACAGCTCAGCCCGGCTCACTGTGCCTTGGAGGCAGTAGTGGTGGTGGATGTGGCCCCACTTGCAGAGGCCACCGTGAGGAGAGAGTTCTGGATGGACTCAGCTGAGGTGGAGGTGCTGTGAAGGCTGGCGACTGGTCCAGAGGCCCCTGCGGAAGCTGCAGCTGCAGAGACCAAGCTAACTGGGTTGCTGGTGAGCAGAGAAAGGTTCTGAGGGTTCAGGAACAGAGGGGCAGTTACAATGTTAGGAGTACCTCCAGCATTGGCAAACACCAAGTTTCCAGTTGCATCCAGTGATGTTATTGGAAGAGAGCCACCAGATGCAAGAGCTAAAAGGGAAAATTGAGCAGGGAGGAGATAACATTAGCAGTAAGCAATAACGCAAAATGTGCTAAAAGCAATTGGTCTCTGTGTTTTCCTTTCTCTGATATGCACGCTCTCTCCACCACTGACAGCAGTCATCTCATCAGAGGTTGTTTTTTAAAAAAGCCAACTCTTTATGAAGAGTTGACAAGATCTTGCAGATACTAAAACGTCTTTTGTCATCTGCTCCTAATCTAATTCCATCGTGCCTTTCCTCAGATCTTTAAGTGCTATACTGGCCTATGTTTCTTATCACAGAAAACCTGTACATTTAGGAAGCCTGTACTGGAAAGGGTTGAGATGAGCGTTCACATGAAATGACAGCTATCACAACATGAAAAAGGTCATGTAACTTTGAGAATCTCTGAGTAAGATTTATGGATACTTTAAGAGGCTGGTTGTTCATTGTGGGTTCTTGTTAAATATATAAGAGGACATGAATTCAGGATCAAGTCTTGCTTAAAACCGCCTCCTAACAGACCTCAAAACAGTGAGACATTGCTCAAGTTTATGCTAGAAAAGCTACATAAATCAAATCTCTAACTTGCTGGAGAAATATGCCGATGGGAGGAGGATAACAAAATAAATTCCAGATCACATTCAATATCTTAAATATGTCATGTAAATCACTACAAGACCATACACAGTTCTAAACCCAGTTCTAATATCCTTTCTGAAGTTGTACCTGGTCTTTTCTTAGCGATATATAAAAAGTATTTGCATATTCAAATTTTGTAAAACCTTTATTTCTGTAACATTTATGTCCAGCACTGAGGAGCTGGTGTTCTTTTTTGGCAGAGAAAAACAAAGCATGTAAACCGAAGCTGTATGACAAAGATGCATTAAAAGGAACAGTACTGACCTTGAATAGTTGCCAGTGTACTGTTGCTCATCAGGGCCGGGCTGAGAGCACCACCTAATGTCCCTGGATTGAGACTGAGTAAGGCACCTCTGCATGAAGCAAGATCGTGGAAGAAAAAACAAAGGGATGAGCATTATTTTAAGAAAGGGTTGTCACTGTTCAGAAGAACACCATAATATTTAGAAAAAAAAGGGGAGGGAAGTGAGGGGGAGGTAGGAAAGGCCAGAGATTAAGGCTAATTTTAGTTTAAATTTTTCCTTCATGATGCCTTGGGTAGACATTGCCTTTCAGCTGTGCAGTTAGTGACATGCCTAAAGCACAGGTATTGTAAACACATGAATTGTATTGATTGTTGATGTAAGATATTCCTGTAAAGTATTTTGGGGAGACTGCCACTCATTAGAGAGCTATCACCATCTCCCAAATTCAGGCAAAAGAGATGTAAATCAAGGGGAATTGAAGAAACAAAGATTTATCTTTCAGAGCAACGTTTTTGAAACTAAAACTTCAACATTACATCATCACACATCTTTTACAGCTTCTTGCTCAAATGTAGAAATGAATACAGTGGTGTGAAATGAGTCTAGGCTAGCTCTCCATTTTAAAATTAGCAGAAGAGATTCTATGATTCAATAGTAAGCTGCAGCTCTTAAGTCAGGCTCTGCAGTGAGATGGATGACTTATCAAATAACATTGCTGCAACACAATTTTTTAATTTGTAAAATGAAAATAATATATGTGTAGATTGATGGGAATGGCAAATTACCATCTATAAATAAACCTTCAGAACTTGAGATAAATGACAGCAGAATCACTAAATGAGCTACCAGAAAATAGTAACAAATAAAAGCAATTTATGACAAGAACTCTCCTTTCCTCTTCTGTCATCTCACCTAAAAGAGTGCAAAAAATTTATCCTTACCCAGCTGCAAACTGTGAGGATGCCATCAAGCCTGGGTTTAGTCCTGCTGCAGCAGCCATGGCAGCAAGACTTGCATTTGCAGGCAACTGTGCAGCTCCTTGTAAAGCAGCTGCTGCCGCTGTTTGCAACCCTGATGCCGTTACCATCACCTGGCTAGTCCCGAGAGGGGAGGACAAGGGAGTGGAGGTTGTCTGTGTTGTGCTGGTCTCACTGGCACTGGATGCCTCTGAAGTGGAGGCTGAGGCAGAAGGGGAAGGACTCAGAGAGGGTGATGCCACTGCTGAAGAAGCTGGAGGTGCTGTTGAAATCACTGTTGCCGTGTTGTTGGAGGTGGTTTCTGTTGTGCCTAGAAGATTGATTCTGGTTAGATCAGCACAAAACACAGACACCACAGGACAGAAACCACTACCCACCTGAACTGGACATTCAATTGAAAGGGAGACGAACACACATTTCTGTAGGACCAAGAAGCACCAAGAGTCCAAATGAGAAGGCTAGACTATAATGAAATGGCACTCCTCAAAAGGTGGCTGAAGAGCTCTAGAAGCTACCAGTGGAACATAGCATATTTCATTTCGCCATAATCTGTGATTTTTATCCCCAGAAAACTCAACTGAATGGTCAAAAAGGCTGAAGTTTCCCAGTGGAGTAAGAAGGAACAGAAACAAGAATGTCCTGGGATACCAGTGACTAATACTGAATGACCTTTTGAAGAGTTCAAAAGGGGAAATGGTACAGGTTAATGTGGGGACATGAGAAATCAGTCCTTACCTGTGACTGACAGACTAGATACAGCAGGACTGGTCAGAGGGAGTACAGGATTGACAGTCAGGGTTGTAGCTGCACTGCTAGTCACAAGGCTCGGTGTTGTTGCCACCTGGAGGTCAACAAAGAATACAACTGCTCAACTGTTGAAAGACAACGAGTTGGCTATTAGACCTGGATTTCTTTCTTCCCATCTGCAGCTGAGGAAGTCGTCATGGAAAACACAGCATATAAACCAGATTTTCTGTAATTCTATTACTTTATCATTCAGTGGAGCAACTGTAGCACCTTTTCTAATTACCGGCAATATCTTTACTCTTAATCATGCAGTATTTGAAGTAAGATATATCCATTACATCCAGATTATCTCAGGACTGCCAGTCAGCCCTCTCTGTCTCCCCACAAAGACAACACCTTGTTTTAATGGAGACACTCTTACAGAAAAAGTTTAAAAATATATTGAGTTGGTTTGTTGTTGTTTAAACATAAGATTCTATATTTTCAGCTCCAAATCTCTTTCTCTGATAAAGCCATTTAAATACACAAGCATTATTTAGGGCAATGTGTTTACATGGCTAAACAGAATAACATTTCAGTTTTACTCAACCAAATTATAAGCTCTACTTTGATATCAAAGTTTCCTTGTGCCAGAGGAAGGATCTCTGAACTCTAGAACATTCAAATTACATTAGCTAATTTTACTTGTGGACAGTTTATTACAAGAAAACTAGAATAAACTGAAGATGTTACAGATTAAAACACCAAAGATTTAAAGCCGGAGGAACTAGCTTACAAGGAAAAATGAAATATAATGAGAGAAAGGACTTTTTATGGACAAGTAACAGTTGAAGGCTGTTATACATCAATGAGAGAAATGAATCCTTCAGAATTGCCCAGGAGAACACAGGCAAGGATATAGGCTAAAATCTTCCTCCTTTCCCCTCTTACCTTAGGTTTATTATCAGAGAAATCTCTCTCATGCTGCATATTCGCTTATAGGAAGTCAAAGGCTTCATGCATTTTAAACAAGACTGGGGCAACTGGGACAGATCTAAAAGCTTTGCGCCCATCTCAGTGTGTGAAATAAAGAAGAGCTAGATACATAGTACATCTCCCACTAATGCAGCCCAGACATCATATCTGTCATCTGTCTGGTGAACAGTTAAGGCCAAGGTCACAATCCACATTTCAGGGCAATGAATGACCTAGAAATAATATCGCTAACCTCATGGTTACAATGACTGACTTCGGCCAGTGCAAAAATAGGCTTCTATCAAAAGCAGCATTCCCCTCCAATCCTGCTTCAGAGCCCTAACATTTGTGCAGCCAGGCTACAAAACTCAGACTGGTTATCTAGCCATACTGAAAAATCATCACTATTCCTCACATGGTTATTTTGCAGTCAAACTAGTAAACTAAGTCAAATCATCCTATAGACACATGATCTCGAGAGCTGATACAAGCAATCAACAAATCACATAGCTAGTGATGGCTGGGGGCAGCAGCGCTGGAACATCCATTTGAGTGGTAGTAGAGTATCTCTCTAGAGAAGCTTACAATGAGTCAAAATTCTTAGTGAAACGACACAGAAAAAATGGAGACTGTGGTTAACATGCCCATTTCTTACATACAGTAGCAGCTGACAATAAAGGGGAAATTTATGTAGGAAAGCTTTCCTAAGTTGCAGTCTGAGTAAACTTGCATGGTTACTAAAACACACCATCATAAATCTCACTATGTTCTCCTCTGGTAGCAAGGTGTGCAACTTCGCTTTCAAAGCAAAAACTCAGTACATGTAACACATCCTGTTCCCTGAAACAAAAGGTTGCATGCACACATCCTGAGACAAGGATGAGGGGAAAGAATGACACATCACCAAAATTAATAGTTTAAAGAAGTACTGGAAGATATTAGCTACCACAGTGATAAGGGTGAAATAAATACTACCAAATGACAGCTACAGGCTACATAAATTCCACCACATTCCTATTAGCATTAGCTACCATGAAATCTAATATCTACTGTTTCTATTTATGAAAACAGACCTCCATGGACATTGGTAGCAAAGGAGCTGAAGAAACCTTGATGCATGTGTTTTGTTACTCTTATTTTCATGAAGTTTGTGTTTACCTGAGGCAAATACAAGCGTGGGAAATTAATTACATGAGTAGTAGCTAAATTGTTCCTTTGTTCCATATCATCTTTTTTTTATATATAAATCAATCCTGACTTAAAAGTGACAATAACGCTTTCACTGGATTTGTGTGACTTAAGTCTCCAATGATACATTTTACTGCCATTCATCTGTGTATCAGAGCAGCCAAAATAAGAGGGAGCTGGCAGAGCTGTTATGCAGTTTTTTTATTACCATTATTTTACAAAAAAAGTTTGGGCAAGTGATAAAGTCCAGATATAAACTGGAGTTACTGCCTGGAACATCCTCAAAGCAGTAACCCCAACTGCAAATTTGGTAGTCAGAATATTTACTCATGAGCTGACTTAATAATATGCCCAAACTGAAGGCTCAACCATTGCCTGACTCATAAGCATTACCCCTTTTAGATAGTATGCAAATGCCAGTAAAATATAAAATTGTGAGAACAAGTCTGCTGTACAAAGAAGGTGTAGCATATGCAACTTCCACAGCAAGCACAGCAGAACTAGCTCTTCCAGTGATCTTTGTCAGTACAGTTGCTTGATTCTTACCAGTGAGGTTGGGCAAGGGAAAATTGCTTTGATGGGCGAGCTGCTGGTTCCACCACTGCTGGGTGGGTTGATCCTTTTCTCCTTCTGGCGCCGGTTACAGAACCAAACACGGATCACCTCCTTCTCCATGTTTAGCTGGTCAGCTATCATGGTGATCTCATCCGAGGTAGGCTTTTGGTTCTGAGAAAAAGAAACAGTACTTGAAAAGCTGTGAAATTACCTTCTGAAGTTTTCCCTTATAGCTGCTTCTTCACTAGGCCGAAATCTGGATAGGCCATTTACATCCCAAATCTGTTCAGCTGTACAGTAAAGATAGATCATAATTGATACTTCTGCCCTTATCTTCCTAGTTACAGGAACATTTCTATCAAGAGTAAGCTGTGTTCCTCAGAGATGAGTGACGAAGACTAAGCTCACAGGCTTTTTTTTGACAGAAGGTATCTGACCTGTGAGTTAATCCTTCAAGGAATTCTAGATTTTGAGAAGGAAATCTTTCTTCCAGCATCTCTCAAAAAGGAACAGGAGAGATTAACTATAGCAATAGTCAAATGAACCACAAGCTGTCAAGATCTATAAAAAAGACAGGTCGATTGAACAGGCTACTTACAGAGGCTATCTGCTCACATAGCTGCACAAAGTGCCTAACAAGAGTAATATAAGGTCAGCAAAACCCCTCACATTATGTATGTTTAGACTGTCATCCCATTTATCCATCCACAGAAAGGGTAATCTCTTTTTCTTCCTTTTGATGTACAGAATATCAGGCTTAGATCTATGGCTCAACATCTTGGAATGTGAAATCACAGTGTCAGTGAACTCAAGAACCAATGAGGTTTTTTGACGGGTTTTGTGTTTGGTTTGGTTTTGGGTTGTTTGGCTTTTTTTGAAGTGAAGTAGACATTGGTGTGTGCTTCTTGGCACAGCCTTGTTTAGTACAAGCACTTTCCTAAATAGTACAGTAACAGGTTCACTCTAACAGATGAGATTGTTAAGCAAAATTTCTTCATTTCTTTATAGGCTGAGCAGAGCAACAGGATCACTGACCTCCAGGAAACTCTTCTCTAAGGCCACACGTATGTTGGTCTCTATGCTGGTGCGTTTCTTCCTCCTACGGTTCAAGCCTTCAATCCCCAGCCCTGGAGAGTTCAGGGCACTTGGGCTGGAGAGAGTTGAATCAGATGAGAGGTTTTCTGAAAGAAAAAGAAAGTAATATAAATATTGAGATTTTATTTGAATGCAGTGCAGTCTACTGCAAGTGTTCTTCATCTATGCAAGGTAAGTTAAAACTCGCTCTGTATCTATCCCAGATAGATAGAAATTTCTGAAGATCACATAAATTAATCATACTACCTGTAAATTCAACATATTCTTGAAACTTTAAAGTGCCCAGAGGGTTCACTGTGCTCCTGTATGCTACCACAGTATCCCTTTTATAATACCTCTAAAAAGTTTGTCTCCTTTATCTCTTTTCACCCCACACATTCACTTCAAATCACAGTTTAAAGACAAAAAAGCAGTAACTGATATCCATGAGCCACAGCTGCAAGTCACAGGCAATTGTGAAAAAATATCTGAGTAGCCTGAAATTTTTTACCCACTCTGTGAAATACTAGAGGAAGTTCACAGTCAGTTCCACAGTGTTCAACCTCTTCTCTCTGGAGATTTTATCAGATACTCCAGTACTCCAGTGCTCTGTAGTTCTACCGAACAGCCTACTCAGTTAACAGCTCCCTCTCTTTAGTTTCACTAGGTCTCAGCTTAGCTGTCAGCCTTTGGTTCTGTATTCCTGGTTCCAGAGAGGAGCAAAGACAGAATATGACTGACCCCACTTTGTAGCAGAAAGTGCAAAACAACCAATGGGCACGTCCCAGCAGGGAATTTAAACAAAACAATTATGGCTAGAGATCACTCACTACATTGGAGTTTGTGAGTGATAAGCAGGTGTCAAAGGTCTCAGTGCCTAAGATCATTCTAGTAGGCTCAAATGGACAAGTACATTCAGTTTTTGGGTTTCTTTTTTTCACTAATGGCTGAAATACCTCTCTGTCCTGAAAACCCCACACAACAAACTGACTTCTCTAACAATAAATTCTCCAACTCTTTAATGCAATGTCATGGAAGGGATCATTGGTATGCATCTCCTACATGCTTTTACCTAAAAGTAGCCTTTAAAGTCATCTGAACCTTTCTTCCAAAGATTTCATGAAAATTAATCAAAGCCAAAGACAATGGTTCCCAACTTCCAGGCTGTGAAGGGCTCTGACACTGTTTACAGTCCTTAACTTTACAGATCCAAGTATTTCTTCAGGCTAGCAGGCAAAGCAAACTGACATTTCTTGCAGCACTGGACTCATGCATTGGTGCTGGAAGGTTTGGGCACCACTGGCCAGTCTAGAAAACTCAGTGTGAAGATCTTCATGTTTTCTATCACGATGTAGACTACCTGAAGGTAACCCCTGTCAGGACAACAGAATGACACCTACTTGTTTCAATGAAGGACAATTTTTCAACACTGCATCCCATTACTTTCAAGATTTCAGAATACTGCTGGTGCCAGCATAAAGCTCTCTTCATTTAGTAAAAAAATCGGAAGGCACATACCATCCCTGCCATCTGTTTAGCAGATCTATCAGTTTTGTACTGTGTACAGTTGTATACTTGGAAGAAGAAACTGGCTGACAGCAATCTTAAACACTTTCTATTCTAAAACCTATCAACACCACCTGGGAAGGGAAGGGAAAAAGGGAAGAAAAAAGAAAAGAGAACACTACCACCATTACTGGCATCATGAGTAACTCATAACTCAGAAAAAAAGTGATTTTGGAAGGAAAAAAAAATCCTAGCCCACAAAAACCTCTTCCTATGGGGAGGAAGTGTTAATATGGACCCTTGGAGAGAGATGAAAAGAATGCACATAGGGCTGTGGGAGGAAGTGGATGCAATAAGCTCTGCCTAATGAAACAACAAACCATGCAACCCTCTCTCTACAACACATCTGAAAAAGAAAGCTAGAAGAGGATTAGAAGTTATATGCAGTAACATACATGAAGGAGGAAAACCGTGACATATTATACCTCACCCTATGCAATTATTCAGCTGGCTGCAGAACACAATTCTGAAAAGTTCCAATTTTGGATGCATATACACACATGAAAAGGGAAGCATGGACCCTTTTCCTACACCCTTATTTGTCCTATGGACAGTTATAAAGACTGGTAGCTTCATAAAACCGTAAGGGCACAAACAAAGCAGTTTTTTCAGAATCCAATGACTTTGGTAGGCTGGTGAAGAAATACAGAGACTCGTTCACCTGCATCATTGAGCCACTTTTCCAAAAGTGGCTTTAACTTGCACATGTTCTTAAAGCTGAGGTTCAAGGCTTCAAAGCGAGAGATGGTAGTTTGGCTGAAGTCATTTCCATAGAGTTTGCCCATAGCGAGCCCAACATCACCCTGGACAAAGAAAGAGAAAAAAAGGGATTCACTAACACAGGCACTTCCAAAGCAAGGAATCCTGCCACATTTTTGTGTTCTCTAAGTGACTCCACTGCTGCATGGGATTTCAGTTACAGAAACTTGCGTTGTGCTACCAAAATTCATGATAAAGCAAAATAATCATAAAGAAATGTCAAAGCTCACTCAGTTTAACCATGTAACTCTTTGCAGGAAATCCCTGATGCTTTGTCTTCTCAGCATTATCACTGAGCAGAATATTCCACTGAATATTAGCTTGTATTTTTTTCTTAGTTCTTTAAAATAAGTAATGGCCAAGTTCTTTTCAGGAGTAGATTTAAGTATGTACATATTTCACACTGAAGAAGGAAAGTTCAAATAAGCAGAAATGCAGTGAGTTCATGTTGTCAAATTACTAGAAAACATCCTTGAAAAGATGTCTGCGAACATATATCACATTTAAATAGATGCAAAAGTATTCTTATCTGAACTTTTAGTATCTTCTAAGGTTCAAGCCAAACTTCTCCCTACAGATACACACTTCAAAGCAGGCAAGAAGTTGAACTATTTCAAACAATGACTAATTGTAGTCTTCACTACCATTACCCATCTGCCAAAAAAGCTATCCAAGAGATTTACAGACAGATAATCATCTCTTTACACCTGTTACGGCTTTTCAAAACTCAGTTTTAGCTAGCTATCAGACATTCTGATTATTCTAATATATGTATGTATATACACACCCCTACGTAATTTACATTTAGAAATTCTTGGATAAAAAAACCACAAACAATCCATTTTCAATTGTGGCTGCTAGAAAACCCATGATATTTTATTGTGTTGCTTTAAAGTTGCAAGGTCCTGCCCTTTGAAAAAATTTAATTATTTTTTAGGTATGCTATGTGGTCTATTGGTCTAAAGCAGTTTAGACTTTTTTTAACATAAAAAAGCATGAAACATCTAGAAGAAGAGACTTAAAAGCTTCAGCATAGTTAGTGGAGTTTAATTGCAAGAGGGTTAGTTGGACTGCACGTAAAGCTTGCTTTTTTTCCTTTAAGGTCAGATCCACAAGCACAGTTTGATACAAATATACTAATAGCATGCAGAGTGGCCACATACAAGCAAGATAAAAAACAACCTTTGGTAAGCTTAGTAAATTGTGCAGGTTGCATAAAGAAAACAAATTCCTCCCTGGAAGAGGACCAGAAGAATTGGTTTGTATGCCCTTCAATGAGAGGAAATGTGAGAACTCACATTTATACCTCTACCCATATACCAGGATTTGGTGCATTTTAAAACTCCTAAATCATTACAAGAGAAGTAGTAACATGGATGCTCTGCTGGGTTTATGAAGAAGAAAACCTAGCTATGTAAGCTATTCTAGAGATAAGTTAATGTCTTACCAGGAAAGAGTTCTGAAATTTGCTCGAGTCCCTCAATAAAATTTAATTCTGGTATTTCTGTTGTTTTTACTAACATTTGCCATCTGATTTAAAATGAATAGTCAAGCATTTCTTTGTCAATAGTTTTCAATGCCAAAAGGTGGCAGCACTTCAGCTGTAGGCAAAGGAATTTACATACTGGGATAAGGACTATATATATTGGGATGTGCTACTGAAACGAGGGATGGAACAGAGAGGATAAAGGCATGGTATATATAGCTGATCTACTACGTAGGTAGAATGAGGCTCTGGCACTGAACTGAAACTGATTACAAGGTACATCATTGTTGTGTGTACTGGTCTGTTAAGAAGCTCAGACAGACCAGCAGAGGTAACACCTTTTCCAGAATAAAAATAACATTGTCTAAAACATTCGCTCACAAAGCTTGAATCTGTACCAAGCAATTAGTCACATACTGCAGCAATGCTAAGATGCAGGATATATGCTCATTGTTATTTCTATATGTCAAAGACCAAAATATTTCAAAGGAAAACAATGAAACAAAAGGATTCAAAGCCATCATCCACTTTTCAGGGTGGGCAAAGAGACAGAACTGCTGAAATCAAAACCTGTTATATTGTTCACAAAATAGACTGTAGTAAGTGATTAGTTTGCAATGCAAACTAAATCTTACAATTATTTTTGAAAGGCAGGGGTGGCATGAGTCTGTACTACCGGAAATAAATTTCGTTTTTCCTCTGAAAGGCAGTCTATTTATCCAACTACAGGAAACCAAAGTAATAGGGGTCTCTAATTATCATCCAATTATGCAATTAGGTAGAAGTTATTAGAACTGTCTAATTATACACATTCAAACTCAGAGAAGATAGGAATGATCAAATGCAATTACACCACTCTCTCAAGATTCCCGTTTTAAGCTCAAAAGCAAATACTAAAATGTAAGCCCCAGCAGTTGTGTTTGTTTTTTCTCACCATGAAAATTTACAACAGGCTCAATAAAGAATGGTTAGCCTGAAACTTAAAATATCTAATTGGGTCTTTATAATCATCTCACAGCAGGGCAGATTAAACATAATAACTAAAGAAGTACATGAACCTGCTCAGTCAGGCTGTAAGGAAACTATTGTATTTTACTCTATTCCATTCTGATCTCTTCTAGCTTTTGTATGTGTCCATCACTTGCGCTTCTGTGCCTCCCTCTAGTGGAAAGAAGGGAGGGAAGGAGGCGCAAATGCCAGCAAAATGCACTTCATTTTACTAAGAACATTCTGTTCTGGAGTTATAATTAAGATGCTGCCAGGAACTTTCATTATGAATCCTGATTTTTCAAACATTTAGGACTTCGCCAGAAAAATAAATCTGATTTCAGCACATATTTTCAGCTAGAGTAAATTTACTTATTCCGGGACAGAGCATGGGGTGGAAGTGGGTTATAAATCACGTATGTTACATTGACTGTTCTGAGCTTGGACTTTTAAATACGTACTTTGATTTTTGCATGCTATTTTCTCCAGCAAAAACATGTCTATGCTTACCATAGATTCCTGCCAAAATTAACCATCTACCTGGACAGATATTTTAATTTTGCAGAACAAAAATAATCATTTTTATATTAATAAGAAAGGACTCTTGGATCCAAGCAGCATTTCCCTTCAACAGAGTAACAGAACATACAAATGCATTTTGTGCTTTTAATTGTATTCCTCATCCAATCATTCTCATGATTACTTTTCTTCTGCTCCATGGGTATTTCTGAGCTTTTAAGCAAACCAAAACAAAACACAACTCCAGTTCACTTCTGTAAGGAAAGAAATTCAAAGGTTACAGTCCTTTCAGGTTTTGTTTAGAAACCTTAGCAAAAGCATTAAATACAGAAATCATTGATGTTTAATAGGAAAATACACTTTTTGGAGAAAAACCCTTTGAGATACAAAGCAGCTCCACAGTTGTACAATACTTTTTAAACACACAGAGCCATTAATTGTGCTGTGTGATCTTTGGAACTTTATACTTCTGAAGGAAGCTTTAAAATGCTTTGTCCCATTCATTTTACATCCTATAGAATGAATAGTGCATGTGCAACGACATCTGGAGCTGGTAAATGCATGTACCTGCTGGGAAAATGGCTATGCTTTAAAACCAACAGGGAAGTAAGAAGGATGTATGCCTTTTTCTGTTATTTCTCAGAAATACCCTACATAAAGGCCAGAGCATAACCCTATTTAAGAAGGTTCTTCTAGGAAAGGTGAAACTGTAGTCTCCCTCCAGACTTAAAAGATGAGACCCTAGGTTCCACACTGACAGGCACTAAGGTATGCAGTCTCACCTGAGTGAATCCAAGTTTGATCCGTCTTTGTTTGAAAGTCTTGGCAAACTGCTCAAGCTCCTCAAGGTCACTGGGCTCCTCCAAGCTGGGAGTGTCGATTCGCTTTGGTGTTGACTGGCTCTGTGGAAGTGGCTGAATGGGGGTCGCTGCTATTGTGCGTGTTGGGGTTGCTGGCTGTTGAGATAGAGAACAAGGAAAAGATGAAAATCAGACTTAAAAGAATAATTAGCAAAAACTTAACTCAAAGGTACGTGTGGGTGCTGTGAGAAAGATCAATGAATTTGACACTTCCAGCAATCTGAAAGTTCCTCTAATTTATTTACATTCCTCTCAGGAATGAGTAATCACAATCCAGAAAACTGTATTAGTAAGACAGCCCTTTAAAGGCTCTGTCAGAACCAATTAAAGAAAAGTAAGAAATGTTCAATGCAGCAGACAACCAAAAGCTTTTGCTTGTTACAGAAGCTGCTCAAAGAAAGGATGAACGCTTTTACTTGATATAGTTCTATCATTTATAGACAGCTTGGCATTCATCCCCTTTTAATCATTTTAAAATTGAATTAACTGCCTGTGTGAGGTGGCAGATTGTCATCAGCCCAGAAGAGTCAACTCTCCTATTTAATCTTGGAACAGTGAGCACATACAGATGCAGCAAACACAGCAAGTTTCCTCTAATGCCATCTCTAGTGACTGATTCAACTCTTCCAGTAAGATAAAACTAGAACTACCTCTAACCCTTCTGTTGACACTTGAACAGTAAGAATGAATGTACTAGTGAGACAAGAAATTAAGCAAAGGCAACCTGCAGAAAAGAATTCCTTTTAGGTCACATTTTTCTTCTATATAAAAGGCTAATTTTCCAGAAAGTCCACACGAGGTTCACTGTTCCTGAACACTAGCATACTAGAGCATTTTGCTTATGCAGCAATAAGAATCTGAAAAAAAGCTGAGCATCATGGAGAATATTCACAGGAGAACAAAAGATATCAAGATTTGGACATTTCAGGCTTCATGTGCATCAGGAACACCGGAAATATGTTTTGAGCATGTATCTTTACCTTCTCACATGCCGAAGATGAACTGAGATGCAGAGACAAATATTTTACTCTAGTTAAATTCTATTCGGTTCAGCTTAAGTAAAGATGACTTCATGCTTTTATGTCCTCTGCCCAGTTCTGAAACTACAGACTCCTTTGGGACAAAAAAGAACAGCCTCAAGTCTACACAACACTGCAGTACTATGTAAAGTCTATGCAAAGGTCCAGAAATGGCTGTTCTAAAAGAAATGGCCTGTGTATCACTGAATCTTTATGTAGCTTATTTATTTTTTTATTTATTGTTTTTCTCCTGGATTAGTGCAGTATTCTGCAGTGCATGGCAGATGGTAAAGGGAGGTCAGGATCTATAACTCCATTACTTGAGCAATAATGTGATCATATATGATCTTTCTAGGATTGCAGATGTGTGACACACTGGAAAGGTTTTTAATATTTTAAAATTTACATGAAGCATAGTGGGTAATTACTGCAATATGTCTTTACTGACTTCTTCCTCTATATAATATTTTCTCTTTGTAGCTTCGCTAGTTTGTTTTAATCCAAGTAGGGAGTCATGCTGCTAACTAAAGTATGAACTACAGAGATGAGACAAATTCCATTTTCCACATGGTGCATGAAAAGTACTATAGGTAATATAATAGAAAATACAGTTTTCTAAGCCTCTGATAGACTCAGGCATCTTATTATGGAAGAAAAAAAAATCTTAAATGTAACCAAGTTGTCAGGAATATACCATATGACATTACATGGTATTTGAGAAACAGCATGCAGCCACGTAACCAAACGGCACAGCAAAACCCAGAGTGAAGCAAAATTAAATTTACAGGCATATGCAACCTTAAAATTGCTTTTATAATAGTCTGAAAGTTTAATCATAGAACTTTTATATCTAACAGATTCTTTAAATGCATTTCTAACAACCTCTTCACTTTCACAGAAAGTAACTAATAAGACTAGCAATGACTTAGCAACAATAGCAAAACAACTAGGCTACGATAAAGATAGATTACCACTGCAGTCTTTAGAAGAAGATACTTGACAGTAATCCTCTTTTTGAGCTTCTTAGGTAGCCCACACTTTACTCCTCTGTATTTCACAAATTAGCAGCTTGTCCAAGAAAGCCTTACAAGAAATCAAATGATGCTCTGGTGCTATTAACTCAAGATAACAATCACAATCATGGAAATTTTCAGCTAAAAATAAAAAATAGAATGGAATGAAGAGGCACATTAGGGTGGAAACTACAAACTGAAGTTTCTGATAGTTCAGCTCTACACTGAATCTATCTATAAAGACAAACTCATTATTGTAGGTAGAATATCTACTTTGGTAACTAATATAGAGGGTCCATTCACTTGCAGTAGTTTAAAACCCTTCAAAGCAACTCAGGAACTGTAGAAATAAGCCTGACCTGTGAGGCAAGGGTGATGCTTGGCTGAGACTGCAGGAGGTTGGCTTGGCTTTGCTGAGGTAGTTGCGTTAAGAGATTCTGCGCTTGCAGGAGACCTGGAGAGACAAAAGGGTGGGTTTGGTTTGTCATTTAAAAAGATTAAGACATGAAATGAGGTGAAACAAAGCTCTTGCCAAATAATGGAAGTTTAATAAAATTTGAGATGCAAGCCTTCATTTCATCCCTGCACAGATATCTTCAGTTTTTGAACTTCTCAGTCTAAAACCCTCTTGTATCTTCCTGAAGTATATGCAGTGACAGAAAGGAAAAAGAGAGAAGCCTGTACTAGTCTCCTCTTCAGAAGGACTTTGTAATGATCTAAGTCATCCCAGTTCTGTGTGCAGGAATCATTTACTGCCCCTTTCAGCTTGCAGATTTTGGATAAACCTCTTCCTGTAACCAACACCTTACCAAGAATTCTGGAGACATACAAAAATAAGTAACTGAACACTAATCAGATCAAATCCAACAACTGAATGTAAAAGAAACCCACAAATTTGTCTCCCTAATCACCCTTCTGCCTCTCTGTACCACCCCACACCAGCTGCCTAACAAGAAGGCAATTTTCTCTAGCAAACTTGGGCAGACCACACCAGAAAATAAATTAAGCCTAGATAACCCCCTCCTGTCTGAAATAAAGGAGGAATCTTCTGGAAAAGTAATCAGAACTTAAAGCTTAGGGAAGATAGTGAACACAGCTTATATTGCACAAATAGAATAAACATCACACAGCAAATGAAACCCCTTGCCATTATGAAAAGATGACAACATTAAATAACAGTTGGGACTGATGCAACCAATATAAACAATATGTTGTCATTCTGAAAATAAATTCTCTTACAGTTCACTAGCTGTGTGTTTTATTAAATCTATCAGGAAATTGAGATATACACTTGCAGCTATATACTTTAACTAGAAGCTTTTTTTTTATTTCTAATACTAAAATTTATATATTTTAAAGAGGTAAGAATCTTGATTAAAAAATATACCTACAGTTAATCAATTACCTCAGTTTTATTGTGAAAGATATCACTGTTATTCTTTAGGTAACTCCTGGCTATGATTATCAATTCCCCCTGTAATAATTTAAGAACCTGACTAGTTAAAACCTACACTTAAGCATCTTCAATACATCAAGTTCCTAACACCAGGGGGGAACAATGGCACGACAACAGCAGATGAATATGATGGCCACTCAGAGGACAGAACACCAAGTAAGTACCATTTAAATTCTGTAATTTGAGTTTGATGCTGTCTGTTCTAGCTCATCAGCTGGCTGATCACTCAGGGCACACAACTCACGAGCAGCTAGCAACCTCTTAGCAGAATACAGACAGGAGACACAGGAATTTATGACTTGATAAATAGCAAGTGAGAAACTGAATGTTTTATGTGAGGTTAAGGTCATAGGAGATATGAAGAGACGGATTACCTTGGTGTGCTGGGTTTGGGTTAATTTTCTTCACAGTAACTGGTAAGGGGCTATGTTTTGGATTTGTGGTGGAAACAGTGTTGATAATTCAGGGATGTTTTAGTTACTGCTGAGCAGTGCTTGCACAGAGTCAAGCCCTTTTCTGCTTCTCATGCCACCCAGACAGTGAGTAGGCAGGGAACGCACAAGAAGGTGGGAGGGGACACAGCCAGGACAGCTGACTAAGGGGACATTCCATACTGTATGACATCATGCTCAGCATATAAAGCTCAGGAAGGAGGAATAATTGGGTTCAGAGTTGTGGTGTTTTGTTTTCCCAAGTCACTGTTATGTGTGATGGAGCCCTGTTTTCCTGGAGGTAGCTGAATACCTGCCTACCGATGGGAAGCAGTGAATCATAGACTCACCTGCATTGGAAAGGACCTCCAGAGGTCATCTAGTCCAACCCCCCCTATAGTGAGCAGGGACATCCCCAATTAGATGAGGTTGCTCATAACCTTGTCTAGCATCACCTTGAATGCATCCAGGGACGGGGCCTCATGATTTCCTCGTTTTGCTTCGCTTGCGTGTGTGGCTTTTGCTTCACCTACTAAACTCAACACTTAAGTTTTCTCACTTTTACAATTCTCTCCCCCATCCCATAGAGGGGTGGAGGGAGCAAGCAAGCAGATGCATGGTGCTTGGTTGCCAGCTAAGGTTAAATCACATCACATTGGTATGAAGGAGAAAATGTATCCTCAATGAGGGATACACAGTTAGAGAAGAATTGTCTTCTGACAGTGATATTACTCTAAAAACAACAACAAAAAAGAAACAAAGTGTTGAATATGTATTTTAAATGGAATGTGTTGCTATCAAAATGCTTGAGATCTACAGAATAAAGCCAGTTGCTTATGCCACATAATAGCACAGCATCGAAAACTATGTAAATTTGCTTTGCACCATATAATGAACATGTTCCAGCTGTGTTTTTGAAAGCTAGAGTGAAGGAATGGAGCAGTTTAAGGAACTTCAAGACAGTTGCCTACAACAGTGACACAGTGCTTTCTACAATGCAAATAGTTGTTCACTTGAAAGATGATTTCAGCCCCCCAAATCTAAATCCTAATTAGTGAGTGCTCACTTCTCAGTGAAAAGGCTTTGACTTTCATTTGGTGATGGTGAATTTTAACTGACAACTTGAAATGGAAAGGCACAAGCCATCAAACTGACACTATAGAGCAGCCAACCAACAATGTAACAAAAAATAGGCAGCTGAGAGTGACCACATTTGACCTCTAGGCAACTGGTAACACCATTGATCACAACTTACTGCCTCATCTTGTGTCTATAATCAGAGTAATTAGGACTGTCCTTTTGTGATCTTTTTGTTCTCAAAGAAATCCTAGAGGATGTTTTTCTGGGAGTAACACTTTCGCTGAAGAGCACAAGATGACTGCGCTCTTCCTCATGTTATTCCCACTCATATGCTCTGAAGTAACTATCACTGAGGGACAGTATAAAATATTCTGAACATGTTTAATCTAATCAGGTTTTTTACATTATTATTTGATCCTATTTAAGAAATACTGATACAGGACATCTCAGTCAGAAATCGTAAAAAGAAGAAGTTGGTTCAACCTGCAGCTGACCAAAGTAATGATCATGGGGTGGGGGAAGGAGCTGAACTGTTTTGGAAAAGCATGCATCTCCTTCCACTGACTTACTGTCTTTCCATACAGTTACTGTGCACACGCTTTGAACTCTTGTTGGCTTCCATGGGCGGGCAGCTGCAGTTCTGTTCTTTTGAGACATAACTTGCACTAGTCTAAGCTTCACATTTTTTTTTGAGTTCTTTTTTTTCTGAGAAGAAACTACTGGTTCCTACTTGAAATGATTTAACTTATAGGGCATATAGCACAGCCTTCCAAATACAGTTTGAGTCCAAAACTTTTAGGCAACTAGTGAGATACTGGTCCTTCAAACTTTGCTGTTCCCTTAGAGTCTTATATTGGCATCAATACTGTTTAACACCTTTACTACCAATAAAGCTGATGGAACTGAAAATATCCTCAGCAAGTTTTGTGAACAATACCAAATACAGGCTGAGGGGTTAATAGGCCAGAAGTCAGGGTTAGACAAACTGGACAAGCGGAATCTCATGAAGATCAATGTAAGAAAATGCAACACCCTGCAGAGGGTTGGAATAACCCTGTGCAGAAATACAGGGTGGGTACTTGCTGGCTAGAAAGCAGTTTCACAGAAAAAAGACCTGAGGGACCTGGAGGACAATAAGATTAACATGAGCCAGCAGTGTGCCCTTACAATAAGGACAGCCAAACACATCCTTGGCTGTACTTGCAAGCATGCAACCAGCAGGTCAAGGGCTGTGATTCTTCCCCTTCATTTGGCATTTGAGAGACGGCACCTGGAGTACTGTGTCATCCTTGGGTTTCCTAGTACAAGACACAATGATTTTGTAAATCCAAGGCCCACCAGGGTGGCTAACAGGTTGGATGAGCGAGTTAGTTTGTTCAGCCTTATGAGAAGACTAAGGTGAGAACGTATTGCTATCTTCGAAGACAGAAATGGACTCTTCTTTAGGGTGCACAGTAATGAGATGCAACAGACAGAAACTGGAACATAGAAAACTCCAAATAGATATAAGGAAACTATTTTTTATTTTTTATCATGAGAATGGTCAACTGTTGGGGCAGGTGAGTTAGTAAAAGAGAATTGAGCTGGGAAGAGGCTGCAGCATCTCCATCCTTGAAGGTGTTCAAACACAACTGGCTAAGCACACCTCTAGAGGTCCTTTACAACCTGCGTGATTTTTTCAATCTATAAAAACTAATATTGTACTTGTATACTTAGGTTTATAGAGGTAGTATTTCCAACCTTCCTTCTGCTGTGAGTTCTAAGAGTCCAGTGGTGTTACTGCATTAAATAGGGCATACAAATCACCTATGTGACACTCCAAAAGAATGATTGCATGGAGGTAGATAAAAATTTATGCAAAAGTACTTCAGAGGTATTTATGTATTTAAATATATATTTATCTACTTTAAAATATATATTTATATATTTTTAATAGTTAAAAGCAAATGCATCTACCAGCATCCAGGACTTTTCCTGTAATGTCTGCAACTAGCATGAATAACAGCCCAAGCTACAAAACTCTTCCTGCCAGCCAATAATCCCCAAGGTCTGATCTAGGGTTCAGTTTTTACTGTCTGAAATTAAACAAAAGCTAAAACAAACACTCAAGTGCTAATTTTTTCAACATAATTTACAAAAAGTTGGCCCAGAAGCATAATAAATAATTCATCCCTGATTTCCTAAAAGAATAATTTTTTTTCATCTAAGAAGAACCTGACTGCTTTTTCTCTGCCAAAGCTGTTCATCTTCTCACAGGCATGTTCTGGAAGCTACTGGAAACAACTGAAATGCGTGAAAGAAATGTAGCATCCCACACGTTACATACAGTGCCATCTGATAACTTTGTTGATCACTGTTGATGCAAAGAAACTTCTGGGCACTTCAGCGTACCTCATTTTATCAAATCCAGATTTTCCAAAATGGGCACTCATAGTTGGAATTATATGGGAATCCAACACAGGAGAAAAAGTACAAACCTATGCATTCCTACAAAACTGTTCAACTGGGATGTTAAGCTGCTGCATGCTACTGCACCTTTCGTAGTATCCATGCACCCTTTAAAATCAGTTCAAGAACATGATGCAAATGTGAACTGCAGTTGAAGAGTACCAATTCCCTGATCCATGCAAAGGTGCTGCCAAGCTACTTCAATGAAAATCAACATTTTTACCCATGGATGCTGTTCAGACAGTTAGAAGCAGCACACAAATTGCAGATGAAAGGAACACTTGTCCAATACAAATTTGATGCAACTGAGAAGAAACGCAAGCCACTTCAGGCATCTTCCTCCATGCTCACACAGGGTGAGGGAGCTGCATTCTCATTTGTGGTACCAGAGGCCAGCAGGGTAGGTACCAACATTTAGCATTCATTATCCCATTTTAAAAACATAGGGTCTTTTTGTTTGGTTGGTTGTTTTGGTTTGGTTTTCTTTTTTTTAATGATGCAAGTGAAGTCTCAAAGTCTGTAGGACAAAAGTGTAAGAAGAGAAAGGACTAAATTTGGCCTGTTATTATCTTCCCTGGTACCAGGTATTTTTACAATAAAAAAACGAAATAATAAACAAGATCTTTAATAATAAACAACAACTTCAGAATAGGTAGGCCCAATTTCAATGTTTAAAGGTAATTAGTAGCTAGTCTTCCACAATTTGCCTTTCTTGATACTTCTTTTAATAAGTACTGTTTCTAGACCTCCTTTACAAAGATGTAGCCTTTTCTCATATCTTAACAACTTCTATTTGCAAGATTAATTTCAAAGAAATGTAGCAGCATTTCCCCTCTCCATTCAGATTTTTACTGATATGATTTTTATTGGCAGCATCTTCCGAGTAGAAAGACAAATGGCCATCTGATGAGGGTAATATTTCTAAGCAGCAGCTATAATTATAATAAAGTATGTTGAATTGATTGTTCTAGAGACAGATCTACCAGATACAAGAGCAGATACAAGAGGTATAAAGACTGTAACAAGGTGCCATGTTCCTGCCTGTGACTAACAAGAACATGAGGACAATAAACTGTTCCAAATTTCTATTTCCATTCAACCTTCTGCATATCTGCTGAGGCTTGAAACAATTCCTTCAGTTATGGTGGCACCTATTGCAAGCCATGAAATCCAAGAACTTTACAGTATGTTTCACGTAAGCCACTGAATAAGCAGAAATATATGGAAAAGGAAGATGACTGTATCAGACACATGGCAGTGGATTTATGGGGAGAATTTTACATCTGCTGCTGTGATCTATAATGTGTGTTGAAGAAAGACAGCAGAATAACATCCCAATTGTTGATTAATATTTTAGGTATTGAATTTTTAAAAGTTTTTTCACTAGTTGGGTCTATATCATGGCAGTCAACCCTTTGTAGACTCTAAATGATTGCTGATGATTGCATTACTCTGCACGCCTTCACCTCTTCAAGTAAAAGGTTTTCTCTACCAGATGTCTACATCTTCTACGATCTTGCTTAGAGATACTCTTCTTCAATTATTTCCCTCAAAACTATTCTCTTGTACTAAAAACAAAGTTTCTCATTTACATGACTACATAACATGTTCCAAATGTGTAGTGTAGTCTTTAAAGCAATAGATTTCTTCTAGAATAGAAAACATATAAATAAATCTGAATTTTCATTTTAGTTATTAAATGCATACCTATCTATAAAGCTGCAGGCAGTATCAACGACGCAGCAAAGAAAACGTGAATGCTGTTGGTTTTAAAGAAAGGTCTATGCTAGCTTCTTCAGAATATTTATTATTTTATGAAGTTGACTAATGGAGCAATAGGACAAGAACAACATGGAAAAGTCAGCTGCAGCAGCAAATAACAAAATAAAAATACACACTTTCTCAATCTTTTTCATAAATAATAACATACTGTTTGAGATCTTCTAATAATAACCATGAAATACTGCAAAAACCTATACCAAAAAATGAGATAAGGGGTATTATGGCATACATGTTGCTTTATCATTGAGTGCTCATGAAGAAAATTAGATCCATTCAAGCATTTCAGTTTGGAAGGTTGTCACACACTAATGGCCTATGGTCAGGACACAGAATATGAATCTTCCTACATTTTGAAGCTATTCAGTTGTCCAGGCTGCACATTACCAGTAAAACATGGTGTTTCTACACACGCTGCGTCACTGATGACAGCAATATGCAGGCCTTAAATTGCAGCGAAGAAATCATTTTCAGAGACAGCCCTTGGAAAAGGTACTATGAAAACCTCTCCTGGTAGTTACTCGACTTCAGAAGATTTTAAGCAAACAAACAAAAAGCCTCCTTTCCTTTCTGTAATGCAAACAATTTATTTTGAGAGACGAATATGATTTGCTTCTGTTAGTTTCCCTTTTTGTGAAGCATCCTCAGAGGTATTTTAGAAAACCTGTAGAAGATAGCTGAAAAATGTAGGCAGACACTACCAGTTTTTAAAAAAAAAATTCCTTTTTTTTTTTTAAAAGGCCTACTTTAAATTTTGGTGAAGTTTGCTTTCCTGTAAGGAATATGCTTAGTTTATAACATTTTAAGAAATGCTGCTTCATTTTAAGAAACTAGTACATTTAAACTAGTCTTGAGGGGGGAGTGGGATAATATCCAGCTTGCCTGTGACAAGCTGTGGGATGTTCTGCCACGGTTAGAGGGAAGTTGTGCAAATAAAGGCTCTCGACCTGTTGCTCTGAGGCATACTGGTAATGCTGCAGCACAGTTGAAGTCTTTTGGGTATGAGCCAGGGGCTCCTGAGGCAATAGAAGCCAACAGGGAAACACTGTTGAAATACCTCAAAGGAATTGAAGGGCCTCCCCTTCAGAGGGTGACACAGTCAACAGGCCAGCCAAAGCGTCTCTATACCAACACACAGCCCAAGTAAAACAAGAGGAGCACAAAGCTACAGTCCTGATAAAAAGTTATAACCTAGTTGCCATTACCGAAACTAAGTGGAACAAATCTCATGACTACAGTGCAATTATCAATAGCTACAGGCTGTTCAGAAGGGACAGGTGAGGAAGGAGGGGTGGAGGTGTTGCCCTCTACGTCAAGGAATGGATAGAGTGTGAAGAGCTGTGTCTGAAGAATAGCCGCAAGCAGGTTGAAAGCTTATGGGTAAGAATCAGAGACTGAGGCACCAATGGGAACCTTGTGGTTGATGTCTATTGCAGGCTGCCTGATCAAAAGGAGCCTACTGACGAAGCTTTCTTTCTCCAGCTACAGGAGGCTTCGCACTCAGGCTCTCATCCTGCTGGGGAACTTCAACCACCCTGACATCTGCTGCAAAAGCTGCCTACAGCTCACCATGCACCGTATCCTTTTTTAAGGACTTGTCTGGTGTCCCACAGGGATTCTTGACTTTGTAACCTTTTTCCAGTCTCAGAATTCTGTAGCCCTTTTTGCTTTCAATTAATCCAGACAGCACACACATCCTGAAGGCCTCCATCTCCTAGGATTGTCTTTGCATTCTGGAGAGTTGTCTTCTCCAAGTTCTCTTCCCAGAAGGCTTCCTCCTTGAGAATCTGACCCAGAAATTCAGATACTACAATACTTCCCACAAGGCCTTGTTGTCAACAAATATTCCCACAACATGATCTCTGGATTGATCCTCCTTAAGAAGTGAGCTACACAAACTTTGAAAAGGCTGAGGCCTAACACCCAGAAATGGACAACCTGTTAAGTCTCCTAATTGCAATACTGTTATTTCTTTTAACTTCAACAGTTAGTGAAGGTGTATGAACCACCTCTGTTTCACCTTCTCCTCTAAAAAGCTATGTATGATTTTCTTTTCTGGCAGGGAGCACTTACCTTGCTGCCCCTGCGGTGTTTGTGAGATGATGAACTGTGCTGGCTGCAAGTTGGTTGTTGGATGCACCAACACAAACTGTTGCAGGTTGAGATTCTGCTGCTGAAGCTGCTGCAAGTGCTGCAAATCCTTAAGGAAACAGGGGAAGAGAAAAAAAACAAACAAACAAAAAAAAATCCCCCAAACCAACCAACCAAAACAACAAAAAACAGAGAGAGAGACAGAGAGAGAAAACAAGAAAAAGGAAAAGAAAGGGCTGTGTGTTAGACATTTAAGTCAGCTTGACTCACAATGTCACTAAATTTCCTATCAACCAGTTACATTCTAACATTTACAGACAAAAGTGGACACAGCATTCCTACTAGTGAATACCCTTTAGGGTGGCAATATGAATTTCCCTGTCTTTCATAAAACCAAACAAAATTTACCAAATAACCCAGCACAGTATTTGCAGCACTGTTTTGCTTTAAAAAAACCCAAACAAAAAACAAACCAAAACACCACCAAAAAAACCCCAAAACACAAAACCCACAAACCAATCTCCCTCCCCTCTAAATGCAGAAGTTTTCAAATACTTTACACTTATCAGCACCTGGATTTCTCAGAATTATTTTCTGAGGATGCAACTCTGCTACAAAATTCATTGTTGACAATTTGAGCAGATTAGCTGGGAGCTATTTTTGTTTATAGCAACAACAATCTGTAGTTAACATTCTAATCAGCAACAAGAAAACAAAAAATTACAGATTCCTAGTTTGCACTCTAGTTTTTCAGGTCAAATTTCAGGAATTAGCTAACTAAAATAGTAAATAAATACACTGATTAGTTCTGAAACAAACTACAATAAACTTAATAGACATGGCTATAATTAAAGATTAAAAGGAAAAAACCCCAAACCCAAAACAATGCACTATTGTAGAACCCTACTTTTATGAATTTAAACCATTCAGAACTATTAATTTTCTATAATTGACTGGTCTCAATCTAAATGCTAATCTCCAAGAAACTGAATCATGAAGATAAATGCTTCAACTTTCTGTTTAGCTGGAGAATGAAAACACAGAGAACTGGTTAAAGATACTTTCCCCAAACTAGCCTCCTTCTTTTCATCTTCTGCAAACAGGACCGTAACAAGAAGTACAATGGAAAGCCAGCCAAAATGACAGAGGTGATCTATATAAACTATCCATACATGTGTAGAATCTTTCCCTCTTTCTCAGAAGCTGTTTCAAAATATCTGCCAAGCAAGTGGATAAAAGCCTGAAATATTTCCCAAACTTAAAACCTCCCATCAAATAAACCAAACCAAACCAAAGACCTCCTAAAACTCTATTTCAGAAGTTACTCAGATACTGAGATACCCTATTTGCAGACAGACCCTCTTCTGGGTCCAGCTGTGTCTGAAGATGTTGACAATGCCAGTTTGCTCCCAATCAGTGCTCAGTCTGGCTGCTTGAATGGAGGTGCTCGTTTTAACATACTTCAGTTCAAGTAAGCCAGACTAACAAAGATCTGTTTCTTAAGCCAGTAAAGTAGCCTCCATGCATTTTAACTGATGCAAGTTACAGAGCACTCGCACAAGCTGCTCAGCTAGATGATGTGAAAGGCCATGGACTGTCAGCAGCAGAGATAGTGATGGAAAGTCAAGACAAACTGACAAGTACACTTTTTCATTTATGCAATACAACCACTTGCAGAGCAGTTACCTAAGACCTTACATTACTTTGAAACTGTTAAACTAAAACTTAAAAGTTGGAAGAATCTCCTTCTGGGGAAGAAGGGTGGAGAGTGTCAGTGGGTGGAAAAGAATACTAGGGAGGGGGAAAATATAGAGTCCACTGATTTATGAGACCATAGACATGCATTATAAGAAAACGACTACTTGCATTACAAAGACACTAGCCATCAATCACTTAGGCAACTTGGTCATGTTAAGTCAAAAGCACACAGTACAATAATATGGTATACAGACACCAGGACTGACCAAGCAATGCTCTGTAAGAAACAGAAACTGCCATTTTATAAGCAAATGGTAAAATTTTTAAAAGTGTCCCCCAGTGCAACAGAGTGGTTTTAAAGATGATAGTATTGTTTGCTTACTGAAAGTTTGAGACGTACTGCAATCAATCCCATGAAATCAAGGCTGGTTTCCTTCTTAGAGAAGAGAGAGAGAACTGCTCCAGTTTTTCCCTAGGAGCTCTATGTTCCTTCTTGACTTCATATTATAAATTTACACTGGTCAGAATTGCTACTAAAAACTTGTCCAATGTGACATGGACCTCCACTCATTTGTTCGCGTGTCAATGCTCTACTGGTTACCTTTGCAGGTTGAGCAGACTCTCCCATCATAGAGGCACTCATACTGAACTGGATGTGAGGACTAGATGCAGAGGAAGAAACAGGAGTCAAGAGTAGGGCAAGCCAACTAAGGCTGTGAATGCTGGGTGGAGAGAGGCTGAAGGGTGAAACTAGAGGTGCATAAGAGAGAGTAGAAAGACAAAAGGAAGAGCTGGGAAAGAATTTCCTTCTTTGAAGGAAAAAGTATGGACAGAGACAGGCTGGGAACCTCCCCTCCAGAGAAAACAAATGAACCCTCTCCAGATGACCAAGGGGATATTATATGATTTGAAGGAGCACCACAGCAGATAGAGTTACATACAAGAAAGAATACAAAGAAACAGTGGCAATATATTTGTAAGATCAAAGGAGGAGAGCTTTTTGTTTAAGACTACAGTATTCATAACACAGGGTACCCAGCTAAGACTTGACAGCTCTTATCATCAGGCTCTTACACTTTAATATGAGAAAACTGTTTTTAAATTGAGGCCTCAGGGATAACCAGTATAAGCAATCTTATTCTGTGCATCTGCCTTGGTAAATGGTATGTGGCTGAGTCTTGTTTAAATACAGAAATACAATTCTGTAATGCAGAATGGAAATGATACCTCTAAGGCTAATCACTCTTAAATAGCCCTACCAGTCCCTCAAATTCATTTGAAATCCAACTTTACTTCTACCTTGGGAAAGTTTTTTATTATTTAGTTAATTGCAGCATTACAATAAATCTCCCAATAGCAGCCATCCGAACAATCCCAACACTACTTTCCTACACTGATCTTTCTTCTCTCAATGGTAAAATCAATATACTAGCATAAGCACATAGAGATGGAAAGACTTGTGAGGAACCATGCATGTCTTGTGGTGCTGCCAAACAATTTAGAAAAATATCCAACTCTTACCTCAGCAGAACTGACCAAGTGATGTCTTGATATGAGGAAGTTCTTTTAAAAAAATAATTTGAAGTTTTAAATTCAATGTCATTATCTCTAGTTACAACTTCAGCTCAAACTTAAGCATCTCTTTCATTTTGAAATTTACACCATAGAAACACTACTCATGGATCCTGAAAACAAGTAAAGTTTACAAAGAACTTCAAAACTCAGTACAACTGTTTAGTGACAATTTAGCATCAGCCCAGCAGCAGCACTAATACCCTACCAGACTGCTGCAGCAGATATCCTACATCTACAGTGCACGTTAAAGAAGTCATGCTTGTGCAATTAGTTAAATAAAACAACTATGGTAATTCCCCTGCTGCAGAGAGCTACCAGTTAATCAATTATTCAAATATCATCAATTTGTTTCAAACACTCAGCTATTTGTGTAATCAGCTATATGTTTACAATAGCAACACAAGGAAAGCTGAGCATTGTTTATAAATGATCTGCACTATGTATCCAAAAAGCATGGTGTTATCCACCTACAAATCTCAAAGGCAGAAATTTTCCATGAAGTAAATTATATCCGAAACTTGCACAAGTTACTCCCTGCACTTTCATCATAAGAAGCAGCTAACAAGATCCAACCAAGCTACATTTATAAATCAAAATAACCTATCCTAAAAGACAATGATTGTAAAGTCAAACATTTAAGTAACTAGGAATGCCAGAAAAAGCGAAACTTTAATTTGTTCCCTTGGTGCTACAAATACACGTTATACGGCAGCAACTACATAATCACATGCTATTTTCATACAGCCTTTAGGTCATTCACGTGCACAAACCCAAAAATGCCCACTTTAGAAGCTCCTATTTGGCAGCACATGCCTGATCTTTTTGACTCTTCTGAAACTCTACTCTGAAGATTTTGTAAAGTTTGGAGAAAAAAAATCTAGTACTAACTTAATAATTGTAAATGCTTCACACATTTTCACAGCTTCCAGTGAAGAAGAGCAGAATTAGCAACATCTCACTCATGCACAATGACGCCTTCAAAAACATCCCCTAATTTGGTGGCATATTTGACAAATGTAAAGCCAGAAAGTTCTAGGTACATATTTTATTAATATGAAATGTTAATGCTCTGCACTTTAGTAAAGCAGACCTTGCTATCTTAAGCTGCACACTTGGAAGACAAGAGAGATGCACCTGTGGATCATGCACATTTCGGTTAAAAGACTCACACAATATCAAATGGGAACTCTGTGACAGAGGCATAGAGAGAGGTTAGAAGCTAAATCATCAGTTTCTCTGACAAGAACACTTCCCACTCTGTTCTTGAAATCTGTTTATATTGGTTACAGAGAATGTCTTAGCAAAATTAAGACATGATCTTGGGAGTTTCCTTAATGCTACATCCCTGAAGTAGGATCCTTTGCTTAAAGAGTCACATAACTCATCATAATGCACCAGGATACTCAGCATGAGGAGTTGGCAGGCAGTATCAGTACTGGCCTTTCAAATGTCAGACGGCACCACCCTGGCCTCTGTAAGGACAGTCAGAGAGGTCAGAACTTTTAGACCAACACCACGGAAGTTTGCCACTTCAGCTAATAGAAAAGCCTGACGGCACCACCAGACTTATTCAGCTAATGGACTAGCACAATAAACAAATAGCACATTTCCCCTACAGACTTCACAGATAATTGCAACATTTCCATTATTTTACTGAATCAGCCCTCATCTTCACTTTTAGATACTTCATCCCAGTTGAATGCAAGTGAAAACAGTATGAATAGAAAGTGTCAAACAGCCTTAAAGAATCTGCTCACTGTACAAAGCAGCTACCTCGGAGATTACATACCTAGTACACTTTGCATAGCTAGACTAAACAAACTGAAGTACTATGTACTGAGAACCTTAATCTATGGAAGGATGGACCTCAAGTGTCAGCAACACAAGCACCTACTAGTAGTACTCAAGATGCCTATGCTGTACATTCGGTTACCCTTGTCCTGAAGTGCCAGGAGTTTTCACACTACATATACTAAGCATAGTCAGTGGCACTGCATTCTCAACACTGAATTAATCCAATCCTGGAAGATCCAGGAGGATCTTTGCTGCTTCTAGTAAGCAGGACTTCCTTGGAAGGTAGTTCTTCAGAACTAATGGGTCTTTAGCAGGAGACCATAAAAACCGGACAGATTCCAACACCAGACTCAATATGGCAAGTTTTTCTCTAGATACACAAGAGTGCCCATTCTTTGTAACTGAACTCTGAGCACTAGGCACCAAACCGAAAGAGCAGACAAATGTGTCAAATCACAGAATCACACAGAATCACAGATTGTTAGAAGCTGGAAGGGACCTCAAAAGATCATCTAGTCCAACCCCTCTGCCACAGCAGGATTCCCTAGACCAGGTAACACACAAGCGCATCCAGACGGGTTTTGAATACCTCCAGAGAAGGAGACTCCACAACCTCTCTGGGCAGTCTGTTCCAGTGCTCTGTCAACCTTACTGTGAAAAAATTTTTTCTTGTATTCACATGGAACCTCTTATGCTTCAGCTTACAGCCATTGCCCCTTGTCCTGTCACTGGGCTCCGAACTGCTTTTCTTCAGCTCTGTCATTCTGCTCTTCTGATCTAACAAGCATTCCTCGTGCTACATAGGTATCCCTTCCCATCCATACAGGTCTCAACAACTGTCCTTTCTATGGCCATCTTTCTACACCCTTTTTTCTCCTTTCCTCAGATTACCACAAGAAGGAAAATTCAGAAAATACAGCATCTAGTCCAATTCTGGAGCCAGCTAAGAACCAGTGGAACTGATGAGCAGCTCATATGCATGCTTTGCTAAAACTATCAACTTTAACCTCATTAGCTAAGGATGCAGTAATCAAGGACTACAGAAACTCACTGAATAAAGAATAAAAATATTTGAATGGTGCAATTAGTCAAATCTCTTAATTTTCCACCCTCTCAAGCCTCAAGGCTCACCTGTGCAATCTGTATTGGCTGAGATAGAGGGATCTGCGTCATCGGCGTTGCAGCAGAGGCCGAGATGGTGGCACCAGCAGCGCTGTGCTGCTGACTGGCTGAATGCTGCACTGCAGCCGCCAGCAACTGTGCCTGCGCCTGTTGTAGCAATAACTGTTGCTGGGCTGGCGTCAACGTGAGCTATAAATAATTAGAAAACACAGCCATTAATAATGGAAAGAGCCACTTCAGCTACAAAGTCATTAGCTAGCTCATTACTAGTTATATTAACCAGACATTCCTAGAACTATTACTACAGTTCAGCCATTAACTAGCCAATGACTCTGGCCTTAAGGGCAGCTGGCTACTCAACACAGTATAGGAACCGAACTACCACAGCCTGACATAAACCAAACCGCATGAATGCAAACATTTGCACTTACGGAAACCTACACAACCTAACCTTACTCCAAAGTTTTCTTCACAACTCAACCAGGAGGTTCAGCAGAAAGTTAATCAAGTAACACGCAAAAGAGAAAAATCAATATTGCCAGGATTTGAAAGGAAATTTCACCCAGCAGAACAGCAAGTGATTACCCAGATGAATGAGAAGCAGGAATGCTGGCTATGGCTACTGAACAAACTGATAACACCCCAGCTGCTTCACATTAGCATGAATCCCTGCCATATTCCATCATTTACATTATGCCCTAAGATATAAGTAAAGAACATGAGCTCCATTTCTTTCTCTCCCAGTCTTCCCATCTGCTTTGTTTGTTTGTTTGTTTTTTGGTTTTGTGGTGTTTTTTTTTTAATAGAATAGAGCTGGCAAGTTTACATCCCTTTCCTTTCCCAAACACACATTATCTCTGCGAAACAGGTGGCAGCAGCCTCTCCTTTACATGTAAATGAATCTTGGTGCCCATATTTACTATAATCTGTATCTGCATAGAGTTGGAGTTCTGAATGTTTCACCACTGCAGACAATCATAAGTTAAAACAAACCAGTATTTTTTAAGAACGAGAAAATTAAGAGAATATGCTAGGTTTTCATAATGTATTAAACCAGTCTTACTTTTAAAACTTTCAAATGTAATTAACCAAAACCTAAATAGGATGCTTATTTAAAAACTAGCATATAAGAAGATTCAACAATTAAACATGAAATTAAGGTATCATTTCGTTCAAGAGTAGAGATGATCTCACCTAATACTTCAAATCACAGAAACACCGTTGGAGCCAACAGCCCTAAATTCCTTATTAATACGTAAACTCTCAAAACTGCAAAGCACATTACGGGGAAGCAAACTAACCAAAACAGCCCATTCACAAAACTTGCTCTTTTTCTAAATGTCTGATAGCATTTACAACTACTCAGAAACGTCAGGAATCCTAAAACAACAGTTACTCTGTAATTACTCCCTTGCAATTAAAAACCGCAGCACTGGTAGGTTAAAACAGATGGGTTGAGTAGGCTTAAAACAAGCACTAATATAGTTACATTAAAAGGAAATGTGTTTGAGAAGAGGAAGAATTAGTGTCAGCAGTTCTCATCATTTTTGTTCTTCACCCAGCTACCTAACAAGATTTAGTCTCACGCTCCCATGCCTCATTTTAATCTTGCAAAAAAATAAAAATTCCTCTTTATGACATCAGTAGCTTTCTTATTTGTGCACACATCAGGTTTTAATTTTATTGCAGAGTCAAGACGGATACTGAGAACAGAGCAAAACAATTATTTGAGTTTTTTTGAAGCAAAAACTTTGCAACAAAAAACAAATATTAAAGTTTGGGTTTTTATAGGAAGACATTTTCTCCCCTCTTTCACTCAAGTTTCTTTCTATGTTAAAAGAAAGTACAATAAGCTCCACTGACAGTTCTATGGGGACTGCCATAGATACTGCTATCATTTACTGGACAGGAGGCTGACTGCAGTATACTTGGGTAAATCTTACCCCAGTGATCTGTCCTCCGGCCAGCATGAGCTGGGTCTGGGGTATGGCCGCCTGCACTGAAGGCTGCTGGGAAGGCTGGCTTGGCTGCTGAGAGTCCCCAGATTCTTCATTAGATTTAGACTAGTCAAAAAAAAACCAAACAACTCTTTATAGTGTAAAACAGATGTTAATGTATAACACTGCTATCCCAACACTGCACAACAAAAATCTTTCATCTGCATACAAAAAGCCCTTGGGTTTATTTTAAGAGTATGTTTAAGCAATGGCTCTATGTGCCCACCATCTCAGCTATGATTGCTCAAACACGTCTGTAGGTAATGCAGTTTAAGTAAAACAAAAAAAGACTCTCAGGTCTTTTGTAACTCTGACATTATTTTCAGGTCTCAGTTAATTTTACATGATGCAACTGAAGCTGACACTACCTTTCACCATAAAGAAATAAAAGGTTGTTAAAATCATTCCTTGCTTTAAATCCTGAACAATGGAACAAGGGAAAGGAGATTGTGTTTCCATTTTCTGTATCTGCATCCTGCACCTCTAAGTCATCCCACTGTTGGCTTATGCAGAACTGGTTTGAGAAATCCTCACAGCAAAATATACAATATATACAATGCTTTTAAATAATCAAAGTTTAGCATTTATTCAACTGAATGCTGATTTATTTTAAAAGATGGGGGGTAGGGGGTGGATTTTTTGTGCATGTGTGGTTTTGGTTTGTTGGTTTCTTTTAAACAGAAGAAATTATGAAGACATGAGGGAGGAAATGCAAGTGCATGAAGAGGGGGAGAGAGTTTTATGATAATTAAAACTGGTTATGCAGAACATTAAAATTCTGCATAGATTTGCATATTTTCCACCACCTGTTTTGGGGACTGCAGAGCAGGCTAATTAACATAAAGGCTCTGATTAATTCTGCCAGTCATTGAGCGATAATTACAGCGCAGGACTGTAAACATTCTGCACTGGAGATACAGCCTGTTTGCCAACATCTCTCTCAGGGATGGAAGTTTACCATGGCAACCAAAGCAATTTTCTGCCTCCTTCCTCTTAAAAAGGAAGGTCACTATACCTCCTCTTCTCTCCAAATTGTTATTATGTATAAGTGGGTCCACATTCTATTGCATTTCATGTAATGCACTACCTACATTCTTTAATAACAAGCAATACTGAAACCAGTTTTCAATAAAACTGCATCCCTTGCCCCTTAATATAGTACTGAGAGGACCTGGCATGCTAACTGATCCACTGAAGTGTTCCACATCATAAAAAAGTTTGAAAGGTTTGTTGTCTCACGTACATTATTAAACAACAATTACTCTGACTTATTTTGAAATTACTGCATTATGTACACAAGAAATCTACACCGGCCACATTACATAGCTACATTATACTCCTATATTCAGCTACCAGAGGTAAGGACAAACTGCAAAGTAATACTTGCTATGTTTAAAATCATTGAATAAATGGAAGACCATGAAATATTCCTGGGGTTTTAGAGCTTTCATGATACAACGCCTGACTGAAATTCAGAATAAAGTTATGATCACTGCATGTTTTAAACAACTCCAGTTTCTGAACACTTAAAATGGTGAACCTGATATACAGTTGTAAAACTACTATTCCTTCATACCTATCACTTGCAAGACCAGTCAGAATGAAAAAACAGGGTAACACATCATAGGTTGAAAACCTAATGGGACCATAATGCTGTTTGGAATGAGAAGGACAAGCAGCTGAAGGAAACTGTCTTTACCTGTACATTTAAGGACTGAGCAGCAGCTTGTAAACTTGTTCCAGCGAGCTGGACCTACAACACAGTGCAAAAATGGAAATGAAATACTGTGGAAACCACAGAAAACTTTAACAATGTAAAAAGAACAACCCCACCCACACTCCAAAAAAACCCTCATCCAAGAGCAATGCATGCCCCTCTAACAGTGAAATAGGGGTTCTGCTCCAGGCTGAAAAAAATCTGTAAGACACTTCCACAGTATTACTTGTCCACCTCTTACTGCATGTATTCCTGCCTTGGCATCTATATATTATCATGAAACTGAATTAAAACAGAGCATTTTGGAGTGGACAGGCTAACTACTCCTATTCCTATTAAAAAAATCCAGGCTTCAGGGGAGGGCATTAAGCTCCTTCCAATATTTCAGAATGGATCTTACCCCAAATATGTACACTGCATTCATCTGCTTCATTATATAACAGAGAAGCAACTGTCTACAGAGCACAAACCCCACAGCATAAACACTTTTCCTCATGTCAACCCATTCAAGTATTTGCAGTCCTCAGCTGCTGAAAAGAAGATCTCAATACAGAGGACTGGAGACACTTTACAAAGGCTATATTGATTCAGGTATACTCAAAACAAATTCAGTGTTTACGCTAACAGGTTCAAACAAGTTCTCATGGGTTTGCAATGAAGAAAAATCATAGAATCATAGAATGGCCCAGGGTGGAAGGGACCTTAAAGATCACCCAGTTCCAATCCCCCTGCCATGGACAGGGACACCACACACTAGAACAGGTTGCTCAGGGCCGCATCCAGCCTGGCCTTGAACACTGCCAGGGATGGGGCATCCACAACCTCTCTGGGCAACCTGTTCCAGTTCCTCACCACCCTCTGGGCAAAGAACCTCCTTCTAATCTCTAGTCTAAATTTCCCCTCCTTCATCTTGTATCCATTTTCCCATGTCCTGTTGCAACCTGACCAGCTGAAAAGTCTCTCCCCTTCTATCTTGTAATCCCCCTTTAGATATTGAAGGCCTGCTATAAGGTCCCCTCGAAGCCTTCTCTATTCCAGGCTGAACAACCCCAACTCCTTCAGCCTATCCTCGTAGAGGAGGTGTGCCAGTCCTCTGATCATCTTTGTGGCCCTCCTCTGGACCTGCTCCAACAGGTCCACATCCTTTCGATGCTGAGGACCCCAGAAAAGGATGCTTCACAAAGTGGTATTTTTGAAGAGCGTTATTTTCTCTAATAAGGATTTTCACTGTACAACAAATGCTACATTTTCATTTACTGAAGACTGCTTTAATCAGTCTTGCCTCGCTTCTACTATAAAAAAGGCATGCTATGTAACTACTTTCAAAGGTCAGAGTTACAGCCCATAGTGAATTCCATCTCTGGCCATGTTTGAAAACCAGGCAACATACAGGGATGCAATAAACCAAAGCAAAATGTAACATTCTTGCCTCTACAAAAAGATGTCCCCACATAATATACATCACAAAAGAGAGTCCACACATCTGCAAGCACAGTTTTAACTTAAATTGTACTACACAAAATTAATAATTACATATTCAAAGCAGGCAACCCTTAAGAGTCACCTTGGAAATATTTCCTATCACTCTAAATGAAGGTACTGGACTTACTGAGCATGTTCTGTATTTAAAGCAAACACCCTGGAAAAGCTCCTCCTCCTCACTGTTAGTTGATGTAATCTGAGCTTTCAGCACGAATTAACAGCAGAGAATAATCTAAACAATAATAGCCTGCCATCCAAAAATCATACTCAGAAACGATACCTTAAAAATTACATCATAATTTTAAGAAAGCACATAAAAGACTACAAATGTATCTCACCTAGGTACAGTCAAGCACATTCCTAAAAATATACTGAATGCAATTTCAATACTCCTCCCATCACACAACAAACATTTTCTAATTAGAAATTAAGCTATTTCTGAATGTTGCCCACAACCTTAATTTTTCTGTATTAGTCCAGGGGAAAGCACTGTGTGCTAAGGCTGAATAACTTCCCACTAACAGCAGCCACACTAGAAAAGGACAGTTTGACAATAGATTCCCACACACCTGCAGGTGCAGAAAAGAAGAGCTGAGGTTTTCCTTTTGAACTACAGTTTCAAGAAATGAATCACACTTTATCAAACATGAAGTTTCAAAGATCCTGACAACTGTTTAAATAAATATATTTTCAAAGCAAGATAAAGCACTGTGCTAAATACAATTACTGTCCTGGATCAATCCATACAACAAAATGAAGACTAAACCAAACACAGAAAATTTTACAGAGCAGCTGTATCTGTCTCCACGTTAAACACATACTGACAATCCATGAAAACTAGTCAGCTTCTCTCCACATAAAGGCAGCTTACAACAGCCTATTGGTTTAGAAAATTCAAACACTGTCACTCCCTAGGTCCTACATAACCCAATCTACTAGGAAAATTGTAATTATGCGACAAGACATGTGAGATGTTCCATACAATAAAATAGCAGTTCAGAGCTCTTAAAAGAGGGCATAAAAGCCTCAGCACGTCAATTATATCACAATAACTGTGCAACCTCAGACCTCAAGCATTCAAGGTCAGCCAATTAGGTACAGCATTTTAAAGTCTAAACTTGGTGCCAAGGAAGAGAAAGAAATTAGGACATTTGTTTTCATACATCAAGTATGAACAGATAAAGAACTACAAAAAAATACCCCTTTACTTCTCCTCGCCTAGGGATGCCTCATTTTGCTTGAGCCTACATATGAAGTTCAGCTTTGATTTCCTAAACACAGCAGCAGCAGAACAGAGGAATAGCAGTAGAAGCCTGAATATCATCTGACAAACAGGTCCTTGAAATAGCTTTAAAAAAAATAAATTAAAAACTCCCAAACCATATATGCTTAGTAGTTACAATCACTATATTTTGTTAATGTTTGAGAGCTTGAAAGACTGAAGCATAGTGCTGACAATCATTAAACACCTCTTCTGTTTTTTTAACTAGGTAGTGAGAGTTTCAGTACCTTGATTGTTTTGGGGTCCATATGATCCTTCACAAAAAAAAAATAAAATAAAATAAAAAATTAGATTTCACCTTGCCTTTCCATTTGGCATCTCCATTACATTTTTTTTTTTAATAAATACTTTAGGCATTCTTGAGTCTCCAAAAAGGGCCCTTCTAGTTCCCCCAAATAGGTCTCACCATATCTTCACAGAATCACAGAGTTTGGAAGAGACCTCCGAGATCATCAACTCCAACCACATCTATCACCAACATACCACTAAACCATGTCCCTAAGTACCACATCTAAATGTTTCTTAAACACCTCCAGGGATGATGACTCCACCACCTCCCTGGACAGCCTATTCCAACACTTCACAATCCTTTCAGTAAAGAAATTTCTCCTTTTATCTAATCTAAACCTGCCCTGCTTCAACCTGAAGCCATTTCCTCTCGTCCTCTCACTGTTAACCCTGGAGAAGAGACCTACCCCCATCTCACTACAACCTCCTTTCAGGTAGTTGTAGAGAGCGAGAAGGTCTCCTCTGAGCCTCCTCTTCTCCAAACTAAAC
This sequence comes from Galbula dea, assembly GCA_013399015.1. Classification (NCBI taxonomy): domain Eukaryota; kingdom Metazoa; phylum Chordata; class Aves; order Piciformes; family Galbulidae; genus Galbula; species Galbula dea. Next base: position 38,207 of record VWZX01003031.1, read on the forward strand.
AAATCCAGTTCCCTCAGCTGCTCCTTGTAAGACGTGTGCTCCAGACCCCTCACTAGCCTCGCTGCCCTTCTCTGGACACGTTCTAATGCCTCTAATGTCCTTCTTGTAATGAGGGGCCCAAAACTGAACACAGTATTCTAGGTGTGGCCTCACCAGCACTGAGTACAGGGGGATAATCGCTTCTCTGGTCCTTCCAGTCACACTACTTTTGTTACTGGCCAAGATGCTATCAGCTTTCTTGGCCACCTGGGCACAGTGCTGGCTCATATGCAGTCAACTATTAACCAGTACCCTGAGGTCCTTCTCTGATTACTGATGTATTCTGCAGCTTACTGCAATGAAGTGAGTGCCACAATAAGAAGTTTTTCCCAACCAAGCCATTTAAGCATGTGGTCTACCCCTATCTTCCTTTACATGACTACCCATCATCCACAGAAAGAGAGAACACTGAACATACAAAAGCAGCTGCCTTCATACCTGCCTCAGCCTCCTCTACTTCGAAATGGGTTTTCTCTTACCTGATGAAGGTGCCCAAGGAAGGCCTGGGCCTGGGCTGTAGAGATTGCTCCTCCGACAGGCACAGGCTGCTTCTGAAAGTCCAGGCCATTTGTTTGCGTGCCTGGCAAAAGAGAGATATTAACAAGCATTAGTTACTACATTTATGAAATGGAAGAAGAATTAATCTAACTAAGTGTCCTGCTAGTCTCCCAATACTATGTAGTAGGAGAATACTCTCAGAGTAACAAGAATTGAAGTATGTTACTGAAGGAGGGAGGGGAGTAGTATCTCTTCCAGACTTTGGTAATACAGCATTTGCCAGCTTAATAAAATAATCATCACTCTCCTTAGCTTCTATCATTTGTTCTAAGTACACTATGACCCCATCACTCTCGCCCATGGTTTGAGAACCAAATGTGTGCGTCCTGCTGAAGTCAAACTGTCTTTCCATTCTCCATGCACTCTCTATCCAACAGCTGAAGACAATCTTTTAAGTTCAGAAAGTGGCAAGAACACAGTTGATTTAAAGTCATCTTCCATTAAAGACAGGTAAAATAATACTTGATGAAAACAGAAATACTATATATACATAGTTTTTTATATATATATATATAGTTATGGGCCACAGTTTTCCTCTTTTGATAACAGATACCTCCATGTTTCCATCAATATTTGTGTGAAGCTCTCATTACATAAGATAACTGCCTGGGCTTGCTTTTGCTCTCACCTACTTGCATATAACTAAAACCTGATTATTTTCCTACATTTTTCTTGTTGTCTTCCTAAACAGCTGTGAAGACATGAAAACCCCCAAACTATTCCCAAGTAATCTCGGTGTGAGAAGAAAGGGGAGAAAAAAAACACAACCAAGCAACCAAACTAACCAACCAACCAAAAAAACACCACAAAAGGGAAAAGAGACCAAATTCCAGAAGAAACCATCACAGAATTCTCTTCTGCCAAGATGAGCTGTAACTACAAACTTTTAAAAATCATTCTATGGGGAGGTTATAAGATCAACATTAGGGATTATGAAAAACTGGTTTTGTATGGTGGTTATTACTACCTACAGTGGCCAACGACAAGAAGAGAGACTTGGAATGTATCAGGCTGCACTGAGTTTTGAGAACAGATGATGCAATCTTAAAAATTGTGTGACCGAAATGAAGTAAAAGCAGCTTTAGACTTGCAAGTTTACTCTTCATGACAATCAGATTTTCTTCAGTGCCTATGGACAGGTGCTCAAATAACTCCTAGTTCAAAATACCTTCCATCATCTATATTTCTTGCCATAAAATCTAGGTTATCTACTAAGTAAAAGAGAGTCACAGTTGTTAACAACAGGGGGTTTCTATGCCTTAGAAACATCTGCATAAGCAAGCAGGCATAAAATCTGACTAGTAAAATACACCATCCAATATTTTACATTGATATTTTGACCTACAAACTGCTTACATGGATAAAATTTCCAAAGATGGAGTCACTGTTCAGCTAAATACAGATATAATGTATGACAGTTAAGCTTTCTAGCACCCGTGTAAAGTGTATGTAAGGTGACCCTTTGATGCATCTTTGGTGGATGGGAAGAGCTGTACGGAAAGAATTGGTCTACCCTTAAGTTTTTAATTCTGTTCTTTGGGGCTGGTTTTGCAGATTTAAGAGACATATGTGCAGCCACAGATCCAAAGACATGTTAAAAACATTCAAATTTTAAACCACATAAAATTATTGCACTTAAGGAGTCTAAAATTTCAATCCAGTGAATGGAAGCAGTATCATTGCTCTAAATTGATCTTGAATGAACATAACTAGGTTCCATTTCTTCAAAGAAAGGTAGAAAATGTAGTCTGTTAGAGAGAGAAAGAAGAATCTCAAATACTTTCATTCCTTCCAGTGAACTGTAGAATTCTCTCAATGAAGAAGGCCAAAGGGAGAGGGAAGATGATTGGATGAATATATAAAAATAATTCCTAATAAACAGCTACTGTAATTCAGAGGGAACAATCTACCACCCCCTCATTTAAGCAGATGCTTTGAAAACATTTTCAACCTGTCATGGACACCCAAGTAAGAAAAAAAAATTATAGACAAGAAACCTACTGTAAGGCAGATATTCCTCATTCCAATTGGAACTTGCAGGGGTCAAAAAAAAATTAAAATTATCCATTTCTGAGAGCACTAGCTGGAAGCCTCACCTTAAATAAATAGGTGAAACTGTTCTAGTTAACTATCTTCCAAAAAGAGCCTTGAATTATGATAAAATCTTAAAAGAGCATTGTTGTGCAAGTGCGAAGAATGCTTCAGTTAGTAGTTGTGCTGACTCTTAATATGGAAATTCACAGAATCACAGAACCTTAGGAGTTGAAAGGACCGTGAAAGATCACCTAGTTCAACCCCCCTGCCACAGTAGGATTCCCTAAACCAGGTCACACAGAATCATTACAGTTGGAAAGGACCCTCAAGATCATCTAGTCAAAACCTCCAGGGATGGTGACTCCACCACCTCCCTGGGCAGCCTATTCCAATATCTCACCACTCTTTCAGTAAAGAAATTCTCCCTAATATCTAATCTAAACCTACCCTGGCACAACTTAAGCCCATTCCCTCTAGTCCTCTCACTAGTCACAAGGGAGAAGAGGCCAACACCCGCCTCCCTAGAATGGCCTTTCAAGTAGCTGAAGAGAGCAATAAGGTCTCCCCTCAGCCTCCTCTTCTCCAGGCTAAACAAGCCCAGCTCCCTAAGCCTCTCCTCATAAGGCCTGCTCTCCAGACCCCTGATTAGCTTAGCTGACCTTCTCTGCACCCTCTCCAGTACCTCAATGTCCTTCCTATACTGCGGTGCCCAAAACTGCNCAGCTTAGTGTCATCTGCAATAAGGGTGCACTCTATCCCCTCATCCAAGTCATCAATAAAGATGTTGAACAGGAGAGGCCCCAACACAGACCCCTGAGGGACATCACTCGTGACACAGAAGCACATCCAGACGGGTTTTGAATACCTCCAGAGAAGGAGACTCCACAACCTCTCTGGGCAGTCTTTTCCAGTGCTCTGGCACCCTCACTGTGAAAAAATTCCTACATGTATTCACACGGAATCTCCTATGCTTCAGCTTACAGCCACTGCCCCTTGTCCTGTCACTGGGCTTCACTGAGAAGAGCGTGACCCCATCCTCCTGACACACACCCTTCACATTTTTAAAAGCACAGATGAGGTCACCCCTTAGTCTCCTCTTCTCCAAGCTAAAGAGACCCAGCTCCCTCAGCCCTTCCTCAGAAGTAAGATGTTCCAGTCCCTTAATCATCTTTGTAGCTCTGTTCTGGAAATTTGAAAGGAACTTCCCAGGGTTGATAGATTTGAACAAAGCATGACAGGTTAAAATCTCCATAGGTCCCAAAAACCCTAGTTTAGTCAGGTAACCAGAAAAAAAAAAATTTAAATTCAACCTTGAAGGACTCCAACTTGCTCTCCCCATGCCTCCCGAAACCAAATTTGGAGGAAAAAATCCAAACCACACCTGTTCACTCTCTGTTCTATTTGAATCTTAAGCTTTCTTTGGTATTTGGAAGTACAGTGTCCCTTCCCCTTTGGATGTACCCTTAGTTTTGGAAGAAATACCACCCAGGTTGCTTGCATTTATCACACAAATGGAAAATGGAGCTGTCAGAAGCAGAAGGTAAGCACATGGTAAGGACATGAAAGGACAAGAATGCCACTTCTGCTCAAGAGTTAAATGCAAAACCCCATGGTGATTAATAGACATGGCAGACATAATCAGAAGTCTTATGATTTTAACAGTCCCAAGAATTCATGTATTTTCTACCTGCATCCCAGTTTTCATAACTGCTAGAGCTGATCTAACAGTTCACCAACATAAAAACAAACAAAAGCCAGGAGTGGGAACTCTTCATCTCCCACGTCCCCTTTCTTCTTTCCAACTACACTGTCCCTGCCATTTGCCTTCTGGTAGTTCATGAACACAGCAGTAAGCCAATTCAACTTTCAAACTGAGTAGAAAACTATTTATGAGAACTGTCCTCTTTTTCTTTTGGACAAGTTTGTTTTCTCCCAGTATATGAGATTAATTAACTTACTTTAAGGCCCAAGAAGCACCAGATAATGGAAAGCGGGGAGGTCAGAGATGTAGTAGTAGGGAAATGAGCCTCCGGATACCCCCAGCAAGTTTTTCAGACTCAATCAAACTGTAGGATGAAATTCCACCTTTGTAGCCTGATACAACTTAAGCACATTTAAATTCTGACACAAATTCAGCCATGTGGTCAGCTAATTCACAGAGCTGGTTCGGATGAAGACTAACACTAAGAGTAATCAATTTTCAGCCAAACCAAATCTTTGAACCATCTCACTCACTATCACTCTAGGGAAAGGAGCAGAACACTAAGTACCAGGACACCCTGAACATGGATAAGTTTATGCTGTCTTGGAATTGCACCTGCAGAAGGTAAATGGCATAACAAAATGGAGCAGTCAGGGTAACACTAACTGCAGTCAGAAGCACACACATTCAAAATACAAGATCATCATCATCAGACTTTGGTCTGAGTTTACAAACTGCATAAGAAAGTTAAGAGAAGTGAGGTCTGGGGAGATATGGAATAAGGTGCAAGAAAGAACTCAAGAAGGGAAGGCAATCAAGGAAGATTGCAGAACTAACGAGTATCTTTACTGTGCGCTGGAAAACATCTTCCAGCACCAGCAGTGTATTTCTCCACTTCGCTCACTCTCTCTGCATGCATTAAGGGATACTCCCAATACTCATAAACTGTTGAGTCCTTGTCCACATAATTAAAAAGTTTAGCGTGGATATTTGCCCACAACTATAGCAGTTAAAGAATATTCCATGGCACCTCTCCCACTTTCCTATGGACTTTCTTTTTACAGAAACTGGAAAAATCAATCTCTGGAAATGAAGCACTGCAAAACAGGAATCCTCAGAATGCTTCTAAATGCTACATTTACAAAAAATATTGGTTTGCTGTTATGTCAATGTATGTCATAATACTACAGTTTCCATAGCAATTAGAACCCTGGCTTTCATAACATGACATTCACACAGCTTTTAAAAAAGAATATACATTAAACAAACAGGTTGAGTTGTTTTGGAAAATTTTATGCTGCAACCTGTAAAAAGGAAACTGAAAGAGCTATCTGTTTACTGTAAGACTCTCTTCTTACTTCTCTGTCTTTTTTCCAGTAGATAGTAAGTAGAATGTCCACCCACAACTGAAGGTTGGAAAAGATTTGTATAATTCTGCAATATTGATGACCAGTTGATCCATTTATATTCTAATGAAAACAGACATTCAACAACTCTTGTACTCATTAAGACTTTTTTTGCAGTTGTTTTAATTAATCTGAAACATGGTCTGCTTTTGCAGATGCTTAAAGGGGAGTCCAGTTAGCAAAAGAAATTTAAAGTTAAAACCTCTTTCAGGGATTTTACTGTGACCAGTGCATTCAGGGGATCTTACTATGTCCTGTAAAGATCAGAGTTCGAAATACAACACTAATTTGTTAACTTCCATGAAACTTAGCTGCTAGCACAGAGAGCTACTAAGGTCATCTTTACTAGTGGCAACTGTTATGGTTTGTGTACATTTTAAGTACAGATATGGGGAGGCCTGGCAGATTGATTACATCACGCTTCCTCGAACCTGCCAAGGCAAGCACTATGTGCTCACAATGGTGGAGGCAACCACCAGATTGCTGGAGACATACTCTGTGCCTCATGCCACTGCCCGAAACACTATCCTGGGCCTTGAAACACAGATCATGTGGCATCACGGTATCCCAGAAAGAATTGAGTCAGACAATGGCACACATTTCAAAAACAATCTCGTAGGCAATTAGGCCAAGGAGCATGGTATTGAGTGGGTGTACCACATCCCATATCATGCACCAGCCGCTGGTAAGGTTGAACGGCACAATGGGCTACTGAAAACAACACTGAAGGCATTGGGGGGTGGATCCTTTAAGAACTGGGATAGGCATTTAGCAGAAGCCACCTGGTTAGTTAACACCAGAGGATACATCAATCGAGCTGGTCCTGCTGAGTCAAACCCTCTTCACACAGTGGAAGGAGATAAAGTCCCTGTTGTGTATGAAAGGAACCTCCTACGTAAAACTGTATGGGTATTTCCTGCTTAAACCCACCACAGCAACCATGTTCTATTTTTCCTGAGAACCCTTGTTCTTACAAATGTCACTACAGTATTCTCTCTTAAAAATTTAAAGTCGCATCAGATTACTAAGGTTGAAAACAGGAATGACCTAAAAGAACATTCACTGAGGTTTTAAAAGATAGACTAGTAGTGCTTACACAGTAGACTCAAGTGATTTACAAATGTCACTGCAAAACAGTTAAAAGAAGTTACAAAAATAAGAACTGTGTCTATAAAAAGAACCTTCATGCATTTTGCTTCAGAGCCTATGCTCCCCAGGCAATCAATGACACTTCCAGTTTCTAAGCATCTGACCTGAAAGGTGACTTCTTTTCACTAAGTATCCTCAGAGCCCAGAATCATCATCTAAGTACCCCGATCAGAAGCCGAAAATTACATTCCATGAGTATTCCTTATAGTTTAATATCTGCCAGTTGACCAATGCAACTGATGCTTGGGCCCCCAAAGAATGTTGCCAACGCTATTAATCAGTACCTCCAGTGAGCACTATATTTAAAAACAAAACAATGACTGCACAACAAAAGGGTCCTCAGAAATTCTAGATATTTTAGTTTGCATAACTTAAGAATTCAGGAAACAAAAGTGGAAAGAATGACTAGGAATATTCCAGTTACAGAAGCAATGTTTGAAAAAGGTCCACACACCATTAAGAATGACACTGTTGTCATGCCTTCGTTTTCGAGTATTAAAAAAATACAAACGTATCCGCTTCTGTGATGAAAGCACCTGCATGCAGCTTTACAATCCCTCAATTTCTTTATACCAAGATCACCATCTTCACACTGATGAAGTATTTGCCTGGGAGTGCAGAGTCAGGGTTCTGGTGAAGCAGATGCAATAATTCTGTGTTAATGGGCTACCCTGAATAAATCAAGTCCTCTTCTTAAACAGCTCAGTTTAGCTTAAACTGCTAGCTAAAGCTGCACTTAAGGAAGCGCACTGGGAATGCACCCTTTGGAGAAAGCACAGGCAGGGAACTGTGGTCATACAGAGCAGGAAGCCTGAATTTTCTCAGAAGTTTACACTCACCCTCCAGCTATTCTATAGGGATACTTTAAACCATTGTTCACTTGATGCTGTTTAGCATTACAAAATATTTACAGCCCATATGTTTTTTGAAGTAATGTCTTCTGTCATCCTAAACCAGTTATTAAATACATAATAAATCATTTTTGTACATAAAGAGAATCAATACCTCTCCTATTACAAATACAATGCAAATCATAAAAACAAGAGATGCCAGTAACAAAATACACAAAGAAGTGAGCAGAATTCCTTTTCACTGACCCCATGCATTGGCAGGAAACATCCAGCCTCTCAGATCAGTATCAGGAACATTCAATCACTCTTAACTGTATCAAAGCCTTGCACAAAGAATGAAGAGACAGCAGCATAAAATGATATAAATTGTTAATTTCACCACAGCTCCAGAGTTTAAAATAAAACTCTTATTATTGAACCAAGAGGAGGAAAAACATTTTTCCTCATACAAGATAACTAGACGTCTCTCAAAGCAACAAGAACAAACTCCTCCTCATTAAAATTCTCTTCCCAAATGCTATTCTGAGTTCAGAGGAGATTCTAAATTAGGTTAAACTATTTACTTTCCATTCAGAACTGTCATTTCTCTTGCTTTCAAAATGAACATTAAATTTCCTCTAGAAAGGAATTAAAGCATGATTGAGTTGTAGTGGCTTAACAAGCTTCTTCAATGGCTTGGAACTTGGCTCTATCTTACAAGATGTGCCAAAAGGCTCATTGGCCCTTATACAAAGGCTATTTTTCCCCAACTAAATTCTGTTCTAACACAAAGAAATTACAGAAAAGTTGGCTAATTATTTTTTTAATGTTGAAAAATGATGCTTTCTCCCTTTGTCTTGTTGTTGAGAATGGTGGTAAGAGCTTGAATGAAGTCTAAAATGGAAACAATATCAGCCAGTGGCCCACATCAGCCAAGGAAAATTTCAACCCAAAAACATAAATGACAAAGTTAGAGGTGCTGAAGGTATGCTCTGCCAGGAAAAAGTGACACTACTTATTGAGAGCTAGTGCCACCAGACCTTCTGTAATATCAGAAACTTTACAGATACAGGAAGTGAGGAAGAGGAATCTTATACAAAAAGTGTGTGGAGGTGTTTTGTTTTGCTTTTTTAAATTCCTGTAAACTAGTAAAAATATTTTGCTTTTAATATCCATTCAATTTCACCAAAAAATATCTGTGCACCAAACCATCATTTCTTACCTGTGTTCCCATCCCCACTCTCCATTGATGGTTTACTGGTTTCTGACGGATTGTTCATTCTTGAGTCTGTATTAAAACAGAAATAAAGATAAATTAATAACGGAAAAAACCCAGACAAACAACTAAATCCATTCATACCTTCTTCTCCAAGGGAAGCACAGAACATCAGAAATTTGGTATGTACTTTAATCCATATTATAACACAAAAGTAACAATCAGAAGAAGAACACAATACTGAATCTTCCAGATAAACACTGTTACAAAGTTTGTATGTCATTATTCCCATATGTGAAAACATGGTGCTAAGGGAATAAAAGACAGCATGCTGGAGGGCAAAGATAGGTAAGAACTTAATTTTCAGTAAAATGAAAGGCACAGAAGCAAAAAGGAGCAGCAAAAATCCACTAAACATTAAGTCTAACCACCAGGGCCTACATTACTCTTCTGTTGTTTCCCCTCCCCCATAAGAGAAAGAAAATTCAGTCACTATAATTAAATAGATGCCATTCCTCTAATACTGAATTTTTATTTTACAAGAATGTCATTGATATTAAGCTATTTTTATTTTTTCTATATATTCATGCAAAACCATACGAACACAAAATAATTCCTCTTCTTTCTCCCTCTGGATAAATCTATAGAAAAGTCTGCTTTTTGTTTCAAAGCTTGTCAGCTGAATATAGTGCAATGCAGAGGGTCTCTCCAAATAGCAGAGAATATAGTTTCCTTATATAGGAATCTATACAGATGTTCTGTGTACAGCATCAGCTTTCCAGCTTATTACCTCCTGATTCCCTGCTACTGACCTCAGTGTGCCACATTGTCACAAACCAAAATTACACGAAGAACCTCAAGACAGACCAGTTCATAAAATAAAGCATAAACAAATCCTTAAGCACATTCTTCCATTCCCATAACTAGTTAAGTGCAAGTTCAATACACTCAAAATGAACCCTTTACTCCAAGGTTTTTCTTGCTAGGTGCTTAAAAGATTACCTCTGTCACATACTTTCATCAAAGCAGTGATTTCCAAAATACCAATGAGCTGAAGAATACAGTCACAGCATTAACTGCTGCATCTTTCCCCCAAATATTTCCAAGAATGCCCAGACACCTCACTGTTTGACAGACTATGAGACTTGAAATTGAGAAGTCAGACTATTGCTGTGTACTATCAACTGATCCTTCACAGAGAGACCAGTGCCACCCTCAGGCTCTCAGAACCAGGGGTGACAGCAGCAGAGGAACACAAGCACAAGCCAGGAAGAAAGAAGCACATGGACATGGTCTGAATGAAAACAGGAGTCATGATGAAGCCTGGCTGGGGGTGGGAAGAGAAGGGAACTAGTTAGAAATGCAGCATGTGTGAGAGGAAAGGTAAGAGACACCAACCTTGGAAAAACTCCAGTAAGCAGTTAGGAAGCACAATGTCAATATTTTTAAAACAAATGTAATTTTCCACAAAAACATCTGTTGCAGTTAAACCTAGTAGGGCCTTGAAAACCCAGAGGACTGCAGGAAACAATCTTCCCCAAACAAGTTAACTTTTCCAGAGCCTCAACTCTTCACAGAAAGTTCCTATGCCTACACTTAAATCTTTCAAATGTCAGTCATGTAGAATCATTGAATTGTCAGAGTTGGAAGGGACCTTAAAGATTATCTAGTTCCAGCACCCCTGGCTGGCAGGGACACCTTCCACTAGATCAAGTTGCCCAGAACCCCATCCAGCCTGGCTATAAAAGCTGCCATGGATGGGGCTTCCACAACCTCTCTGGGCAACCTGTTCCACAAGAGATTTGAACTATCAGTGTTCAAGAATCAGAACATGAATGCCACTGACTTCACAGAAATGTTTGTTGATGTCTTAATCTCTGCCAACAGATCTGTGTGTAAAGCAGATACAAAGTGTGTTTCTGTCAAGAAGCTGTGCATACCTTAAACGGAGTTTATTGTTGCGGCAATAGAACATTTCAAGTGATTATATGCAACATTCATCTGACAAACAGCATTAGTTCATTCCTGGACACTGTTAGCCGCTACTGAAATTAGTTTAGGTTGAGAGAACACTGAATAGGAGACTTCACTGTGGACACAAACACGGAGAGTTGTCATTCAACAGGAAAATGAGCAAAGAGGGCTTAGCAGTCCAATACATTTGATTGTGGAAGCTAGGCTGACTTATGGGGCTACTGGACATAGGATGTATGTCCAATAAGACATACAGCCCAAAGCACAAGCACAGGCAGAACTCATGACAACGCTTACCGCAGAAGGGGAGAGTACAGGTTGAGATTGTCTCTCAAAAACATGGGATCTATTCACTGAAGCACTTCAGAAAGCTCTTGCAAGAAAAACAACACAGAGCCTCCTGTGCTATTTTGTTGCAAACTAGAGCCACAATGCAGGATACTAACGGAAGAATAAACAAATCAAACCTGGAGGAGGGACACAACTCTCCTGTGGACATAACATCAAGCAACACATTGACAGTTCTCTCTATATGAGGAGACTCACACAACAACCCTTCCTGCATGACCAGCAAGTTTGCTCAGGACAAAGTTATAACTGTACAGATCTCTTCTCCTAAGACATAGACATATTTTTCTGCCAAGCTACACTGCAAAATAAAGCCTTTTAAAAAAGGGTTTCACACTGTTGCCAAATATTAGACATACACATGAAGTTTACTACCAAATGCCTGTCTAAACAAAAAATGTTTTATTGTAAAGATTCATCCCTAACAAAGACCTCAAACGTTGGAATTGCAAAAAAGCAGCAAGTCGGATAAAGAAACATCTTTCTGATACTGCTCAGGTTCAAATGAAGGACAGCATTCATTATTTCACCATTGCTTGCCCAATCTGTGGGCTTTCTGCATGTAAAGAATCAAGAACAATGCCACTATTTCCATTGCAAATGGTACAACGTACATCTGAAGCACAAAACTGCTACCAGCAAAACAGACACATACCTGCAGGATACTAAACCTACAGATTCATTATACATCAAATAAAAGGATTCTTTGCTTTATACATGTTCCTATGATTTTTGCTTTAAAGTTAAAAGAATAAACAAATGAAGTGGGCTAAAAAAACCCAAACCATAATGCTCTCACCCTCTTTTTCTTTAGATCTTACTTGGGTTTTAAATAAAGGCCCTGGGCTACAACTTCTGCCAATGTTATCTAAAAGCAAACTCCACAGAAGGAAGGATTGAAAGCAGCAGGTGCATGACTGAAATCAAACTCTCAGGAGTGAATACATTCAGTACTGCCACTCTGCTAGTAGGGCTGCGGGTGTCGCAAGACAGTGCTGTGCCAAGATTTCACACCCCCTCAGCAACCTTTCAGAGAGTATTCAAGAGAAAGCAGCAGTAGACACTGGACCAACAAGGAGTATTAGGGACTGTACACATCTAGTAAAACAAAGAAAATCTTAGCATGGAATATATCATTAACTGTTTCCTTTCGCCCATTACAGCAAAACTGCCTAATACACCATCAGCACCAGCAAAAATGATTCATTGATGTGTATGGAAAAAACAAAGTTCAATATGAGTCAAAACAGGCCACGAATGCTTGAAAATTAATTTTAAAACCCCCACAAATATTCAGATGCCTGCTTTAAAATCTACCATTGAAAAATACACTCTTACTTTGACATGAGCTTACATAAAGGAATAAAAAGAATAATAAAAAATCACCCCATACGTTAGGCTTTGGGGAAACAGTCTTGAAAATAAATAAAACCTACTGTAAAATTGGGATGATCTGTTATTATAAATAGCATTAAAAAACACGAAGAAGAAATTATGGCATGTCCGTTCTGCAGTCTTGACGGAATCTCAGTGCAGGAAATAGTATCCCAGTAACCTTAAGCACAGCTTGCAACGGTATCAATGGCAACCACTGCGCACTTCACCTTACCTTCTATTACGCATGAAGAACCTTGTTATTACATTAAAAATACACAGACACAATATACATGCTGTTGGGGAATGGCTCAATACAGCTACTAAAGTCTCCGAGACTGGGACTTTCATTCACTTTAATGCTTTAAAATTCATAACACACAGGTATGCAAGTCAAGTCCAGTGTTTATTAGAACTCAAATGCTTCTCAGATTGAAATCCAAAAAGCAAAAGCTCTATATTAATATCATCTGAGCCTAGCAGCAAATCTCTCCAATCCACAGGAAGCAAATTCTCCTGGAGCGAGGGAAAAAAGAACAAAAAAACCCAAACCATGTATTTCTCTGGTACATAGAGATCTATCTTATCTACCAGGCAGCTACTTGCTGCTGATTCACTGGTGAGCTCCAGCCTTACAAATATCTTCTCTAGCCTCTGCATATGTGATTACGCCTCTATGCATAGTCAACCTCACAGCCTCTATTTCCATATTAAATGCTCGGAAGAAAGAGCTGAGCTGGTACCCACCTAGAACGTAGTCGCTGCAGTCCAGCATTGCTGTGGTATCCTCTACAGGTTCAGATAGTCCAAGGAAAGGGAGAATGGCAATTTCTATCAAATCTACACTACTGGTCTCAACTGAACACGAAAGGGAGTGGGGAGGTGGGGGAAGAAATGCAACTTCAGTTACACCATAGCAATCTTCAACTGAACAGGGAAACTTCAGTTGCTCTGTGGAGTTTTAGTCTCTCCTACTAGCTGTGTCTGACATTGTCAAGGCGACTGAAGCGTGAAAAGTTCCCCTTTTTGTAATAAAATAGAAACAAAGATTGCAGCTGGCAGTTTCCATAATGAAGCTTAATCAGTATGCGCCTGATTAGGGCCTTATGCAAATCTCTTCTCGTTAGCACAGCAGCCAGCACTTTGAAGTCCATGAACAATTCATTTGCAGAGTACACTGAAAGCGCTCCCTGCATAATTTAAATCGTGGTATAAATATTTATCAGCTCATTTGCATATTAATTGGCAGTGCATGAAGGGAAAAATTATCTCCCGAGTGCCAGCATAATAATTAGGGAACAAAATGAATTTTCTTCCAATAGCTTGGCTTCTCAGCCCTAACTCAAGCACAGTACCACAGGGGAGCAGGGAGGGGAAGAGACAGAGTTCTGTTCAAATGCCACTGAAATGACACGTACAAATTAGAAACAACTCTACAGACTTAAGCACCTTTAATCTTATTCCTGCTGGCAACAATAACTTCAGTAATAAAGGGGATTTGGAAAAAGCCTTCTACACAATCCAAATAATCCCACAAAAACAATTAGCAAGGTAGAAGCTGAACACAAAGCTGTCAAACTGATGCCTGCACATCTGTGTGGAGTTTTTCACATCCAAACATGAACTGTCATAAGAAGGTCCTGCACAGGAAAGAGTACCACCAGGGCAAGAAAGCAGCACGATTCTCTTTAAATGGCTAAAGAGCTTGGTGATTCATTATCGGGTAATCCCTTTGCCATGGCCAACTTAACAGCAGTGAATATGTCAAGTATCGTGCAACATTTGACACTCACTAATCTATCCTGAGTGAAATGAAAATAGATTTAGCCTTTTGCTTTCCGATGACTTCCAAGAAAAAACCCAAAAATTACTACTGATCCTTCTGCAAATGTATACAACATAGCTAAACAGAGCTTACTGTGGAGCTATGGTTTTAGAAAGGGGCACTTCACACTCTGGTTGCATCTTTGAATCACTCAGTGATAACTAGAACACAACTTGCTGTTGTGACTTCAAAGTACGCTGAAGGACTGGAGAACTGTGAAGAGGCTTTGATACATGGACAAATCAGCCTTCTTTCCCAAAAGTGGCCCAGAGAACTAAGTTTTCTGACAAACTATGAGGCTAGATCAAACCATTCCAAATAGTTTCTTTACCACTCAAATAGTAGTGTCCTAAATAGCAAGAACACTTACATAAAAATTCAAGTGTAAGTGTGGACATCACAGCACTTAATATTCCATATTCTGACCAGGTAAAGATTATGTGATGATACAGGTGACTACAGTGTTGAGCCACCCCATTCCAGATGTTAGTGCAAATTTTAAGACTTAAATTGGGTTTTTCCTTTCTTTTTTCTGGAAAAAAAAGGCTGTACTATTCTTCTCACTTCTGAAGTGAATTCAAGCACTGCTTCTCCAAACAAGAGACTGTGAGAGGAAAGTGACTTCTCAATCATCCAGTGCTGACTGGAATTTATTTCCACGCTTGACCTCTTCTTCTGTTCAGGTTCATATCTCTACTTAACACAAGATGTTCCCTGCTCTATATTTAACATGTGATCTACACTTGAAAAAGATTGCAAGAAGGGAAGGTGCTCCCAACCACAGGGAAACAACTGGGTGTACTGAGTAGGTTTTCCTAATACCTTGTTTCCAACTAGGTTCTCTACTCATTCATATCTCATTGAAAACACTGAGGTACATCTCCATGGTTCGGAGACGTTCAGTGAACTTCACTCTTCTGTACATGCTTTTGGAGTGCACTAAGAGTTAATCTGGTTGCTTCATCAGAAGATTCTGGACACAAATGGTACAATAAGCCAAGCACTTCACAAAGCAAGTGGCTGTTTTAAGTAGCTGCTATGCTGAGGCAGCCAGTAGCATAGTAAGAGGACAGTAGTGTTATCTTTGGGATCATTTTCAAATGAGTCTGTGTTGAGCAGGTTGAACACAGGTGCAGCATCAAAAGCGCATGACTGCAGGAAGTGACTGTTAAAATCAGGCACGTGTGTAGTGATGGATGACTTGTATCAAACAGAGCAAGCAAACAGCAAATAAGGGCCAGGGAAAGATGTGCCTGAAGCAGTGTTAGCGAGTGTGCTGGTGGTACTACAGTGCTACTCATCATCCATGCTACCAATAATTCACCGACAGCTACCAAAGAAAAGGTAGATATTTTCTTCCCATTCCAACTGTGCCAGCCAATCTGCTTTACAAACACCAACGCCCATACAAACATTCATTTGAATTGTAACTTTCACTGACCTGCTAACTGAAATAAAAAAAGGGGGGAGAGAATACGGTTCTTCCAGGGACCACTTCATTCTCTGACAATTTTACTATCTTCCCTTTAAGTTTTTATTTTTTGGCCAAAAAAACCTTATCATTTCATTTAGGCCACACTATTGCAACTATTTATCTGTTACTCTTCCAAAGGAGGCCTGAAAACCCAAATAGGAAAATGTTTGGGAAAGTGCAGTTGCATACCACCCTGCTTCAAAACCAATGGTGGAATATGCTAGTTTCACTTTCTGTTTAGGTTCTGCCACATGATTGGTCATTCTTCTCTTTCTGGATTTTTATGTTAAAAGTTCCTTAACACCTTGAACCGAAGTCATACTTCTGGCACTCACATTTATGCAAAATACCACTCTGGGCTTTGCACACAGTTTCACGTTTTCTCCAAAGACACTCTAAAAAGAGCAAGCAGTGCACCTCGTGATAAGCAGTGCAAAACCCTCTCCACATCCCGTGCAACTATAGACATCTCAAAAATGGTTTCTCTCCTCTTCACCCAATTCTACAATTCTTACACTGAAGAATTTTCCCACATAATTCTAGTCAAACTTTTCCTTAAAACCAAGAAACTAAGCCACTAACATGGAGCCAGATATGACACAGACAGATGTTCTTCAGCCGAACACTTCAGAGTCTGCAGGTAAGGCTTCAGTAAACTTTCTACCACATTCTCCTCTTTGCTCTTTATTTATCTTCCACACCTTCCCACTTCAAATTAATGGGTTTGTTTTGCTGTTTGTCCCACCAATATGCTACTTTATTCAGTTCTAATGATTATACTTGATACTTTAACAAATTACTTTTTGGAAAGGGAACCTCATTTTCCCCTGCAGGTTATGCAACTCTTGGTTAGACCTCCTTTAGCATCTTCTCTTTTATTTCTTCTCCTGTTTTTTTTATCCACTTGTTGTGCCCAACTGACTGACTGCACTCTACAGAATTATTCTCCAAAGTCACCTATTGCTAGTAAGTACTAGACATAGTTAAAGTCGTTAGCAACTAGGTGGAAAGGACACTTAAGTCCTTATCTTCAGATGGTTGATTGGTCTTTTTTTAAAAAAAACAAAACACCACACGATACATATAAGGCAGAATTCAAAGGATAAAGAGTGAAATTCTTACCATCATTATTCTATTCAACACTTATGGGAGAAAAGAATCTTCATTTTTATAGAGATATGTTTCCATATATTACTAAAATGTCATTTATTAGATGCCCTCAACAACAGCTAAGATATTCCTGTTGCTAGCCAGCTCTGGGACAACCATGACCTTTCTAAATTTTGTGGGCAGGCTTTCTGATACAGCCTGGCAAGATTACACAATAAGCCAACAACTCATTATTTCCCTTTTGAATGGTGGACTTGGAGTGATTCATAGAAAGGTAGTAAGGTATTAATTGTAACATATTAGCATACTGCCTGCATTAGTATATCAATGTCTAGTATATTTTACCTTGAAGAGCCACTGAAGATGACTGGACACCAAACCTTTGAAAACAGTGCATGAACGAGCACAATGTCCATGTATACTGGCAACACCTAGAGTAAGGGTACTTCCTACATGCCACCCAGCCAAGACCATAGATACAGATGATGCTAAACTGACGTTACAGAGTATTACATTTTAACTCAAGACATTTCCAAGTTTCCATACTATAAGCTAAATGACACCTAATAAAAATTTCAACACACAGAACTCCAATGTGCTATTAAGAAAAATACAAAAAACACATACTTCAGCAAAATAAACTGTTATTAAAGTTGGCACAATCCTCCTACAGTAATTACAGACAGACAGCAGCCTGTTCACAGTTAGGGCTGCAAACTGAGCTCTAATTTTAGCCACCATCTTTGACTTTGGCTAACAAAATTGATTTTATCCGAAAATTGCTACGTTTGCTCTGAAAGCCAAAGAGCAGTTGTCTGGAAAAGTCAAATAAAATTGGCCTGTTTAGAATTACTGCTCATTACACAATTGCTATGAATTGGAATTTTAGTCTACATCTAATTTTATTCTCTCTCAAACTCAAATCATAACTATCTTTTCAAATGTTCCACCACAGAAAATGTCTTTCAAAATTCTTTTGTGAACCTTTTTTGAAGAAAATTAAGAATGCAGACAGCTAAGAAGAAATGCTAATGCATCTTATCAGTGCAGGACACCAGATACCCATACGCACCTGACACATTAATATAAAAGAGTTTGTTTGTGGGCTTGTTTTTAAGCATCACTTATTTTTGTCCATAGAAGGTAGCAACTATCACAGTTTAATTCATTTTTTTAACAGTAAGAAAACTGTGGTTATCATAAACTCAGAGTACAGTACCATCATATGAGGAGGTGAAAAAAAGGGGTGAGGGAAGAGGCAGGAGGCAAGGGAACAGAGAAAATAAATACCCTTATTCAAAAATTACAGCTTCCACAAGCAAACTGAGCCTTATATGAAATTCATGTCTAATTCCATCATTCCAGTGCATCATCTGAATAGGTTTGCTCTCCCCTTTCAGCCTACAAGCCACAGCACATAAAAAAGGATCCATATTACATTTACATAAAACTTTTCCTTTTGTTCTGTTGACTGTTTTCAAAAGCAAAGAATAAAAATTCAGTGAAGTCAACCCTTGCTGTTCAAAACCACGTCTGATCCATGAAACCATCATAACATTTACTTAAAAATCATGGGATATTTTGAAGAGTAGCAAACTTTAGGTCTCACATCCCCTGATTTAAGCACTTACGTTTCACTTCCGTGTCAAGGTTTTCATCACTACCTCATAGTGGCTTGAGACTTTTTAAAAATGTATTTACATGCATCACACACCACATCCATAAGCACTGATTCCAGGAACCTAATTCAAAAAAACAATTCTAAATCTCAAACATCTGAAAACAAGTTGGTGCTATTTAGCTAGTATGTTGCACCTGCCATAGAGTACACTTAGTACCACTTCTAGTAGTTGCAGAACACTGACCTCCTTTCAATGTTACTAGAAGTTAGCACAGAAAAATGAGCAAAACTTGCTTTGACTCCACCACACTTGAGGTATGGTTCTACACTACTACATATTCATTATTCTAGTAAACTTGCACATGAAAAGTAGTGTCCAAAATTAAGCATGATGTAAAAAACACACAGACAATACCCACCTGTGTCTCCCCACCTACATGGGTTTCTTCTTCCTTTAAAATTACTGGTTCGACAAATCAGAAATATTTGACACTGACAAGTAATGAACACCTGAAGCAGATTTATAGTGGTTTATTAGTAAATAATATTTAAACTATTTTATTACTTTTACAAGATTTGCATGCCTCATTGCTATTCAAGAAGTACTGCCAGACACAAAGTAGAGAAAGACTGAAATGAAGACTGATGTGAATGGAGTTACCTGAGCAAAACACAAGGGACAGCTGACACAACTGGTAAAAATTCAATATTTATCAGAATAAGATAAAAAGCAAACCAAAAGAAATCCCCAACCAAACCCAAACAAACAAAAACCCAAACATAATGAAAACCTCCTCCCCCCCTCCAAAAAAAAAAAATCCAAACAAAAGAGACCCCAACAACTTGAAAGCCTGAAAGCTTTTATGGGCAGCTTGGAGCAGTTGGAGAACCTGGAGCAATGCCAGACATCAGCCACCATGAGGAGTGGGGTGACCCCAAAGTTTCCATGGCAAGGAACGCCAGCCCACGCTCACACATCCCCTGGACCTAAAGTGGTTGTCTCTTACTAGTGATTTGCTGGGATGAAATTTATGGGAACATGTCTTCTGCATGTGCAGTAGCTACTGAAATTGTGCACACATTTGAATGGAAAAAGTAAATGCAGTTCATACTACTAAAAACCCCAAGCAATGAAGATGGCATAAATACTGATAGTTTCTAATTGCTGCTGCAATATGGATCAAAAACACCAAATATTTGAGTAAGATAAGTATCTCCTAAAATGTAAATCACAACACAATTGACCTGACAACCTATGAAGGCTACTTATGCGAAGCTCAAACACTGAATAGTAGTGTTTGTTTTAGCAATTGTGTGACCTATTACATTTTGGAAGCATCACCGTATGTGCATTCCAAAAGCATCAGATCTACCTCCCCGTGTCCATCTGAGGGCAGGCCCTCAGAGCTTAAAAACGTTATTTTAAACTCACCTGTAAATCAAAACATAATTCCTTACACAAACATGCTGTTTGTCTATTCTCCACTTTGCCAAAGCAGTAATTACTAGTGTAGCCTGATGAATAGGGGCTCTACAAAGAAAAGACTAATTCAGTGTATGACTTAATCATACCATTCAGTTCAATTCAGATCCCAGAGTCTCCATGCCACTTGTCATGAAATACACTACAGATCACTCTCAACATACATAAATCAAAGTCACACATTTAAGTTTATTATGTTTCTGCTGAAGCCAACTGGATACATCAACAGCAGAGATAGTATTTAGCTCTAGTCAGTGTTTGACAAACAAATTAACAGAAAAGAGCACATGCAAAACCTCTATATTTCATGGTATAAATCAAAATTGCACTGCTGTTATTACTATCCTTTGCAGAAACTGCTTTTGCTCTCTCTTCCTTAATAACTATCTCAAATCTGAAAGAGGATATTGCTTTAATGCCCTCAGCACTCTGATCCAGACACTATTAACACCTCTACGAACCACAAGATATGTCATGAGAATGCTTCTTTCTGAAGCTTAAATTATTTGCTCTCAAAGAGGAAAAGGCCAAATTCCAGACAAGGTGCTTTGTATGTTACAAATTGAACAAAAAATTGCCAGATGCAAGATCTGAGGAAACGGAGTTATTCACAGTGCTGACACTGATTCCATCCATCACTACACCTATCCATGTACCTACCATTTTGGATTGACAGAGCTAACATGAGACTGCATTTGCTATCAGTCAGAAAAAAACTGAAATACAAAGTTCCTGGGCACCCAGGTCTTAAATTTACAGTAATTTAGAAACAGGAGAAAGTGAAAACCACAGCAAAACTACACATATAATGTGTACCATAAAAACCTACATGAGCTTTTCCTGGAAATATTCACAAGCACAGTTCCACCCATTTCAACAGCATTGCAGTGCTAAAGCAGAAAAGGCACAGATTAGCTTTTCCAGGAAATACCCACAAAAACAGGTTTCTGTGTGACCTGGTCTACGGAATCTTGCTCTGGCAAAGGGGCTGGACTAGCTGATCTTTCAGGGTCCCTTCCTACTCCTATCATTCTGTGATACTAGCAGCACTGCAGCATGATTACCACCTTTGGCAGACGATTGTGGTTAGCAGAGGATTTCCTGGGAAGACATGCACATTTCATTTGCAGGCCCATGGACACACACCACTGAAGACAGGAATGTCTTGTTTATTTCTCTGCCAAACTGGAGCAGAGGTAAACTTTTCCGCACTGCCCTACTTTCTCTAACTTGATTGGAAATGTTAGGTTGACAGATACAGAATCCTCTCAAAAGAAATTAATGATCAAGTCACAAATTACAGTGTAAAAGAAGTCAACTGAAAAATTAGGTCAAAAGGCCTAAAAAACAATTTTACAAAGTGATACCCAGTGTACTTTAAATCTTAGTTGCCAATTCCTCAATAAAACATATTTCATATACGAGTATCTCACCTTTTTCACCAAGAAACAAAAAAATTCAAAATAGGACACTTAATTTAGGATGCTAAATAAATTCCTGTTAGTACTACGGCCATGGGCCACCAACACTTGAGTTAGTAAAGAGCCAGCAGGAGGGCAAGTAGCTGTAGCCTCGCTCATCCCCACTGCTGCGCTTGTGCCTCCTCTCTTGTGCTGCCACATACAAAACTCCACAAGAGAATTGATCTGTGTTAAAACTACTCCAATCACAAGGAAAAAATACCAACCTGAATCTGTTTCTTAATCCAAGGGGACAAATGTTTACCACAATGAAGCATAAAGGCAGCAAGGAAGCAGGAAAAAACAACTGGGCAAGACAGCTTCAGCAGCAATATTATCTTAAAACTTTTATTGTCTACAGCTTGAATTCACTTGTATGTTACATGGTCGTCTTATGAACTCTATCATGCAACTTAAGTGACAAGTAGAAGAAATTAAAAATCTCACAACTATTTACTTTCTCTTTGGGACACTGACTCTCAGCCCTACCAATTACTATACTTATACATGTACATACCACCCCTCCAACTCCTTACTCTTGAGAATATTCTTTCTGATCTCCTTGCTCACACCACTGTCATGCTCAAAAATGAAAATATGATTTCTACACCATAAAACTTAACTATATATATAACCACTTATTTCCATCAGCTGTGTTGAAGACAACATTAGAACTACAAGGTTTTGAAAGGAATGAAAATGAGCTTTGACAAGAAACTAACAGAAGCAGCAGCAGCATAACAGCTACAATTACACCAGTAACTAGGTCAGCATAGACCTGGCTTAGAGTGCTAAATTCCAAATTCAAGGAATTATTCATAGAAGAATTTAAAAATAACTACTAATAATAACCCTATAATATCATAGCAGACCAAAACATATAAAATAAGCAAAACCTAAATCTTATAAATGTCTGATGCACTTACATAAAAAGCCTTGTAAGCATGACAACACACTGAAAACTTGAATCTTCAAGGGAGACCAAAGCTCTTGTAATATCATAACAGACCAGAACCAAAAATATTACTGGTAGGTAACTACCCATTAACCCCCGATTTTTTTCTTTTTCAAATATATGTGAAGTTCATTTTTTTTATATATATATAAAGTATATGTTTATGTATTACACATGAGTTTTATATAAAACAATATATACTATATTACATATAGTATGTTTTTTATTTACACACATATAAATCAAAACTATCGATGTGGTGATCTCAGACTTCTTGAAGGTTCTATGCCTACTGTTCTGAAAACAGGTCACATGTTCCTGTAAGATATTCCTGCAGAAAGGTACCAAAGCAGTTTGTCAACCCAGTAGAAATAGCATAAAGAGCAAGTCAGCATACAGGGCTGTTTCAACCACTTATGTCCAGCTTTGGTCAAAAGGAAAGCTGATCTAGTGGGAATGAACAAACAAGAAAAAAGCAAAGCACTTAAGTGCCAGAACACCACCAACCCCAAAAATCCAGCCACAAACAGTCCAAGACAGCCTGAGAGCTGCCAGCTGACCACTGCTGCTGACTTGAATGAAAATTGTTCCACTGCCTTCTTAGGAAGTCACAGTCACCACTGAAAGAAGAGCAATTCAGTTTTCAGGATAAAATCAAGCTAAGCTCTCCAGCAACACTCAATACTGCACTAACATTTTAATATTGCACCGAATTGAACCATCATGCCATTTTAAAAGAATGACCTGTATTCCATACTGCTTTCACAATCCCTCACTAACACTTATTAAAAGATCACTCATTAAAAATGCAGAGAAAGTTAAATTCTCTAGGATTTAACTAAGCTAGAGGCAGTAACACCCAAAAAGAATCCTCTGTGACATTACATTTCCAACAAGCCTCACCACACTGTCAAAATGCATGAAAAAGGCTACAGAACCCTGCATGAGTCTGCAAGAACCATGAATACGAGCAGCTTTTCCATCCAACATGACAGCCTCAAAAAGACAAGCCCTTTTTTGCCTGCCTACCAGCTAGTCTACGCTCCTCTTTTCTTCTTTTGAATTTCCCCCAACTTAAATTGAATGCAAATAAGCCAGGTGTGGTCCCCAGAGCAGTAATCTGCAGATAGTCCCCACCGAGTTCCCATAGCAACTTGCACAGCTGGTCATGAGAAGGAGGTTGTATCTGCTTCATATTGGCTGCAGAGTTTAAATACTCAGCAAGTGAAAACACCAATTACAACATCTTGTAAAGGAAACATCTACTAAAAAGCACATCCATTTCCCCCTGATTAATACAGGAAAATAAAACTATATGCTCCTTGTTCAGCCACTGCTCAGCATGTGAAGCAAGTACCTGTTATTTACAGGAGGTGATGCCTGTGAGGGAAATGGCTTTCTTTTCTGCTGCAAGGTACTGAAGTTTAAGAAACACTACCCCATTTAGAAAATACCTGTCATTCTGTAAATTGCAATCAGGAACACACAGCTGAGAGACAGAAGTCACAAATACAAATACAAATGCTTCTGCTCAAGTTGTAAGACTTCCACAGGAGAGTACCTCTCTGGTAAGTGCTATGTAATATTTCCAGTTTTAACTGTACTCCTTCCGTAACTGGCCTTCCAAGACTCATTCAAAAAAATTTAAAGTCACTCTGCAACTTACAAACAAATTCTACCCTTTGTTCCCTCCCTACAAAGGTATCCCACCTTCTATTCATTCCACTCTTTCTGTGTCCCGCACACAGTTCACTGCTTTCACCTAGATCCAAACCCACAACTCCTCTCCTTTAAGCTTCACCCCAGCCTTCTCACTGTGCTCCCTCTTCCATAGCCGCTGGCTAAGCAACAGGAAGAAGGCACTGGGGATAATTTGGAACTGTGTGTGTACTGAGTGGCCACAGATATGTAGTTGTTGGTCAAATGACCAGATAAGCAATACAGATAAAGGCTACGCTTTCTCTGCTTTTCCTTAGCTACAAACAGGACATTCCTCCTCTGTTCAAACTGTGGTTTTGAGTAAGAACAGCCCTACAAGCTTAGGGAAAGGCCCGAGTATCCCAGCTAATAATCCTATGGCTAGCCAAGAAGCAGGAACAAAAAGCTGATGCTTCGGCAAGAGTGCAGGAACACAGAAGGCACATAAATATGCTGCCTCCCCAAATTACAATTAGCAAGACTTTTTGAGGTAGAGGACTGTTGATAACAGTGAGTAACTCTTAGCTGTTTTTTCTAGCCCACAAATCTGTGTCAATATCCCACTGAACTCTTGTAAACTTTTGGAAGGTAGCCTGCAGCAAGGAGCCCCATGACTTAACAATATATTGAAGAACATTAATTTTTGGTTTGTTTTGAATCTATCTTCTGTACCACTACTTTAATTTCCCCTACTTCTTGCATGAAAAGACTGTGAACCATAAGCCTCTATTCACCCCTCCATGACACTTCACTGACTTCTGCCATATCCTGCCTTAGCTCTATCTTTTCTAGGATAATAATCTCTAGCCTACACAGTTGCTCAAAAAAGTGTGAATGTCTTCCACACAATGATTCCTAGTGCTGCTTTTCTACGTTTTTTTTCATGCAAGGAGAAAAGAGCTGCACAGCCCAGTACCCAGAAGGCGGCAGCAGTATGGGTTGTGGCACAATACTATTTTTTCTTATGTTGCTTTGCACTCTGTTCTCCTGTTGAGTCCTAGCATTTCATTTGCTTTTTCCTATTTTTGGAGCAAGAAACTACAGTAGATATTTCCATGAAAAATCATAACATCATAACATACCTGGAGCAGTGTAAGTGCCAATACTACTGCACATAAAGCTAGGATCTTACTTCTAACTTTTTTCAGGAAAACTTCATGAGTTTAGTATCATTGAAATACCACAATAGTTCAATTTCGTTAGAATTGTCCAACTCTTTATGAGGGAGAGACGAAAGGAAAAGTCAGTCAGAAATGACAGAATCCTCTCTTCCCTTATGAAATCTGACTAACATAAAAATAACATGATGCTTCATCTGTTTCCAAAAAAGAAAGCAATTGATAAGAAATAGACAGGGTATCAGTCAGTTCTGTTTGTGCTGACTTTACAAAATGCCTTGTACCTGCTTTAACCATCTCTCTGCAAGTCATCCCTATTTTTCAAGGAGGGCATGGAAAGCTTACCCTGAAACATTCTGCTTCTAACTACACGAGGCCACCATTATGCTAGCTGTCTCACTTATGTGTGAAAGGGGAAATACAAGCAAACAGAAGCAATTTAATGTGCATATTTGAAGTTAGTTGTAAATTTTATTCATCCATCGACGTATATAAGACATTGTACACCTGTGATTTTTATCCATTACCCCACCTGTGGGAACGAGCCTTAATCCATCACAAACTTGAAAGCTACTCATTTGCTTAAGTAGTTTGAGTTTTCTTCTCTACCCTTTCTGCATTCCCTTCCAAATTTCTTTTCAGACTAATCAGCAGCACTTCAAAGAAACAGCTGAGCTGGTGGCATTAAAATGACCAGGGGAACACACAGAGCTTTAACAGGGTACAACCACTGAGCAAGTGAAACATGCCATTTAGTGTTAAAAATGATGACTGTAAGCCCACTCAATTGAAAAAAAAAAAAATCACAATTCATTAGGAAAAAAAATTACTATCCTCTAGAGGCCTAGCATAATTTACACTTTAAGAACCACATCATATTAACATTAACAGTCTGTCGTATGTTAATAAAAGAATTAAATCCCAATGGATTTTGGTCTGTATTGCAAGCAATTTACAGAAAGAAATAAAATGGACATACAGGTGGCAGAGTCTGGAGTTTGAGAAGCTGAAAAAGATTTCCCATTGTAAGTGAATATGTTATTTTGAAAGAATTTCAAGTGTTTTACCAGCTAATACTGCTAAAACAAATAAATATTTAATATCAGGTGTTAAGGAGCTGACTCTCCAAATGCAAATATGCATGCACACGCATACACATTCTCATTCGTATGTATCTTCTATACTAAAAATGAGGCAAGCTTTGTACATCTCAAAAATATAGAGGATTTAAGCACATATTGATTCTGTCCTCTAGAGCTTTTATCTCTGCTGTGGTTTCTATTCATGACAGTTGATGCGTGCTGAGGACAAAACATGCAGAAATTGCCCATATGTAATTAGAATGTCATTTGGCCAGATCAACACTAACTCTACATGCGTTACTTGCTTGTAAACAACTTAAATGGAGGATGGAGGGAAAAGGAGATGGTAACAGGGAGGACTGATGGGTTTGACTTCTGAAGAGACTTGGAGATGAGCATAGCATTTTTGTAATAAAAGGAGGCCATTAAAGTTAAGCTTTCCTATGTAACTTAGGCATCAACTTCCAGGTGACGGATTAGATTAAAACCACTGTATTATGCTGAACACACTCCAAAAGATGGAGCTAGACTGTTCCCTTAGCTTTAGCTATCAGCCTGAAGTCCTTTTTAAATTAGACATACTTTAAGACTGAAATCATGTAGGATCAGCTTCCAGCAACTGGGTCATGTTATGCACCTTTGGCTGGCTAAAGAGGCTCCCTTAAACAAAAGTCCTCTCACATGAACAAGTCGCATTCACTTGGTCCAACCTAGTTTAACCAAAAATTCTGAATTTTAAATTCTGTCTGACAGGCTTTTCACACTGCATCCATCACAACTCTTCTCAGAAACATTGTTGGCTTTGTTAGCAACTCTTCTGATGCTATATATTTCCTAGTAGCACCGTAAGGTTAGTCTCAACTGTATTTAGAATTCAAGTATTTTAATTATCATCACAGGTACAGTCTTACTCCAAAAGCCATTTCCAGATTGTAATTTATCATAATTCAATTAATTTTTAGAGCCCATATGTCTCAGAGCACAGGCTCCTCTTCTAAAGAGGAATTGATACATTTGAAGTATTCATTGCCTGGTTGAATACCTATGAATGAGTCAGCTTGCAAATTGCGGCCTGCAACAACAAGAGATAAGGAAGACCTATGTACCTTATATGATCAAGCTGATGGACTCAGTTCTTATTTGTTCAGATATTTTTGCAACCTCAAGCACAAAATGAGCAGGTAGTATGGCTGGCATCAGACAAGACCAGATGAGCAGAAGGAAGAAGGCCCTCAGGCACCTACGGCTCATGTGCAATTAGGATGCAAATATTATAATTAGTTCCAAGAAATAGTATGAATATGTATACGAATTCCAGGAAAAAGAATGAGTATGTATGGTTTTGAACAATATGAGCTACGTCTGTTGTGTCTTGCTTACACTTTTTAGGTGAAATGATTCCCTGTGTGTCTGACATCATAAATAAAGAACACCTGCCTTCTAAAACTTCAAATTACGTCTTAGAAGGTTACTCTCAAACGAACTTTCTGCTATCAGAATCTACACCTCTTTTGCTAGGTGTTTAGCAGATACTTTATTTTGCTGAATTAAAATATATGGTTCATCTCCCAGAAAAGCTGATGAATCTTAGATCCCCTTTGTAGTAACTGATCTGATACTTTCAACTCCACCAATCTTTGCATCCTCTGAAAAAAATTACCAAAGATTCCGTATTTCTTCCTCATCACTGGCAAACACAGAAGAGTACTTGCTGAAAAAAAGACACAGCTAGTAGATTTTGACTTTACATTAACAACTATATTGAGATTTTTCAGTTATCCTGTCCTTAATCCTTTTAGTATGTGTTACTATTGATTTTGTATCACTTTAATTTGGTAATCGATGAAGTGAGCCATTCTAAATCAGATACACTATAAAAGAGTGCATTTTATCAATACAATTACAAAACAAAACTTTCATCTTAACAAGAACTGAAAGAGCTTACAGAAAATTCATCTGAAAAGACTTTCTCTCCTACCTCAGAAAATTGTATAAATTGACATTAGATTATTTTTATTGACCAAAAATAATCTATCAACAAATGAAATTATCTAGTTACTCAAGTAAGTGCAACTGGCCTCTGGCTTTTGAAATAAACCTGCCCTATTTTTTCCACACTGACTGACACATTTTTCCACCTCTTCTGCAGCTTCCTTGACCATTTAAGATTTACTGATATTAACAAATATATAGCATCAACAAATTTGAGAGATTCCTTTCCAGTCACTGTAAATTATTGAGTGCAAGCTGCTTTACCCTGCAGATTTTAGAAATCCAACTCATGCGATCTCAAGCATTCCTCTCCCTCCCCATTCCCATTTACTTTGCTAACAGCATTTTCTCTCCACTTTTAGGAAACACTAAGGCCACTCAAAAGCAGGTATGTACTTGTCTGTCAAGGAGTTTTTGTTGATTAAAAGTAGATACCAGAATGCAGAGGTACAATTTAAATGAGTCATCATCACCGAGTTTAGACTTTGATTTTCCTCATCTTTATATTATTTTTTAAATATTAGCTATCAGTATTTGTGCATTTCACTGAAATCTGTTCTCTCAGAGATTACTCAGCTGCAAGAGTCAACAGGTAGATTCCAAGACTGAAACCTCCAAAATTGTGTTCCCCATAATTCCTCTTTCAAGTTTCACTTTCCTGTTTAAGCTCAGAATCTCAGAGCATTACTTCAGCTTACAGCTAATCTATCCTACCTGCCCAATGAACCATCAGTTTGACTATTAAATTAACAAAATAATAACTAATTTATTAGGATTTTGTCCTGCCTAACTACAGAAACATACGTACCACATTAAGGGCCCTTTTTATTGCTGCCAGGCTCACCTTATTTCTTTTTAACACCAATTTTTACTAGTGTATTTTTATTATAATATCGCACTTGTAATCAGAGTTCTAAATCATGCATCCTCTATTTTAGCTGTTAAAGTTCTCTAATGAGTAATGCCAATACCGCTGACACCCACCCCTGCCCCCAGCACAGATCTGATCTTCCAAATGCTCCTCCTCACTTGCAATTTTCACCATAAACTGTTACTACAAATAATCATCCTTGCTAGTTCTTTCTCAGGTTTCTGGTTACACTGATTATGCTAGACTCTATCCTTTCTCCAGAGTCTCTCTCATCTGGAAAGAGATCTCATGCATAACTAAATTTAAACATTGCTGCTCTAAGCAGTCTTTCTAGCTACAGATCTCTATTCAAATCAACAGCTAGCATCCGTTTAAGTGGCCGTAAGAATTGCTGCAAAGAGATCACCTAACCTAAAACTTGCCCGACTATGATTAACACTAGGTACAAGAAACCTCACAGTGGACACCCATGGAATAGCCTATTTACCAAAGAAGTTTCTTCCTAATCCCCTTTGGTTAGCACTTTATTTGTTCTCTGTTGTATAATGGTTTTTCAGTTCTTTACAAAGCCTTTACAAAGCTTGCATTTGACCTAACATAATGTACTGTAAATGAATAATCCCTTTTCTTTCCTGATCCTGTTAATCTTTTGGCCTCAGTTACATCTCGCAGCAGTGAGATGCAAATGTTAATTATGCAAGAAGTATAAGATCTGTATTTTGATTTCCATCTGTCCAATACAAGTCCAACACATGAGGCAGATAACTGAATGCTTTCCTATCACCATGGGAACACGATTGCCAGGAATATACCAAGAACAACATCTCATACTGACTCCCAGAAACCCCAGTCAAGTACCTTCTACCTGTTACAGCCTTCTTTATTTTTCACAGACTCCTGATTATTCTTAATGTAACTCAATATTCCTCAGGACTGAAGAAACATTGCCTGAATCACGTTAACATCTCTCTCATTAGCATTATGTCAATTACCTCATCCACATAATTTACATGGATGTAGAAGTAGTTGAAACATAATTAAAGTGATAGTGAAAACAAACGAAGTTGACAAAGTTGCAGGCCAATCCCCTTTTCCTTGGCCATACTTCCCATTGGGTCATACCAGCACTCAACTGACCCCATAGCTGGCAAGATTTGCAAACTCAAGAAAATTTGGCAGCAGAAAATTAACCCTTCTGAAAAACAATTTCAGCAGTTCAGCTCCCCAACCTGGATGACTACAGAGTCAGACAAGCGCAATGGAGCAAATGCCACCAAGGGTGGGACTGAATAGAATCAATCTAGTTTGGTTTGAATTGTTTAAATCACAGCCTCACAATACATTCAGATTTTATAACCAATCCCATTCACTGACTATCCGCCACTGAAGCAGAAAGGCCTCATTTTCGTTCCTTCCCGATCAGAACAAGATGGCTCTACCCCTTCCTTCATACTGGCCCTGGTGCTCAGCTAACTACAGGGAGAGACAATTTGACTTGGCAAACCAGAAGAATATTAACTTGATAAAAAGGTACCAAAATTTATTTTTCAAGTTAAATCAGTTTTGTGTGGAAGTCAAAGACTGAAAACAGATATAAGGACAGAAAGCTGAACCATAAAGGAGTGGGAGAGAAAGGGGAAATGGTCCATCCTTCCAGTGGCATGGAACTTAAAAAGGTTTGTGTTACAACTTCAGTATGAGGGTAAAGAGACAACATACAGCAATGTGATGACTTAGCACTGTTAAAAGGAGGCCACACTCCCCACTTGGACTTCCCACTGTTACTGGCTATGTTGTGCTGGCTTTATCACTAGTAAGTCCCTTTCAGAAGACTATATAACTAGCCAGAACGGTAGAAGACTTTACAAGGGAAGAGAAGAAAAGGCAAGATGATGAGGCTGAAGGTAAGCAATAAGGGTAGAGAGAGCTGTTATGTCAGCCTAGCTATGCTGTATATGTAAGTATATACACTTCTCTTTCAGAAACAGCTGTGTATGGTTATACCACTGAAGTGCCTAAAAATAATGTTGTAATCTGATATACATATGTAGGATTCACTTAAGTCATCATCACTGCTACTGGGAGAAAATTGCTACCTTCTCCACTACATTAATCATTGTACACCATAACATTAGCTTTCCTCTTAAATAAAGCAAAACACTTGCATACTTCTGGTTTCAGCATCCTTCTAATAGAAGACAATGTACAAACCCCCATACATTAAACAATGTCAAGAGTCAGCCATAGAAGATGCCGCCACAGTATCAGGACATGCTTTGTTAATACTGACTCACCTCAGAGCAAGAATCCATGTGGCAGAGAAGCCATCTTTCTGGCAAGCATTTCTTTTGGCAATCATGTCTTCTGAATCAAACTATGCCCCTGCACTGGTTTTCACCCCTGTTCTACTCCCTCAGTTCTGCCAGTATGATCATTTGTATGGAACAGGACTAAAGAACTGATAGAGGTTAAAAGTTAACAGTACAATCACCATGCAAAAGACTTGTCTACCTTAAGGGCATATCATATATACACACAATAGATTACAGATAAGCTTCACTGATTTACTGAACTTCTGCAGTAAGTGTATTTATAAAGATCTCTTCTCTACATTAATTTTCCAATAATTGGTGACTCTCATTCTTACTATTTCCTTCCGTGACAATGGTAGAAGTTTATTCTACTTGATCATCTACTAGGGAATGCATAAGAACCTAGTCTCCTTAAGGCTTCTATGCCACTGAAAAATGCGACCAACTGGACAGCAGATGGAAAAAAAATTTTAAGAGATGGGATTAACATTCAGCATAATCAAATAATCTCAATGTGCTTTGCAAACCAGGCTTAAACATCCCCCTGCCCAAAAAATCCTGCCAATCTATGAGGTTTGATAAAGCTCATAGGCTTTTAGTATAAAAATCTAAACTAGAGATTGTAGAGAGGTTAACAAACAACAAAAATATATTCCCATAAAAAGAAACTATGACCTTTTGTTCTTTTTCTGCTACCAAGAAACTATGTAAAGGTGTATTTACCCTCCTCTTAAATATCCCTTTCTGTTCTCTCCCATTCTACATAATACTCTGTGTGTTTATTTCATAGCCTCTCACCCTTAACTTGTAGGACACACCATTCATTAAATCTACTTTGTCAGCTTCACAAATGCACAGTACACCAACATCAAGGCATAAGGAAAAAATTGCTAGGGCTCAAAGCAGGTACAAAGAATGGAAACGCTTGAAATAAGGGCTGAAACAGTATACGCTGTAGGAGAGAACATCTCAAAGAGCCAGAATCACACAAAGGGGAAAAAGAAAATGCAGCACTCCAATTTAATCAAAATCCACCAGACACAACAGCTGACTCCACAACCCTGGTGACCTGACGGGTGATTTTATTAGTTATACAGGAATATCCATTTTTAAGTTCCAACTTCCACTCCTCTCTACATCCCCACCTTGCCTGTGAAGAAGACAAATGTACATAAGCAGCATTTTTACAGGTTCCTCCTCAAGAAATTATCTCAAATGGAGTAAAAGACTTCCTTTCCTTTATTTGGAGCAACATACCTTTTTCAATAGCAAATGCTGAAACACACAAAAAAGGTAGTTTTAATTTTAAAGCAGCACTGGAACTTCTATGCACACCAGACAAGCTCAATACACATCTGAAGAAACAATACTGGAAACTTCAGCACATATATTTCCACAAAATCTAGATTTCAGTTCAGCTTACATAAATTTAGCAGGAGTTGAGTAGGCAAAGCTGTCCCAGTAGTGGTTTAAATATCTGCTGCCCAACAAATTCAGTTGTGTTCAATTGTCACCTGACCTTTAACTTGTGTCTGTAGTCATGGTTTCCGTATGAACAAAAAGAGAGTGTAGAAGTGATATTACTTTTTTGTTTAATACATAAACAGGTTCTGAT
Organism: Galbula dea; assembly: GCA_013399015.1. NCBI lineage: Eukaryota > Metazoa > Chordata > Aves > Piciformes > Galbulidae > Galbula > Galbula dea. Next base: position 71,453 of record VWZX01003031.1, read on the forward strand.
TACCTGAAAGTCCTATTAACTTTACACTGCCACTAACTGGTAAAACTGTAGAGCAGCAGAGGCATCTCAGTAGCTTACTGCAGACAAAGTAATACAAACATAATATAAATTTGTTTTGTATTTGGGAAATTGTGTGTCATTGCACAAGTTCATTTTTATATTGTGAAGACCTTCAGGTTTACAGGTACGAATGGCATAAATCACTATCCCAGACCAGAAAACCTTAATTTCTTAAAAACAAAAACAACAACCAAAAAAAGGATAATATTTAGAGCTTTCCCTTTATTAATACCATAATATTTCAACAGAAAACAGTAAGATAACTCTGCCAGCACAGAATAGAACATGTATGCACATTTTCTCCATGAAACACAGGATAACTGAGCTCTGTGGTCTTCACTAGACTAATTATTTCTCTACCCATGCCCTGCACAAACCCCAGCTTACTTTGAACCAAAGACCTTTATGGTCCAAGTCCCAGGAGATGCTGAGAAGGTGTTCTCAGCAGAGTAAACTTTTCCAGAGAAAACACATTCTGATTTTAAAGAATTCATTTCTTTTGGCCTTTGGGGGAACACTGCAAGTCCCATGTATTTGTTCAACTCTTTACCTAGTAAGGGCAGAATCCCTTCTAGGCTCTGTCAGATTCATGATGATCTTGCAACATCTGACTGTGTACAGCCACATTGTTCACATTTTAAATTTTGTATGCTAAATAATTTTAATTCAACCTTTTAAAGAAGTCCTTTAAAACAGGAATTTAAGAGAAACCTGCAAGTAATACTGAGTCAATTATACAGAGTTAAAATATAACATGTTGAACAACAAAGAAGCAGTTGATCAGTATTAAAAAAGCACATATAACTAGGCAGTTAAGGAGAGCTAAAGCTTAAAAGATAGAAGTGAAATGCTGTGTAGGTATGTGAATCACTTCTAATATTGACAATAAGATCACAAAAGACACTAACAAATAGGAAAGGCATCCCAAGTGGCACAAAAGCTATTTTTATACATTGGAAATATGAAATCTTATTATACAGGGAAAGTAAAAAAAAAAAAAAGGCTGCAGAGGAAGAGAAAAAGAAATTAAGAGCAATGCTTCCACTATGAACAGCCACAAACATTTCAAGCACCTACATCATAACTGCTCACATAATTAATTCAGCGTAGCAGCCAGAAACAGCAATACTGAGACGGCCATAGTTCAGCAGTCTACACCTTGCTGTAAGGAAATTTTTCCTTAAGACAGATGCCACCCGGAGGAACAAAACCAGAAAAACAATCGGCTGCCTGACCAGAGGCAAGGCAGGGAGAGATTAGAACTGCAAGCCTCCCTCCCCTCCTGAGACTGCCAGCCCGTGTTCACAGAACAACTCGCACAGCAAACAGCAGCAGCAATTTTCCAAAGGAAGACAAAGCAAGCAGCACTCTGGCTACAAGACAAGCAAAAGAAAAAGCAGACTGGCCTCTCAGAAAGGGCTGGAAGAAGAAAGCATACACGTTTCTCCTAACAGCAAGCACAACCTTGAATGCTACTTTTCAGTTGCCTAGGATCAGTTCCAATGTTGTGTGCTGGTAAGCCGGAAGACAGGGGGTTTCACTCACTAACTGTAATTTTTTTAAGTGGATTGTCAGCAGTGATTCTCTGTTTAGGAAACCTGTGTTCTCTCAGCTGAGAAAATTATGCCTTCTGGGAAAAAGAACTGTTTGGGCCATTCCCATAACTCCCATGGAGAGCTGAGCATTTAGACTTAACAGCTGATAAGCAGCCACAAACATGACAACTTCATTTCCTTTCTACATTCTTAAACTGTATGTTAATGTACATCAGGAGATGTGGATCTATATGGGACAGTAATTAGTTCTGTTAATTCAGCTCTCCAAGTATGGACATAGAAAATATCTATAGACTTTGATGCAAATTGCATACTACAGGACTACTCTCTTCCAGTGTGCATACTGTTCCCAGAAACAGAATCTAGGATCACAGGGTTTCATCTTAGAGAATTCCACACTGCAGCATCATCTACACAACTCTCCAGACCTCGTCAAGAATACTAAGAGTTGCTTCAACACATTACAATATCTGCTTATATAAACATGTAAGCAATTTAGAAACACAACCAGGCTAGATGTTCCCTAAACATAAACCACGGAGAACAGGTAAGCGTAGATACCTTACGTCTCTCTAGGTCACAGCTTAGGGCTACATTTTAAGAAATGCTCCATATCTAAAATGCTTTCCTGAGAACAGATCATCTTCAACACAACAGACTCCTGGTCCGAAAATGAAGTACACACAGAGCAGGAAGGATCCAACTCTAATACGGCAGCAGTCCCATCCTCTCTGGAAAGACTATTATGTTATGGTAAGCAGAAAAAATAAGATATCTAATCAGAATCTAGGGTTCCTGCCTTTCTTTGCTACTACTGTTGCTTTAGTAAGAAATTCTAATGGAAGGGTTAATAGTCCCAGAAGATGAAAACACTGCCCTATCAAGAAAGAAATCTGCAATGCTCACTGTATTAACTTCAGGCACAGAAGACCTGTTTCTAACATATGGCCAAGTCATGAGAAAATCCACAAGAGATAATTAGGCACCAATTTGACCCTGATGATACCTTTAACAAGGTAATTTCACAACAAGTGAGAAGTACCATATCTAAATATCTTTATAGACTTGCTTTTTGTTTATTATCTGTAAAAATCCTTCCTGCCTCAGAGGATACTGTGAGGAAAGATCATGAAGCTCTCAGATGCTGCAGCTGCAGTGACAATGATCTAAACCAGAGACATGTGGCTTGATTCCAGTCCTAGAGCAGAAGATCAGCTAGAAATTGTTCTAAATATAAGTCTTTAAAAATCTCTACATTCAGTGTGTTCCATGAAAAAAATGGAAGGGTGCTAAAACAAAGAAGGTTGTATTAAGTATGAATGACTCTAGACTGTCATTGAGAATTGACAGGGAAAATGAACAAGGATGAAGAATTAAGAGTTAGTAGAGATTTTTGGTATAGCAGGGCAGTTTGTTTCTGTTGTTGTATAAGGGAGGGTTTTGTGGATTAGGTTAAGGTAGGGGTTTTTTTGAAGAAAAAACTGTGTGTTTCACTTCAAAACAAAGTATACATCTTCAGAATCACCCTGAATTCAATGCCAGTAACCTAAACTGGGATGGCTGATTGTGCATTGCTGTAATTGTTAGAAACCACTCAGATCTGAAAACCATGCCCAAGTACTGTTGAGATCAGATAGTCAAGTGACTAGAGACAAAAGAACCCAAACTGACAAGAAAAAAATCAAGACTAATTTTATCAATCACGTTCAAAAGCTGCAGAACTAGCTGCCACTGTCTGTACCTCAAACAATAAAAATCAGTGGGGGACGAAAAGAAGGAAAAGATGTTATAATGAAACAGCTTGACTACGGTCACAGAGTGGAAAAAGAAAGAAAAGAGCTGGGGGCAGAAGCCACCACTCCCATGCCAGGTCAAGGTGATGAATTTGTCTTCATGTGCCTGATGACTCTAGAAAGAGACACATGGAAAACACAATGATTCTTCTGTTCTAATTCAGGGGATAGTATGCAAAAACAAAAAAAGAAAAAAGCGCCAAATCTCCAGCACCACAAGTTATAGTGTCACTAACCTGCTAAATACCTGTCTACTTGCAGCTGCACAAAATAATCCAGATTAGCTTTGTCTTTAATAAAAGCAGATTACAGTAAAAAAAGTGTTGATCATTCTTATACACATTACATTCTATACAGTTACTGTACACCCTTAAGAGTAAGTGATTATATAAAATAATTGTATATTAAGTCATCTTCTCTTTCCTAATTGCCTAATGTGATAGACCACACTGTCATGGCAAAACAGACAGGTAGTACTTTCATAAATCACTTTAGCCTGAAAAATTCACCCACCAAAGAGAACCCTTGGCTGGATACGGCTGAATGAATTTTGCCACACCAGTTTCTAATTAATTTAACATTTTGTTTTGCCCTTAGAAAGGAAATCTTCAAGTGTCAGTACACAAAACCTTCTCTTCACAAACCTGACAAAAGACTGATTTATTACACGGTAATAAACTTTGGAAGGTTTACTTAGTGTTCAAAATCCAACATGCAACAGTCTTTCTGCAAAGTTTCCATTTTAGGCTGTTGCCTGAAAAAAAAGCTAAATCCAAGAAACAAGGAAGTTAAACACAAAAAGAATAAAATCCATATTATAATCGAAAGCAAGCTAGTTAAAAAAAGAGCCCATTCCAGTGGCAAAGAACTCAGAATGCAAGATACAGTCCAAAGTTCATTAAGTTTTGCTTATTGTTGTCTGCAAATCAAAGAATAAAAAAGGCAGAAAAATGCATTTGTTTTAATAAATTTTACGTTTTGTGCGATGAGGATGAGAGTAGTTATACAGCTTCCAAGCTCTACTAGGAATCAAACAAGAAATATTAGCCCTTTGGGAAGGACTATGTGATGTAAGGGACCACTTGCCCTGGACTGACCCTATGAGAATCTCAGTGACTAGACTAACCAGCCTACCATTAAAGAGGTCTGATATGCAAGCCTTTCCTAAATGAGATGAAACTGAAGACAAACCTGAGAAACTTCTGGCAGTATCAGTGAAAAAGAAAAAAATTCCATTTTCACACTACAGGCAAAAGGTTTTAGATACAGAAAACCCTTTTAATCAAAGTACTAAATATTCAATATGTAGGGTTTAAGTCACATATAGTGGCTTGGCACTCATACTAAGCTGCATTCAGGACACCACAGACATAGAAGAATGCCAAGGTCTTGAAAATGTCACTTTGTCACTACAGTCTTCCCAAGAGCTGTGCTCAAATTAAAAAAAAAACAACCTCAAAACCAAAAAATCTCTTTTAAAAGTCTCTTCCATGGAGTCACAGGAGTTTACACTTAAAAATTGGTACAGAGGCTAGAAGGGCATTTGGTGACAGCACAGCTGATGGCACCCTGTCACCTTACCATTGGCTCAGGAATGAGGACTCCTACTGGGCTAGTGGTTTCAATATCTTTCCTCCATTTCTACATTTCTCCATCAACTTAAGGGGCTGTGTTGTCATAAAGAGTACAATATCATCATGGTGTTCTAACTGAACAGAAGTCATCTTCTCTGGTAGAACATATTTCAGCTACACTGGCTCAAAGGTGAATGATAACAGAGCTGGCAGAAGTATACATCAAAAGGCAGGAAAAACAGGATCTCTTGTCTTGGAGTGTAGTGTTAAGATTCATAGTGTCATCTAAAGTTTTATCTGGAAAACCCCAGTTCCACCAATCCCATGCCCCCAACCCTTCACAAGAACATATCTTGGTGTACCTTCAGCTGGTTTAAAGATTTGTATCTCTGCATGCCACATCCAGAGCTTTTTGAAGCTCTCGCATGGTTCTCAATTGAAATCTGGTTTTGCAAGTGCCAACAGGACGGTGCAAAATCATTCTGAAGACATCACTTATTTTAAGAGTAGCAATGCAAGTGTTTTCCACTAGGGGCTCTGCTCAAGGCACTAGGTACTGTTGTTAAAAATTTGCAGGTCCTACGTAAAGAACACGGTTTTGAGTAATTAAAACTAAGCAACTTGCAACTGTATTATTTCATTATTTTAGTTCACAAATTCTTCAGTGGCAGCCACCAAGTCTTCTACTATGTCCCTGGTCTGATGTGTGGAAACAAACTCTACAACCCAGGAAAGGTTATAAAGCAGGTATGTTTATTTAGAGTGCTGGAGAGTGGGGGAACACCTTTACCAAACTGCTCTGCCTGAACAAATTTCAGACCATTATTTAATGCACTAATCTATACATATGCATTACTAGGCTACACATATGCAATGGATTTCTGGGAAATAGGTGGGATTATTAAAAACAGTTCCAGGAACTCATTATCATAAGTATCCCCCTCTTGGTGCATGTGCACTGCCTCCTGGTAGTCATGGGCGGTGGTCTTCTGAGGAAGGCTCAAAGTCTTCTTCATAGTGAACTTTTCAACTTTGTCCAATTTTGCTGAGTTGGCAGCTGCCATGGTCACAAAACTGGTTCTGTCCGGTAGTCCTGCAGCTGGGATCCTGTTAGTCCTTGTGTCTTATCTTTGCAAACCTACTCTATTCCTCTCTTAGCTCTATTTTTCAGCACTGTGTATTTTGGGCCAAATGTCCTATCCTATTAACCCTTTTCTAGCTCAGCTCCCCTTTACTAACTCAGGTCTTTATACTGAAATAACCAAATGAAACTCAAAATCCAGGCCCCAATTCTGTTTTGTGCAGACATATGATGGAAAGCTCACAGTCATCTCTTCAGGGTGTGTATCACATGTTCTTCAGAAAAAGATGAGGAAGAATATAATATGATGAAATTTAAAAATACAAGCCATCTGCAAGAGGTTCCTAAGAAAATAATTTTCCTATTCATGTTGGAAGGAGTACTCAGAAGGTGCCTCTCACTGTTTATTGTGTTGGTAAAATGTATTTATATGTAATTTCCTCTTCATCCTTACTGCCAGCATCAGAAACACAGTCACTGAAAGGAGCCTCGGCTGGAAAGCAAGGCCATCGAACAGAATAGTTCCGTTCCAGACCAAACCAGGACAATATTTCAATTACGGGCATTACTAAATTGCATGATACAGCCCCATCTACCTCAGAAACTTCCTTTTACTCTACCCACCATGAAGACTTTTAGTCCAGTGGTTTACAGACTTGTCAGTGGTGGTGTATGTATTGGACTCAATACACAGCACAACTGCCAACAAAAACATCTCTATGCTAGTGACTGGTAGTTAATGCTAATCAACAGTTGTTGTAGCTGAACTGTGGATGTGGCAGCTGCATGTCCTCATGCACTGTTCTGCTTCCAGCAGCTGTTGCAACCATCCTGGCACAGTCAAGACCTGCATTTGCTGCTCAGGACCAGGGTGAAGATCTGCTGCAAGTGTCAGCCAAAGATCATTCTGATCAGTGAACAGAATCATCCCCACAGGCATATAGGAGGGAAGGTTTGGCTAAGATTTGAGACACTGGGGAAGATGACTACACAGGTGCAGATGAAGTAAGAGGACATAGGTTAAATGTCAACAGGATAGGGTACATGACAAATGCTCCATGAAAAGGAGGGAGAAGACAGAACAAAGCTTCATCTTCCATACTCTGGCAGCTGTAGGCACTGCCATTAATCACATCATCCATATTTACCACAAGTACAGGTACCACTGCTACCAACAGAGTGCTCTACCAGAACACCCGAAGTTACAGATTACATTTTAGATAATCAATTCTTGCACAAAACTTGGATAAAAACAAGCCAATTATATACTGCAAGTTCATTAGATGCCAGCATCACCTCCCTCCCCACACAGCAGGAAGCTAAGTAGGCCAATTACAAGGGGATCAAGAAGTGAGTTTAATTCCTTTGCATGTAAAGTGGGTGTGCAAAACCTTGCTTACATACAGAGTGAAGAAAAATGACTGATTACTGTAAAATTTCTTATGCAATATGATCAATGTGGGGACAGAGAAGGAGAAAGGCGACAAGAAAAAAATCCAACTTGCCATGAAAACTTTCGATTTCAAGGTGGATTTTCCTTGCCTTGTAATCTACAAGAGACTGATAAGACTCGTTATTACTTTAAGTAGCCTTTTTGATATTTTCTCTGGAATTACTATGTTCATAACAGTACACCCTCATGAAAGCATATACTCCAGGAGGTGAGATGGTATCATGAAGAAGCAGTGCCAAAAATAAAAATGAGGCATTTTCTGAAAATCACCACATATTTAACTGTTATACAAGCTTAAAAAAAAATACTTCATGTCAGTGAAAATGCAGAACTAGAAGATGAAAGCAAGCACAAATACCAAACCAAATAGACATCCTTGAAAATAATTTATTTTGGAAGAAGTAGGAATTGTAAGAATAAAAATTCAGAATGCCAAGAATCTATTTGTATGCTTTACAATTTCCAGACAACTTAGGCATGTATTATGCTATTCCACATCAATTATTTTCTTCTTTCAAGATTGCCATTAAAAAAAAAAAATCAGCTCCTCAAAAGATGTCCTTTAAACTGTTAGCAAATTTTGTAACTCAAGTTATAAAAAGGTTAGTTGCAATTTTAGGTTTAAGATATAGCATTTTACGCTCGTTTCAGGGGGGTTTTTTAAGCATGTATACCTCTCAGTGTTATTTCTAAACTTCTTTCCAGTAAGAAGAGCCTGACTGATTCCTTTTTAAGAGGTGTACACTACAAAGTCCACATTTTAAACCTATCTAGGTCTGAACCTTTGCTGATACTTTTTCACTAAAACACTCTGGAATAGACTGCTGTCCAAAATGAAGAAAAATAATAATCAAGTAGGCTTAAGATTTCTACAGTTTTAGAGTCTTGTGGTGTGCATTACCTCATAACTCAAACTTAGCCCCTATTCCTTGTTTGTTTTTGAAACAAACAGGAAGAAATTATGAACTTCCCTTAGATATGTAAGCATAGCTGGGCCACAGAGGAAACATGCAGAGAAGAAAAGAAAACATCTGTATTTCCCTCCCATTCTCTTCCACCTGAAATAAATTCTTTGGCTGCAGTTTGTCTTCTTTTCTGGAAGCATTTACACAGTATCTAATGCTATCCACCACCATGACTACCCCTGGGGCTTTTATGAGGGTGGGAACAATCAGTATAAGAATTACTAGGGACATCAAAGAGACAAAACATTTATTGAAGAGGGAAGAGGAAGAGAGAGTGTGAGGTAACGAGGGTCCTACTGTATTTACCTTATGTGCCAAGCATGTGGACAGCAATAAAAACCATGTAGGGAGCAATTTTGGTCAGTGAAAGAACACGGCAGCCTAATGGGAGGCCTTTGTTCTTCAAAAGGGTCTCCTTTTCCCCTTTTGTGCTTCACTTAATTCATGGCATCTGAGCTGCTCTTGAACTTGACAGACAGAGAAAAGGAGGGGGGAGAGATGGAGAAAGGGGGAGACAGACACAAAGAAAGAAGAAAGAAAAGAGGACTTCAAAGAGTTTTCCTTTGAAAATTCAGTTGTGCTGTGTGCATCGCTGAAGGTTTTAGATTCAAAAAAGGGCAGAAAACATTTCATATCATTTCATCATGGAGATAAATTGTCCAATGGTCTTATTAAGAAAGCTGGAAAAAAGAAATAGAACAAAAATTTTCTTAAAATAAATCTTTCTGGGGTAAGGAATATAAATAAAATAGAATTACTGCCCTGGGTGCTTTTTTTTATTTTCACGTTAAATCTTATTCCTCAGTGGATCCCAATACATTTATCAAAATCTTATCAAAAACATCTGGTTTCCAGTAGTCCCCTAAAAGGCACACATTTTTCCATGCAGGCCCAGCAGCACGGTTCCGGCTCGAAGGGCGCCGCGGGAGCACCAGCACAGCTCAGCGCCACCTGCGGGGAGAGCCCACGGTCAGGCAACGGCCACGGCTGCTCCAGGCAAACGGCTCAACATCACCGTTCTCTGGAAAATTCTTTATCATTACTTACAACAAGAATCAACACACATCGATTTTTCAGAGACGAAGGGGCTCGAACTTGGTTGTCTCCACAAAAAACATCAGGGTGCATCTGAGAGAGGCTCCCAAGTTAGGTCCCCTCCCCTCCGCCCCGCTCGGGCATGCTCCGAACGGCATCTTAATACTGGCTCTTGGAAGATATTCGGTTTCTCACCCTCTTTAAATATCCATGCCATGGGCAATATGCATACGAAATCATTCATAACTGCAGACTGCACTTTTCTCAAGCATCTTTTTCGTTCAATAGACCACGTCCTCCCCTCAGCACTGTACATGAAGTACTCACACATCATCTATATATTCCTTTGTGGATCTTTGTCTATGATATATATACTGAAAATGTTTGCCAACAGTATCCATAATAAAACATCGGATGGCAAAATACAGATTTATGTGTCAATATCACAATAAATTATTAATAATTGTTTTAAGTTAATTCACTAAAAGATTTTTTTAATGCATAAGGATCTTAAGCTGTCCTTTATTGACAGTTAAAATGTCTCCTTCCTGATTTATGCGTTCTGACAACACGACTGCCTACCTACAGCACTGGTACCTATAACACAAAGTAGCATACAAATAAGAAATCCTTTATGTAACCTCCCTACCTGATGGTGCTCTTTTCATTACTGCACTATTCTGAAAACAGACCTTTTCTTTATCTGAACAAAAAAGGTACCCAAACCCCAAACTTTTGTATTAATTCCAGAACTTCAAACACTTTTCTTCCGTTTTCAAACAGGCCTATCAAGTACAATCGTTTTTAAGGGTATTTTAATGAGCCTGCACTGACAAATAAGCCTCCAGCAGTTTCCAGTGCAACCACTGACACAGCAGAGTTTAGCTGTCATCATCCTTTATAAAGCACTTTGTCTCACATTGGCAGCATATTTATAACCTGCTATGCTACCTGTAAGGTAACCTGGGAAGCACCAAGAAATAAAATTGGTAGAAATGTTTCTTTACCATAAGCTTGTTTTCTCCAATTAAGAACTGTGTTTTCTGAAGCAAATGTTTTGTTTGTTTGGGTTTTCTTCCTCTTAAATTTGGGGGAATTCCACAGAAGTTACAGAATGTGTACCATTACAAGTGAGACTGAATGTATTTCAGGTTGCAGATACTGAGTAGAAGCAGAAAAAGATGGAAACAAAATACTTACAGAGCAGTTTAAGTAATTGAAGATAAAAATTCAATCTGTTTTGTGTACCAGGAGTGTCTGAGTATTAATTAAATTTATAAAACTTTGAATACTGACAGTGTTACAGCCATATAAATCACACAGCACTGGAATACTTCTGATGTACTTTTGCAGAAATGTAAAATACTTGAGAATCTTACTAACATAACTTTAGGTAAAAGTAGAAAAGTTGAATCCAAAGATCCTGCTGCCTTCTCTTGGAAGTTGTTTGACACCACAATTGTTTATTTGCAAGAGGAAGTTTAACTTTGCCACCCAAAAATCTCACACATACCTGAAGGGAACTGTGGTTATAGATATCTGGTGATGCTGGACATCATTTAAAGTCCCACAGCTGCCAATAGCAAATATATTAATGACTACAAAGAATTCTCATATATTTAAAAAGGAGAACCATACACAAACATGATAAAATCACTTTTTTTCTGCTGGTGGATCATCTTAAACATGCCAGTCTGAACACTGTCTACTAAGGTTTATACATTATGTTAGACCAAAGTTTTTTCTTATGTTTGGAACATTTTTAAACATGGATCTATGTTAACTTTTCAATGCCTGCAACATGAGACTATCTTACTCTCACCTTTTCAAAGCATTCCTAGGGTCCCTCTCCTTCCCTGGCTCAGCTTTATAGAACTTGCAGAAAACTTTCCAAACACATCTGACCTTTCTGTCAAATTGGTAAAAATCAAAATATTAAGAAGTTGTGCAGGGAATTGGACACAAAGACATACCACTACTTAAGAAACAAAAGTTAGATATAGAATCTCTTAGTGCAAAAAATAATTAATTTGTATAAAACTTTTCTTCCAGCTTAAGCCTAATAGTCCCAACAAACAGCTTCTGACAATTCTTAGTCAAAAGAAAGATGAAAAACTAGCTTTATGCAGCAGAACATTTCAAGTGTGTGGGTAGAAATTATCAAACATACTACAAAACCAACACCTATCACAAAGGTATTAACTGACAGAAAAGTCAAATCACTCCTTCAGTGGACTAGTCCTGACTCCTTTTATCACATGCACACAGGAGGACAAGGTGTCAAGCACAGCTTCTAAGGGAAAGTCACTTCTGAAGTGCAGCTATCACCTAGTATTTGGTACAGTAAGTAGAATATAGTCATATACCACACTTGAATCAGTCATCAAGAAACAGGGTGTAAAGCAATCCAAATAAAATATACTGCATTAATCCAGCATAAAGATCACAAAAGAGAAGTCATTCATCATGACACTGACTGGAAGCAGCAATTGTATTATTTTAAAGTTAAAAAGAAATCTCATCTGTTTATTTTGTTAGTGCAGCTTACTTAGCTTTCAGACATGGAATATGTATATTGTATAAATAGCTTTTATACAGTCTTCTTTCTCCTGTGATGTGCACAGCAATCATCTGTCTACTTAGAGGCTTTCTATTCTTGAAGTCACTATGTACATTACATATTCTACTTTAAACTACTTATTTCCCTTAACTGTGCATGTTCACTGGAAATACTTCAGTGCATGTTTCAGAAATGTTATCATGCTACCAAAACAAGGTAATTGATCAGATTTTTTTTTTTATTTCACTTTAAGATACATCAGATTTTGGGGCTATACTAGAACTACAGTAAAAACCTAAAAAACCTACTACTAGTAGTCATCATAAAAATAATCCCTCCAAATTCTCATCCTTTTTACTGTTCTAATATTCTTTCCTGATCAAACCACAGCACCAAAACTATCAATAAGTATGAACTCTAGATTTCCTACTGATGTCTGCAGAAAAAGCAAAACGACAAAATCAAACCAGACCTGGATACAACCAGGCAAAGCATTTCTTCATTCTAAAAATACTTTACTAATATCAGATTGCTTCTTTAGAGAGAACCTCATGCAGACCAGAAACAGCGCTGTTCTAAACTGAAGTTAATAGGGGTTATTGTAGAATCATAGAATCATTATGACTAGAAAAGATCTGTGAGATTAAGTCCAACTGTCCACCCAACACTACCATGCCCACCACTAAACCATGTCCTTAAGCACCGTATCTACATATTTTTTGAACTCTTCCAGGGACAGTGATTCCACCGCCCCCCACTAGGCAGCCTGTTCCAGTGCCTGATCACCCTCTCGGCGAAGAAGAACTTTCCAATATCCAATCTGAATCTCCCCTGGTGCAACTTGAAGCCAGTTCTTCTTGTCCTATCACTCATGTGGGAGAAAAGCCTGATTATGCAACGTTCTTGACTTTCCATCCTCTTCTGATGTCTGCACACTTGACCTTACCCCTGCACTTGCCTAGCAATCTTACAGAAGCTTAGTGGTGGGCATGTGGCAGCACAAATAAAAGAAATACTGGATGTGCGTGGAAACATGAGAGCCTCCCTGTTCAGCAGCAACCCACACTTGTGTCAGGGTTTTCTTAGGAAAAAAAAAACAAAACCAAAACCGGAAAAACACAGCATAACAGAACTAAGAGCATCATACTGGTGCCACAGTTCACCAAAATAGATAAGCCAGGCTGTCAGTTAGCCGCACAAAGATGATGCGAAGGAATGAGATTTCCCCAAAGAGCAAATGCTCCCACTGCTTCCCTCTCAGATATTTACTGTGTGGCATCAGGGGAATTGGTTCCCTTAGCTGATGTGGAGGAAAACCAACCCTAGAAAGAGGGACGGATTTCCACTCAATCAGTAAATTAAACCAGCTTTATTTAATTGCTCAACTACAAAACACCTGGGGAGGAAAGGCATAAAAACTAACAGCCAAAGGCAAGATCTAATTCATCAGAGCCAGAGATCAGATAAACTGTAACATAAAACTGCACCAGAAGTAACATTTCTGCAGAATTTAAGAGCTGTTGTGCTTATAGAAGCCACAATACAGATAAAGCCCATTCTCAATAAAAGACCATCGGGGGGAGGGGCAGGGGAAGGAATGGGGATTCAAAAAAAGACGCCTTCATTAAATTCCAAAATACAAAACCTTTATCTTGGTTGGTACAAGACCCTGTAACATGACAAATTCTATCACTGCTTACCTTTAGTAGCCCTAGATATTTATATGCATGCCTGTATCAAACTGAGTTTACTTGACAGATGGTGTATATGCATGTCTTTTCCACCCACTCTCAATATTCTTATATAAAACAGCACAGAGGCAGATTTCGAGGATATGATCTGCCCTTTTTTGCAGCTGAACAGAAGCATACATACACTTCTCCACCTGCTTCCATTATCTGGCATTTTGCTAATAGAAAATCCTGAACGATCATGAGATTCTGCAGTGATAGTAAGCCGGTTTAGGAGTTCTTCCAAGATTTGTCAGTTCAAAGTCTACATAAAAGCAATGCAGTCAAACAAGTGGTCAACAGTTACTCCAATCTTTGCAACTTTTTCCATAAGGTAAGAATGTCTCCTAAAGGAGGAAATGCTGCCTAAGCCACTCAGCTTTTCTTATAGGTATATTCTTATTCAGAGACAGACTGGCTACTGACACCAAGGAAGCAGCAGTACACCAGGCAGTTACTGTATCCATTCTGCCTAAAGTAACAGTGTCACAGCTGCTGCTGTTGAAAAAAAAAATAAGCTATTGTTTGAATGATAGAATGATAGAGAACAACTAACATTTACACAAATATAGAATTAGATAGCATTTCTGTACTGCAAATAATGTAAGGTTTGGTCCACATAGAGTACAACTTGAGTAGTCTCAAACTTTGCCGAAGAGTTTATGTAAACTTCCCAATCTTGCAAGGCAGAAAAACAAGGAATCATGTCCTTATCCCAAACAGTCAAAGGAACCTTATGAAAAGAGTAGCACTGAGACCTATGGCTTCAGTGTAACCCAAAAGCTTCAGTTAAATGGTGCTATAAAAACTACAGGTTTACTACCTTTTGATAGCAACACATTCTATTTTTTTTTTCTACTTACTAGAACACCACTATCTCCCTGATACCTGCTTTAAAATTACTCTGCCAGAAAACTCTACCTCTTGTCTTGGCACAACACAACTGTCATGGCAACTAAAAAACACCCTTTGCGCTTATTTTAGGAAAGCCAGAAGGCTCATAAAGGAAACTACAGTAGAGGGAACAACTTCCCTCATGACAAGGCTTTGTGCACTATGCACTAATGGGTGTTTAAACAAAGACTGAGTCGCTTCCTCTCAACTTTTTCAATCTTATTTTATTATACTGAAACAGCAAAAGCGAACATTTGATATCACTTTCATTTTAATGGCAACTGATTAAGATATCACATTATTCCTTCACAAAAGCAGCAGCTCACACCAGGCAGTTTACAAATGCCACCTAGGAAGTGTTCTTTAAATCCTTCTGACAATTGCCTACCTTTTGCAATGGCAATGCACTGTTGGTGACTCCTCACTTAGCTGTCCCCATGTATTAGTAACCAACATGAGTTAATAATGAAGGATGCATTTAAGGGCATTCACTACTAATTAGGTCAGAAAAGCAGGCTGCTACAATAGCTGTTCTATCTGTATGGCATTTCTTTTTCAGGAATCAGAGCAAAGCTTTTTTGGTAGCTAGACTCTTCTATTCTTACTAATACTTAAGGATTCAAAACAAAATGATTCCTGTCTTCAGTGCTGGATTACTACATCTGTGATCTTTAAGTGCTGGTGAGCTCCAGAATATCCAAGAGAACTATCCAAAGCTAATCAAATAGTGCAATACAGATATTTGACAGCAATCAGAAGACCAAAGCCTGAACAGTCAGTGCAACAAAAGCCAAATGCTGCAAAGGGCTATTGTAGCTTGAATAATGCTCTGTGAAAAGTAAAAATTGAATACTGAATAATACAAAGCAGACTGGGGATTCAGAGACAAAAAAACCCCAAAATCTGAATCTCAAAATTTAAGTCAAGACACTTAGTATTTCTTGGGCAGGACAAGCAGAAGAACACACCTTTGTGCATTGTGCCATATCCAGTCAGAAGTATTTTTTATCAGTGGACATTAGGAAGTATTTCACTGGAGCGTTAAGGGAAGAAGGGCAACATTACCTAATTCTGCACATTTATTCAGTATATTTGATCTAATGTTTACAAAATACATCCCAAACATTAAAATCTCAAACACCCAAGAAGGCAGGGAAGATGTTGATTATTTGGTGTTTTGTTCTGGGGGTGGGGTTTTTGTTTCGGTTGGTTTTGTTGTTGTTTTGTGGGTTTTCTTAATTGAAAGTGAAAGCAAATAAAACACATAGAATCTGAGAAATTGAGGAACACACAAGCTAGGAAACTTGTTTAAAATACCATTTGGAGGCAGTATAAACCAGTGAAAATCTCTGAAGTTCTAACCTCCATTCTCAATTTACTCATATTAACATATTTAAAAGCAGTACACTAATATTTTTACTCCTTACTTTAAGGATTTTAATCTACTTTTTGCTTTGCAACAGAACCTAGTATCTCAAAGTCTCCCTTGCTCTCTCAATACATAATGTATACCAAATACCAGTATCTGAATATGTGCAAAGTAAATGCATGCAGCCTTAATGTAGGGAAGAAACAGCAATATCTCAAGGCAGAATTTTATTTCAGAGAAAAGGGAAAATCTGCTAATACTTATAAAACAAACCCCCTCAAGGAATTTCAGCTGAGACAAAAGAATCCCTAAACAACAATAAAGTTAAAATTTGGTGATGACAGCTAGATGCCAAGAGTTTCAATGCTCCTTTAATAGGCAGTGTGCCTCTCTGTCCACAGAATCTCAGAATGTTAGGAGTTGGAAGGGACCTCATCTAGTCCAACCCCCCTGCCACAGCAGGATACCCTAGACCAGGTCACACAGAAGCACATCCAGACAGGTTTTGAATATCTCCAGAGAAGGAGACTCCACAACCCCCCTTCGGCAGTCTGTTCCAGTGTTCCGGCACCTGAACTGGGAAAAAAATTCTTCCTGTATTCACACGGAACCTCCTATGCTTCAGCTTAACAGCCATTGCCTCTTGTCCTGTCACTGGGCTTCACTGAGAAGAGCCTGACCCCATCCTCCTGGCACCCACCCTTCACATATTTAAAAGCATAGATGAGGTAATCCCTTAGTCTCCTCTTCTCCAAGCTCAAGAGACTCAGCTCCCTCAGCCTTTCCTCATAAGGAAGATGTTCCTGACCCTTCATCATCTTTGTGGCTCTGCACTGGACTCTCTCCAGCAGTTCCCTGTCCTTCTTAAACTGAGGGGTCCAGAACTGGAAACAATATTCCAGATGTGGCCTCACCAGGGTAGAGTAAAGGGGGAGAAGAACCTCTCTTGACCTACTGACCACACCCTTTCTAATACACCCCAGAATCCCATTGGCCTTCCTGGCCACAAGAGCACACTGCTGCCTTATAGTCATCCTTCCACCTACCAGGACCCCCAGATCCCTCTCCCCTTAACTGCTCTCTAACAGGTAATCTTTAAGTTTCACCAGAATCCTGATGAGCAGGCATGTTCTTCCCCAAAAGCTACATGCAAAAATAAGCGTTTAACTACAAATTAATTATAATAACATTCCTAGACCCTCTGTTACCATCACAATGTCATTAAATTGAGATATTACAGCTAAAAATACATTCTCCTTTTAGGGAAGAGCAACTGTGCACTTAATATTGTTGCTGGATTAAACCCATTTATTCCACAGTACTGAAGGAAGCCAAAGCTGTCTAAGTTTTATAATGACAAGTTCCCTATTCTGAAATGAAAAAGTAATTGGAACTACGGATACTTCATACAAGGACAATTTTTTTCCCTTGTGATGCAATTTCTCCCGAGTCGCTGTTAAACAGCACATTAAACAGGATATTTGCTGTATAAGGGCAAGTAGTCTTTCCAGAGAACAGCCAACACTCCATCAAATAGAAGAAGAGTCCAGAAAGATTATTCATTTTGTCTCCTTTGATTATGGTAGCCTTGAGACACAACAGCAGTCACCAAGAGCTGGGTTCTCAGGAAAAAAGTTAGGAAGTGCCATATCATTTCTCAGTATTTGTCCATTCAGTTTTGCCTTGAATTAAAGCATGCAATACTGGTAAGAATCCCTTCACAAGCAGAGCACATTCTTGTAGTGTTCACTTCACATGTGAGACTTCAGGAAGCTAGAGAGTACCTCTGACTTGCTACTCAATTGAAAGGTGATCTAACTGCCATCATCTGAAAACCCAGTGAAAGGTGTTTCAAATTCACTGTTTTAAATACCATAATGCCCCATTTTGCAGCAAAGGCATGTGAAAATCTGATTGTACTCCAAAATGTAAGTTCTGGCACTCAACTGCAGCTTTGCATTGTGCCACTAGTTAACTATCCCAATTTGAAATGCATTTGCAGACTCTCTATTCCTACAAAGACCTTCTAACAGCAAAATACCCTTCCTTGCTAAAAGACTAGAAACTAAAATAGGCCTTTATTACTATAAACTTGGACTACCTTTCCAAATCCAAGAATCATAAGACTCTGGAGGCCAAAGATTTGGTCCTGCTCACCAGAGGCA
This sequence comes from Galbula dea, assembly GCA_013399015.1. Classification (NCBI taxonomy): domain Eukaryota; kingdom Metazoa; phylum Chordata; class Aves; order Piciformes; family Galbulidae; genus Galbula; species Galbula dea. The sequence continues at coordinate 89,688 of VWZX01003031.1, forward strand.
TCAATGCTACAAGCAGTCAGACTAGCACAGCTTTTTTTACCCTGTGCTTGAGCCTCTGTAACAGTACTGTGCATCAAGCACCGCATTCCTAGCTGTTCAAGGGAAGCAATTGTCCTGCTCTACTCCTCACTGGTGTGGCCTCACCTCAAGTACTGTGTGTAGTTTTGGGCACTACAATATAAAAAGGATATAAAGCTGCTAGAGAGTGTCCAAAGGAGGTGCACAAACATGGTGAAGAGTCAGAGGGGATGCTGTATGAGGAACAGCTGAAGTCAGTTTGTTCAGTCTAGAAGAAACTGAAGGGAGACCTCACTGAGGTCTATAGCTTCCTCACAAGGGGAAGAAGAAGGGCAGAAGCTGATCTCTTCTCTCTGATGACTACTGATAGGATCAAAAAGAATGGCATGAAACTCTGCCAGGGAGGTTTTAGTTAGATATTAGGAAAATGTTCTTCCCCCAGAGGGTGGTCGATCACTGGAACAGGCTCCCCATGGAAGTAGTCATGGCATCAAGCCTGAGCACATGGTGTAATTTCTGGGGTTGTCCTGTACAGAGACAGGAATTGGACTTGATGATCTTTGTGGGCCCCTTCCAACTCAGGAGATTCTACAATCTATCCTTATCTGACAAACTTCTGTCTTGAGAACTTGTGTGTCTAGAAGTGAGACAAGGTATTATGCAGCTTCCTATCCCAATTTCCATTTCAAAACACCTATTACTTAGTTATCAGTAGAACACATATCAATGCTGCTGCTCAAAGTCATCAAAGATACTGGGTTTAGGAAAAGAAACTATATACAGAGGCTACCATCTGCCTTAACCACTCAATGACTCACCAGAACTGACTAGCAGAAGCACTACATCCTAGCATCGTCCAAGAGGATCCCATGAAAAAGCCTACAACGTCAAGGTACCCCAAAGTGGATACAAGTACCCTCTAGCTGGAAATAAATTATCTGCTTTAGAGAAAACAAGTATTTCAAGTAAATAATTTATCCAGGTATTCTGACATACCACAGTTCCACTCCAGATCATAGGCAAAAAAGTCAATGACTCTTATAACCAAGGAGCAAAGTCAGGAGACAGTCACTTGGATACAAAGTTTTTTATCTATGATCCTGCAAGCCCGGATGGTTTAGGACTCTCCCACTTCTGTCTTGTGGGTTTGGGGAAGAAGAAGGAGGGTAATAAAAAAATGTTTACCACTACTCATTGTATAAATATTTTCAGAGGAAAAAAAAGCAGCCCACAACAAAAATATTCAACCTAAATATTTACCTGTTATCAACTTTACCCCCAACTGCCAAAAGAAAACAATAATTGATCCCTAGCAATACATATATCACTCAATATTTTTATTTATAGGGTGGGCTGCAATGTCCTTTTGCTGGCACTACTCTGTCCTAAGCACCCTGCAACTACCTGGTATGGTTTTATTTTTGCATCTGATTTATTTGGGCTTTAGTAAATTTTGGGGGTGGGGGGGAGGAAAGAATCTCTCTAAAAAGATCATTAAAATTAATTAACCAAAAATAAGGTGAGACATGGCAGGGGGAAAGAGCAAAACTGAACAAAATCAGAGATTGTGTCAACCAAGCTGCTTGCATCACAGGACAAACCTCAGAGAAAAGCCATCAAAAGAGGAATTACAATAAAGAAGAGGAGCGAATAGGAGAGAAAATGGGAGAAAAGCTGTGTAAGGTTTCACTCATACAAGTAAAAAAAAAAATATCCATCTCTTTTCTTTCTCTTCTGAAAGACCATAAAGAATAAAATGCTCCAGCTGTTAATTTTAAGATGGCTTTTCTTTTTCCTTTTTGGAACTTGAAAAGTGATTTCAAACCAGTTTAGAGTTTCCTCCTCTCATTAGAAAATTCTGATCACACAACTAAAAGGACTGACACCTGGATGAACCGAACTGCTTGCCAGTGTTACAGCAGGAAGAAAAGAGGAGAATTCATCAATTGCACTAGTGAATATCAGTTCATTTATACAGAAAAAGTGTGCATCTTATTGAATGAAAGCAATATGAAAGGAAAATACATCTGCAGTGGCACATCATACTAGTATTTAAACAGTCAAGTGTCCAGGATATCTTTTTTAAACATAAAAAGGATGTAAATCCAATATGGCTTCTCAAGCAAAGGTTCTGGAAGAGAAAACACCAGACATCCATGTTCTTCCTACAAAGTTTGTGTGTCTTCTCCCCGTTGTAGACACTGCACAAATTGAAATGCAAACCCACCAACTGAGCTCAACCAGCTGTGTTGTATAGTCTCTAGATTGTGATTTCACTCTATCAAAGAACAAAACTATTAAAATGTATCTGCATTTGGTAAAACATGATGGTAAAGGAAATTCCTTTACCTTGAACAAGATGTGTCACATGCACAATGCTCTACATGCTCTCAGAATTGAAATCATCCCTAGGAATCACATACGGAACCTTGTGATCATCTCGAGAGCTCAGTAAATGTTTCTCTCTGCCATAAGGGCTGTGGACAACTGTTTTAAAGAGAATATTTCAAGGATACTTTTTTCCTCTCTGACTAGATATCAGTCTTCCATGTTTATTATCCCCACCCTATAATTAATTGTTGCTGTCTACATATTTAAGTCAGTGTTTATTGTAAACATAATTTTTTATACTCAATCAACACTATTGAGAAGCAGAAGCCAATTAAAACACCACAAATTTGGTGAGCCAGACGAAATGCCAATTTGTTCTAGAAAGAACTGAATCAATCCTTTGTTCTGTAACTTGGCTACAACTTGGCTACGTTTAGAACTGCCAATCGTTTGCATCTATTAAGAAACTAAACATATGTAAATTGAAGTTGCGGAGAATAAGCTGTTGAGGAATGTCTTATCAGGAGGAATGTCTTATCAGGAATTAGCTGAAGGAAGAACATTCTGGAGAATATGTAAACCATATGTACCCTTAAGTATAATTATCTTGTTTATGTTAGGATTTGAATAGTCAGCTAAAGAAGCAAAGAACAGAATCTTTAACAGTATTTAAATTACTAACCAATCAGTATTAAGTGGGTGGATTTGTTAAAATTTACTGATAAATTTATGTACAAATAGAGTTGTAGAAATACCTGGGTGTGCTACCTCAGTGGAAAACCACCTCACACCCAAATCTGCACAATTTTGTAATAAAACCATATCTCATCTCTGTGTGTGAAACTGGCTTCTTGCACACTAGGAATAATCCCACATTTGGGGACAACCATCTTTGCCTAACATCTTGAGGTGGCATTACTTGAACACTCCACTTAATCCAGCTGTTATTTTTTAATCACATGCATTAATAGAAAACTGAATACAAAAAAGTCCACTGATCCAAAGATTTTTTTCTTCAGTTTGTGACTTTTCTCTCAAGAAGCATTTACTTAAACAATACTTTGTAATTACAACCATGCAAGTATCTCTCTATATCTACTACACCACAGACATAGATACATTCACCCACATGATGCACTCTTTATGAAGAATATGCAGAGTATTCTCTTCCTACAGAACTCTTCTTTTGCTGCTACATCTTTCTCCAAACACTTTCTGATGGCTTATTCCCCTGCTTTTGCGCTTCCTCTCCCTTTCCCCCAAATCTTTTCTCCACCATAGCACTGCAACAGAAGCAAGGATGTATGCATTTGGTAAGCATGGAGAGAATCTTAAGCAAGACATCAAAAAGAAAAGGGCATAAAAATATCTCCTTTCCCAATTCCCCAAACTCCAAAATTATCTAGAGAAAGTGAAAACAAGTTTAATCACAAAAAACACATGTTACTGAAATTTATCTTTCCTACTCTCCATTTATTACAGAGGCAGCCACACTTGCTGCAAATACAGTTTAAAAAAATTAGATCACCTAATGTCATTAAATAGGACCATCTTAAGCAAAGCTATAAACAGTAGTTTTCAACAAAAATACAGAATATAGACTAATATCTGAAAGTTCATTCAGACATGCTTATTATGCATACTAATCTGGATACACAAATGGGACTTCTTCACATCTACTATTTGGAATGAAAGTCAAGCTTGACCACCCCAGCCATCACTTGCACTGACTGTAGTTGGAGCCTCAGTGGTAAGTAGGCTTAAATTAGTTAGGGATACATTCATAAAGCTCTTAAAAAAAAAAAAAGAACACCACACAGTTAATCTACTTTATTTTACTTACACAGACAACTTTATCAAGCTTTTTATCGTTAAACATGTACATATTTTATTTTTAAAATATCATTTGTATACTAGCACAGAAGTTACTTGCCAGAATTTACACTGTTTTTAAAGAGAAGTTCAGGATTCAGAAATGGGAAATGTTTATCCTAACACCATTAGCATAACAGCCCTGAAAATTCCTCAAGGGCTATAGCAAATCTTCTCCTTTTCTTTCTATTCAACTGGGTTATTAGGACAGTTTGTTTCTTCAAGTTTGTGCCTCAAGGACAGTACCTTCTACTGCGAGCGGGAACAAAATAATATGCATGGCAACACAGTACTTCAACAGCTAACGGTATGTTTCAATTTCAGTAAAGTAACAACTTAGTACCAAAAGGACAGGTAAGTTCTTTATCACAGAACTGCTGAAAAAGAATACCCACTTTTAAAAGAAAATTGACTGTATTTCTAGATTTCCCTGTGCAAGGTAACATTTCATTATTAAAGAAGGCACGGTAATTTCCCAAAATGATGATTCAATGTTTGTAATTTAATGATTACTGTTGAAATAGGATTCACTTTATTATTGATTCATTTAACACCAATATAGCAAGCAAGAAGAAACAATAGTTGAGGTCACCATGAAAAAGTCCTCATGTAGCATGGATGTTGGCAGTTAATAGCAAGTTGAAAAGTTATGGATTTAAGTAGAAGCAGGACATCGCATCGGATGATTAAACTCAAAGAATGTCAGAGGATGCAACAGCAGTAATACATGTAACGAGGAAGTGTCGATTTTTTTGCTTTCCCAACAAGAAGGGGGGGGGGGGGGGGG